>JAWNNV010000999.1:0-542500 GCA_035044485.1 Scaptomyza reducta
TTTTTTTGCCTCGTTCAGTTACGTATTGATTAAGTGTTTCGAGTGTTTGACTGTGGCCTCGCTCGTCTTCAGATATGAAGTGCACCTGTTTCTAAGCCAAAGCGGCAGCCGATGCCAAACAAAGTCATAAAACGCCAAGACGCGATGGCCACGCGTACAGCAAGAGGGCCGAGCTACCCGACTGTTGTTGTTGTTGTTGCCGCAGCTTGTTAGAACTGGTTGCAAGCTGGGCTCTAAACGTGCCCCAGGCTCCTGCTGTTGTTTGCCGCTGCCTGGGACCACCGAGTAACGATTGCCGATGCTGCTGCTGCTGCTGCTTTTGCTTGTTATTATTGATGCCCATTGCTCGAATGTGCTCTCGTATCCAGCTATAAATTGCTGGCCTCATAATCAGGCTGACTGGTTTGTGTCTCGGCTGCAATCAGTAAAAGAACCAAGCAAGCAACACTTGGCATTACTATTATATTGCCCTTGTGACTGTGATTCGAAGCATCAACGCCACATCGCCAAATATGGGCGCAAAGTATAGCGCCAGTTGGGGCGCAGCAGATGTAGCTCGCTCGCTAGGAGTAGGAGTAGGCGACAGGTGCAATTAACTACCACAAACGCCATGCAACAGCAACATGCAACATGCAACAGCAACAGCTACATGCAGCTGCTGCTCGAGGCTGTGATTTCCGCATGCCTTCGCCACATCGCACCACAAAAGCCAAATGCAAAACTTGATCGAATTTGTACATCATTTGCGCACTTTGCGCAGCCTTTGCGAACATTATTGAATGGAAATATCAAAAGAAAGAGAAGCAAATTGAGGCAAAGGCAAACGGAAATTCGAACAACAGCATGCAAATAGCTTTTACTCAATGAAGTAATCGAGCAATTTGCAAAATCTGTTCAATAAAAACGTTTTAACACAATACAATTAAAGACTTTACGTTTTTCTTGTACTTTTTTTAAAGTTCACTTCATCATATTTATAACTTTTCCATACTTATTCAAATATTAAAGATTCTGCCTTAAATTCCTAGGAATATTTCATTCCAAAAGTAGTTCCTCAAAATGATGAATAGATTTCCGAAGAAATAAAATAAAAATAGTAAAAAAATATTCCCAGAAATTCTCATACTGTTCAGAAACTGAAATTTACTATAAGATTGTTTATTAAAAATTATGAAAAAATATTCCAAGAAATTCTGTTCAGAAACTCTAAATATCTATAAGATTTTTTCTAAAAATATATATATAAACAACTATATATGTAGTAAAAAAATCTATATCTTAAAGCTTCTCAATAAATTTATCAAATATTTCGCGTGAAGTTAAAAAATCATAAAACAAAAGTTGTAATTAAGTTTTTCAGAATTCATTTAACGAAAAGCAACATTATTCCTTACAGCCTCTTCTGTGATATGTCTGCAGATTATCACATTGAAGAATCAAGTGCTAAGCGTTATACACATTATGTTTAACGTCTGATAAAAGGCGAAGCTATCAAAATTGTTGCATCTGTTTGAGATTTTCATACTTCTACTTCGCGGTTCGACTTGTCTACCAAGCGATCCGTCTATCAATCTTTGAATCTGCAACTCTTCTATCTCTTTCGCTCTTTCACTCTCTCTGTGGCAAAATGATGGCTCTTTTATCGGACATGTAGATAGCATGAAATGTATTACATATTCATTAAGCTGAAACTATGTAACTTATTCTCTATTAGCTATCCATCCTTCGCGTCTTCGCGTCATTTCTACTCTTCGTCTTTTCGCCTTGGTCTAATCATTAGCTGTCCCTGCTTTGGTCTTCTTCTTCTTCGACTGTCTGTTCTTTTACACTTTGCTGAACGTTCCATCGCCGTTCATCGATCGCTTGTCACTCCGGTGTCAGTTCTCAGTGTCAGTCTAAGACTCTCTCTCCTCCTCTCTTCCTCACTCTCTCTCTCTCTCTCCGGTCTCGCTTATCGCTGCCGCTGATCACGCGCCATGTTGGCAGTTTTAATTATGTTGCTGGCTATTTCGCCCCCCCAACACCCACCACGATCCCCCTTTGTGCGCCTCTGGGCCCAGGTCCTGTCTCCTTTGGAATGTTGACGAACTGCTGTCGCAATTAATACGCCTTGCCGCTGTTGTCGTCACTACCTCTGCTGCTGCTGCTTCTTCTTCTGCAACTGACACTGTTTGCTTGTCTACCTTCTTACCTTCCCCCGCCCCTTCCGATCCCGTTCACTCTTCAGCCAATTGCCACAACTGACATTTACCACACCCCAGTTAAGCTATTTATAGAATGCTTTGTCAGTTTTGTCCCCACGCTCTAGCTCCATCTCATTCGCGCGCTATCTCCCTCTCCCTCTCTCTCTCTCTCTGTCTCTCCTCTCTCTTGTCTGCAAAGTTTTTTCTTTTTCTTAACCTGTCGTTCAATTTCTTTTGCCCCTCCGCTATTGCGGGCCCTGCGACAACATTATAATGAAATTATTTGTACTTTTGCTGCGTCAACGTCGACGTCAACGTCAGCGTCAGCGTCGACGTGAACGTCGTTATGCCGCTGCCTGCTGCGCTCAATACAAAATACTTAGAATCGAGCGTTTCTTCGATTTTTCTTGCTGTCACTTATTTTTCGCCTTCTTATTTTTGCATTTAAGTACAATTAGTTGTTGTTGTTGTTGGTGGTAACGAAAGGTGCCACACCCCCAACTCACCCCCACCAACTCTACAGCCCAGCCCACCCCCCTTTCACACTTCTTCAGCAGCTCAATGTAATTATTTCAAACTATCTCGCTCTGACTCTCCCACCCTCTCGCTCTCTGTTTGCTGCTTCCGCTGTTAGCTGACTGCTTAGCCCCATTCCCTTCACCCTTTCCCCCGCCGCACTTAACCCCTTTGCTTCAACCATTGTCATCTTCGTCTGCTTCTTCCTCTTCGCAGTCGTCTTGTGCATTGGTTTCAATTTTTCTTCTTTTTTTTTTTTGTTGTTTTTTGTCAGTCAGCAATTGGGGCTTCCCTTTCCCTTTGCAGGCGGCGCCAAAGCTTTTCTTACGCTTGTTACATTTCTTGGCACTTTTTTCATTTGTTCGTTTTCTTTCGTTTCGTATTTTTTTTTTTTTTTTTTTGCTGCAGTTGCAACACACATTTGCCAATTGAGCAATGAGGGCTAAAAGCAAAAGACGCGCTCTGCCACTTTGCATTTTTCTCAACGTTTTTTTCCTTGTTGTTTCTTGTTGCCTGCCTCACGTTTCTTAGGGCTTTCGGCTTTCGGCTTTGGCTTCAATTTCAATTTCAATGCAAAATCAATAAATTCGTTTCGTTTCATGTGCTTCTTCTTTTGCTTTTTTGCGTTTTGTTGATCTGTTTTGAGAGAGGGCCAAGTTAATTTTCGTAATTGGCATCGTAACAAGGTTATCGCCATTGATCTGTGTATTCCTCTCTCTCTCCCTATTTCTTTCCTGCCCCGCTTTATCAATTATGCAGTCTGCGTGCGATACATTTAAGTTGCACTAAACCCTCCATCCCTACCCCCCACCGTAACCCTTTTGTCGCCACCCTGACTGGCCAACAGACTGTCGCCCATCGTGGCCATTAGCATCTAAATGTGAATCCAAAAACTTTTGGCTGTCAAATGCTTTGACTCAACTCAAAATTTCATATTCGATTTTTGTGTCTCTTCTGCATTTAAATGAAGTCGGTAACAGTTTATAAACCCTTCCCCTTTCTGACTTTCCCCCCTTTCTCTCTCTCACTCTCTTTGTCTCTCTGTGTGTGTGTTTTTTTGGGTTTTTGCCTTTTGTCAAAAAAGTAAAACTTAACTTTTAACGCAGTCGCTTTTCGACCCAGACCTCAATCCAGACACTTGACCCCTACACCTAGCCCTTCCCCTACCACTAGCCCTACCCTTACCCCCCACGCTTAGCCCCAATACCCCTTGTTTCATGTGTGTCTCTGTGTGTGGGCGCCACTTTGTTCGTTCTTAAGTATTCCTCTTCGGCTTCAGCTGAACCTGCTACGATTTTAGATACTTTCCTCTTTGGGTATTTAAACTCTGGCTTCACAATATTCAACATGTTCAAATTTGTTCCTCATACCATCTTATTATAGATCGTGCAGCTTTATGATATAGTAGTTCAATCTGGCCGATATCCTTAAATGATCTAACTGTTGCACAAAAACAATGCCCAAAGTTTCAGCTTCATAGTTCAAAAACTATAAGATAAGCTTTGCATAAAAAGCTGTCGGAATCAGTTCGCACTGCAGATCAAGCATATATATATATATAGCATATGTCTTATGCGTTCTTGGCTGCCTAATGCTTAATCTACATTCTTTATGTTATAGTTACAACAAATATCCATAATATATTTTCAAACCAATTTTCAAAAATATAAAAGAGTGGGAAAAAATTAATTTCTTCTTTATAATTCAGAAAGTAATCAAGACATGGAGATTTTTAATTGGTTTAGAAAGCGATAAAATAAATATAAAATAATAAAATTTCTTATATTTTTTATAGGATATATTAAGTTTATTGTGTTTCTCGTCAGTTGGCATTCCCCTCGCACATAAAATTTACGAATATTGGTAGATTATTCATGGGCATATGTATGATTGAATGTATGTATGAAAAAGAGAGAGGAATTGAGTGAGAAAGAGAGACAGAACGAGAGAGGTGGGGAGGGAGAGCCTCAAACACCTGCACGTTATTTAAATCGAGTTCTTTTATTTTAGTTTTGGTTTTTTGGTTTTTTTTTTATTACATAGTTTATAATTTATGCATATCAGCTACTTGGCTTCGCTTGGACTTTGGTATTCAATTCGTATTGCTTTTTGACTTGTAATTTATCTTGATCATTATTGTATCTAAATGTATGTGTGTATGTGTGTGTGTGTGTGTGTGTGTGTGTTTGTGTGTGTGAATGTTACTTTTAACTTTTTGCTGCTCTTTTACTTCTTGGCTTGTTTGGCCTGGGCACACTTTGGCACTTTGATGCATGGCCCACCAACACATGTGCACATCAGTGTTCATATGTATATATGTGTGTGTGTGTGTGTGTGTGTGTGTGTGAGTGCGTTAAGTTGTCATAATGATTGACAATGGCTACGTGCTACGGTTTTGTAATATTCACATCGTTCAAGCCATGAAAGCCAACTGTATCTCCGCGTTCCTGCTCGCTGTCTTCTTGGCTCAAACAGTTCAGTTCTTGGCAGTTGCATGAAGACCAACAACTAACTACCGGACGGACTGACTGAATGACTAACTGACTGAGTGACTGACTGAATGAATGACTGACTGAACGACTGATTGACTGACAGATTGACTGAATGACTGACTGACGATTTGGCCAGTTTGCAGGAAACATTTCGTTTTTATACCCTGACCTCATTGAAAATGGGTAAAAAGGGTATACAAGTTTTGTGCAAGAGTATCTAACAGGCAAAAGGAAGCATCTCCGAACCCATAAAGTGTATATATTCTTGATCAGCATCAACAGCCGAGTCGATATAGTCGTGATCTCAGAGACTATCAGAGCTAGAGACTCCAGATTTGGAACATAACTTCGCCTAATCCCTGGGCAGTACAAGTTTGTTTCAAATTTTCGATAACTTTCCCCGTTTTCGATATACACATGTGATCGATAACAAGAAAATCTTGAATTTGGAAAACTTTGAGATAGCATTTGAAACATTAATCGAAATAATGAAAATCTGTGAAATTGTAATTGAAATCGGTTGAGAAATACCGGAGATATGTAACATTGAAGCTAACCCAAGTATGCTGTAACACACACACACACACATACTTGCAAGCACTTACTGTACGCATAAAGTATAGTGTTCAGGGTATCTTCTAGTCTTGATTTCTCGACTAGAGCCTTCCTAGTTGTTTTTACTTCATTTTGTCGCCCCAAATTGACAGTTTCACCTTCTTTTTTTTGCGATTGCGATTTGGATGCGTTGTATAATGATATTAATATTATATGTATTTCGATGTGGCATGCACGTATGTGTATGTGTGGCATCAATATTATTCTATCTGAAGCATCTAATTTATTTTTTTTCTTCTGTTTGTTTGTTGTTGTCGGAGGCTTGGCAAAAAGTTAATTTAACATCTGTTGGGCCATAAATTGCATAAATTGTAACACAGTAACAGTAACGCCCCCCTCCAGCTCCCCCTCCCTTCACTTATGTCCTTACATCCTGCCAGCGAAGACAGCTACAACAACAAATATAAGATAGAAATTGTATATGTATAAGAAAGAAAGAAAGAAAATAAAATGCCTGGATAATCAATAAACGAAATTCAATTTGCTGCGCCATTTGCGCGCAGACAGGGCGCCAGCAAAACGACAAACGACCCCTCGTAACCACCCTCTAACCCCACCCCTAGACCACCCTAAGACTGTTCAACACATGCTTATGTCTATGCACAAGTTACAGAATCTGGTACACGCCCACTTGAACGCCCACACGCCATAAAATGAGGCCGATCTAATGAGCGTTCGATGGCTGAAGAGGCGTTGCGGAACGGTGGGGTGTAAGGAGGGGTGGAAGGTAAGGTAGCGGTGGTGGTGCTGGAGGGGGCGACAGAGGTAAGTCGTGAGTCGTGAGCGATGCGTGACTCTCGTGTATTTTTATCGATATTGCATTTTATTGTTTTAGCCAAGGAAAGAAAGCGCAAGAAAGAAAGATATAGAAAGAGAGAGAGAGAGAGAGAGACGTTAAGGGTGTCCTACAGCTCTCTCTCCCTCTACCCCTCTCCATCTAGCTTTCTCCCTCTCTCCCATCTCTCCCTCTCTTCCTCTCGCTCTCAAAATATTTTATTTTCTATGCCATAAACTGAAATATGTGTTAATTTAAGGGAACTGCCTTACGACCACGCCCCTTAACGCCCCGCCCCTTTCCTAAGCCCCCACCAAACACACTCACACACACATCCACTGGCAGTTATTGTTATAATGATAATATTGACATTGATAAGCGTCGCAAATTTATGCACAATTTGGCTAATTGATTGGCGCTGTCTCGACTGCAAATGGCAGCGCAGCACGCAGCACTCAAAGCCCAAAATTGTGTATGCACACACACAAGCACACACATACACATACACACACACATACACACACTCAAGCACATACATAATGTATATATGATATGTGACAGGCATAAACTGGTCAATTGGGAGTGAAATAAAAATATATATTATCACCTATTATGAACTTAACAAAATGAAACATTGATTGGAATACATTTTGCGTGTGTTCGTGTGTGTGTGTGTGTGTGTGTGTAGGAAAAAGTTATACGATTTTTTATATACCCTGCAACCATGGGGTAAGAAGAGAGAGACTAGGAGGCTATGAGAGCTAGAGACTTCAGATTTGGAACATAAGCTCGTCTAGACCCAAGCAAAAACAAATTTGTTTCAAATGTTCGATAACTCTTTCCGTTTCCGATATACACATGTAATCGATAACAATAAAATGTAGAAGTCGGAAAACATGGAAATAAGGTTTGAAGTTATAGATAAAATAATGACAAACTGTGAAATTTTTATTGCAATCGGTTGAGAAACAACGGAGATATGGAAGTTTGAAGTTAAGTCAAGTATGCAGAATGCGCGTACACACACATATACTTGCAAGCAGTGACTGTACGCGTGAAGTATGGGGTTCAGGGTATGTTATAGTCGGGATTTTTTGACTAAAGCCTTCTTGCTTGTTTTCAATATGAGAAAAGTTTTTATATTATGTTTGTTGCTCTTTCCTGCAAATACTACTGAATGGATTTTAATGAAACTTTACAAATATATAGATTATACATTGAAATACCACATGGGCTATAATTTTTAGAGATATAAAGTGGGTATTGAAGTGTCCTTCGTGGAAGACGACAAGCAGCAGGCGAAGAAATGTAAAAAAAATCAAAAATAATATGATTCGTTTGTGGTTCGTTTTAACTGAAACTCGCTAGAGAGAACTCATGAATATGTGTAGAGTTTCAATAAAAAGTGATTGGGTCAAAATGTAATTGGAAATTATGTGTGTGTGTGTGTTATGAGTAACAAGTTGATATAGTATTTCCGTTTGATCAACTTGTTTTGCTGTGAAAAGTGAAAGTTGCAACGTGCGGAAACTACAACAAAGGAAGTTCTGCTTGTAATTAACAAAAGAGACACAGAGAGAGAGAGAGAGAGGGAGAGAGAGAGAGAAAGAGTAAACAAACATGGGAGAAACATTGCTCTGTCATTTGTGACGTGATACACGTAAAACAAGTAGAAGTATCCAAACGAGAACATTACTGTTCTTAACTTAATTAATTAACCGTTGCCCCAGAAGAATTTACAGTTTAACAACTCTCGCAAACTTACCGCCAGCAAAAAAAAAACTTTGACAAAGTACAAGAGAGAGAGGGAAGAGAATGGAAGGGTGGCAGCAAAAGTTGCACAGAGAAGTGGCAACGTGGAATCAACTGAATGAAGTGCCACAGACTGAACACTGAAGTATCCCGAAAAAGGCTTTTGGACTGGCCTGACCTCGACCACTTGATATATATATAGTATAGAAGCTGCTTGCTCTTTCTTAGCTGTGTTTACTTTTCCAATTGATTGGACAGCGCTGACTACAACAAGCACGGCTGGCTGGGCTAAACAGGGCATGCCACTGGCCAGCTGTGCGGCAACCAAATGAGGCATGAAGCAGCCGCAACAACAACGTCAGCCCTTGCTGCTGTCAATGTCAAGTGCAAATGAGACGCCAGCTTCTCGTCATCCCAGAAATCAAACGGTAACACACACACCCACACACACTTAAAGAGTGTGTCCAGCAAGCCTTACCAATAACTGTAAGGTAAACGAGGTCGTTTCGTTGGGCGAGAGCGAAGTTTACCTTGCCGCTGGCCGAGATTTTTGCGTTCGGCTGTTTTTTTTGACACAAATTGAAATCGAGTTATACGAAACCGCTTAATTCAATAAAGACAACGACAACAACCGCAACAATAACAACAACAACAGTAACAGCAACAACAACAACAGCAACAACAACAGAAACGACAACAGAAAAAGTTTATAATAACAGCGGACACAAATTAATTTTTGCAAGCCGTCGTTGGCGACACAAATTGCCGTGTCATGTCCAGAGTTAAGTTTTTTTTTTTTTTTATTATTCCTTTCTCTCCCTCTCTACCTGTCTCTCTCTCTCTCTCTACCTGTCTCTGTCGCGGTCTTTTTTCCTGTGTTTTTGTGCACGTTTTATTATTATTTTTATTATTTACTTGCACTTCTAGCAAGCGCTGCAAGCAAAAGCATTTTAAGTTTGTAATGCGACTTAACACAAAAAAAATAGGCATGAAAAAGTTAAACAAATTAGGTTTAAAATACTTCAACTTAAGCTTAATAATACTAAAAATATGAAAAATACCATAAAATATTTAAATTTCCAGTTTTACAGTATTTTTACTATGCATCAAAACAAAACAAAAAATTAATAATATTATTTTATGCTTATTATTGGTATTAACACATTTTTTAAAAAAATATTATTAAATTCAAGAAATATTCAAAATTGCTTAAAACTAGTAGTAAAATATATTTCAAGGACTTAAATACTTCTTGGCGCTATATAAAATTTATTAAATTCAAATTCTATGAAGCAATTATTTTTGCTGCGAGCAAAAGAATTTTAAGTTTGTAATGCCACTTAAGACAAAAATAAAAGCATGAAAAAGTTCAACTAAATAATATTTAAAATACTTCAAAATAAGCTGTACTAAAGCTTAATAATACTAAAAATATGAAAAGTGCAATAAAACATTTGAATTTCCAGTTTTACAGTATTTTTACTATGAATCAAATTGCTTAATTCCAAAAAGAAATACTAAAAATATTATTTTATGCGTATTAAAACCCTGTTAAAAAATTATTATTAATTGCAAGAACTATGCAAAATTGCTTAAAGTAAGTATAAACATAGCTTTCATTGACTTAAATACTTCTTTGCGGTATATAAAATTTAATAAAGTCAAATGCTATGAAGCAATTATTTTGAATCATAAATTTTGTTTAGTATCCAAACTAATGAAGATGTTTTTATTGTTTGAAAATAAAATTAACTAAATCAGGCAACATCATTATATATAATTATAGAGAATAGATTTTTAAAAATAAATTTTTATGTTTATATATAATTTATTTTATTATTTTATGCTTTTATGAGTTGATTAAATAATTATTTATTAGTTTGGCATTAATTTATGAACTTTTAATGGCAGCATCCGTTTGCAAGGCAGTGTATTGGCGCTTCTGCTTGCCGCATGTGGTAGCCACTTGTCGCCGCTGTTGACTGCTTGTACTTTTTTTGCTTGTGCCACGCACCTGTGGCAAGCGGCAACGTTGATCGGCGTCTGTGTGTGTGTTTGGTGATCGTTGCGGTAATTACAATCGACTCTCAGCTGCAGCCGCACTTTTTTTCTGCTTTTCTGTTGCATGCTGCACTTTGTTGTTGCACGTTGTTGATGCTCGTTTTTTTTTTGCTTTTGGTTTCTTGCTGTATTTTGGGGGAAGCGGCACAAGTAATTTCCACTAATTACGAGGCAATGAGTTGAGTAAAAGTTAAATCCGTACACCTTTGCAACAGCAACAGCTCTTGCAACAGTTGCGTGCTGCATCTGCATGGGGTGACATGCAGCTGAACTGTTGCAGTTGCAAACACTTGGCATCTTAAGATCTTTAGTCTCATGATTTGCACTTTTTTGTGTCCAAACAATCCTCGTTTTGCAAGTTCTCCTGTTCGTCCTCCTGCTCGTCATCGTCCTCTTGCTAAATTACATTTTTAAACATTCAACGTTCGTTTGGCTAAATCATAAACACAAATCAAATGAATTTTCATAATTGCATTTGCAACAAGTCAACCAGCAACCAACATGGGCGGCAAAACCACTGAGAAGTGGGCGTGGCCCAGTCTAGACACAAAGTTGTCACTGTCTGTTGCAGATGTTGTGTTCAGCAACTGTTGCTGCTTCCGATTAGCTAACAGCCCTGGAAGCTTGAGCTTGAGCAAGAAAATGATTAGATTGCGATTTGAAGTGCCTCCACAACGGAAACCAATAAACAGGGTGGTGGAAGGGGGGTGGAAGGGGTGTGTAAGGAGTCTGGAAGGGAGATGTAAGGGGGATGCAAGGGGTGTTAGGTGGTGCAAGGTGGTGAAAGATGATGCAAGATGTTGTAAGGGCTGTGTAAGGTGGAACAAGGAGGTGAAAGTGGATGCAAGGTGGTGCAAAGTGGTGCAAGGTGTGTGTAGGGGTGTGTAAGGGGTATGTAAGGTGGTGCAAGGTGGTCTAAGGTGGTGCAATGGGGTGAAAGGGATTCAAGATGGTGTCAGGATGGTCCAAGGGTGATGCAATGGGTGTGTAAGGTGGTACAAGCTGGTGAAAGGGGATGCAAGGTGGTACAAGGTGGTGTAAGGTGGTGTAAGGTGGTGTAAGGTGGTGTAAGGTGGTGTAAGGTGGTGTAAGGTGGTGTAAGGTGGTGTAAGGTGGGGCAAGGGATGTGTAAGGGGTGTGTAAGGGTTATGTAAGGTGGTGCAAGGTGGTCTAAGGTGGTGCAATGGGGTGAAAGGGGATTCAAGATGGTGCCAGGATGGTCCAAGGGTGATGCAATGGGTGTGTAAGGTGGTACAAGGTGGTGAAAGGGGATGCAAGGTGGTGCAAGGTGGTGCAAGGTGGTTTAGGGTGGTGTAAGCGATGTGTAAGGGGTGTGTAAGGGGAGTGTAAGGTGGTGTAAGGTGGTGTAAGGTGGTGTAAGGTGGTGTAAGGTGGTGTAAGATGGTGTAAGATGGTGTAAGGTGGTGCAATGAGTGTGTAAGGGGTGTGTAAGAAGTGTGCAAGGTGGTGCAAGGGTGGTGCCAGGGTAATTCAAGGTGGTGCAAGGTGGTGGAATGAGTGTGTAAGCTGGTACAAGGGGTGTGTAAGGTGGTGCAAGTGTGGCAAGAAGCAGCTGACGAAACTTTTCCTCAATGCCTCTTGCTATATAGTGGGAAATGGAAATAGGAAAATGTGATCAAGTTTAGTTTATAACAAATAAATTGGATATATTTAAAGCACCGCTGTTCAATCAAAAATCCCAAGTTGGATTTAACTGTATTTCAAGCTCATTCACCGAAGTAAATGTCTTCATTTTGCTCGTATCGATTGTTTTTCGTTATGTTGCCTTGCTTGTTGCAACGTTCGCCGTTCTTTCAACAACTCATTTGTAAGCGTGTGCACAACTTTATTTGCATCCACTTGCACCTTAACCCTTTCGCTAGCTTTTCTTTATGCTCTCTCTCTATCTCTCTCTCTCTCTGTCTATCTATCTCTTTGTCTCTGTCTCTCTGTCTCTATCTCTATATCTTACTCTATTATGATGATACAATGTTTCAAGCCATATGCTTGCCTCATATGCTCTATCCTTCCGGCTGCACACACACAGACAGGCGAAACACCCATACACACACACACACACACACACTTGAACACACACACACACATGTGCACTTGGCACGGTAACACCCATATGCAAATACATATGTATCTATGCAGTTGAAATTCATGCTACGGCACCAAAAAAACAAAAAGAAAGAAAAAAATCTAAAAAATTTGTTTGCTATTTTGCATTTGTTGCCTGTTGTTGTTGTTGTTGTGGTTGTTGTTGTTATTGTTGCTTGTTTCGTTTGTTTCTTTTATGTCAATTTCACGCTCTATTTGTGAGGTTTGCCATTTGCCTTTGCCTTTTGTTTGATTTGCTTTTTTTGTCTCTTCTTTTTTTTTTGTTATTTGTTTCAACGCTCGTTGTCGAATCTTTGATATTTTTGTACTTTTGACCAATTTGCGGCACACAATGCAAACAAACCAGAAGCACTAAAAACACACACACATACACATACACAGAGAGAGATGCCAAATGATTGGCAGCTTTTCAATATGGCGCTAATTGAGTTTTTAATTGTTTGACTTTACACTTTACGTCTGCTTTGTTTTTCGCTTCATTTCGTTACGTTTTTTTGTTTTCTGTCTCAATGTGTCATTTGTCGAGAATTGCAAGCGCCACACTTTGATTTGTGCTAGTATTGTTGTTGTGGTTGTTGGTGTTGTTATTGTTTGCTTGTTATTATCATAATTATTATATATTGCTTGCTCAGTTGTTTTGGTCAACGATTATTACTTCATTCCATCAAACTTCAACAGCAACAGCAATGACAATAACAAGTGCCGCAGCAATCAAAATGCTTAACCCCCCACACACACCACCCCACCACACCCTCCCCTATGCATAACAACTGTTTCTGCTGCAGCTGGACTCCATAAACTTGTTTTCATGCGTCCTGGCATAAGGCATCAGACTAAAGGTATCGAGAATCAGGCATCAGGCATGGCGTACTGCAAACTTCATAAATACACTCGAAAAAATAAGCATGGATACTCATAAATGGTTTCTTAAGCCCTTTCGATCCAGAAAAGTTTAATTACTGTATATCAAAATACTTAAAAAATATTTCTTTTGAAAATTTTCATTCAAACTTTTTTTAAAAAATCTTTGAAATGATTAAAAAACATTTAAAAAAATATAAAAAAAATATTGCTTTTCAAAATATATACACAAACAATCAAAAAATCTTTGAAATGATTAAATTCATTGAAAAAAATTAAATATAAAAAATAAAATTGAAAATATGCATACAGTTAATCAACAATTTTTTAGACTTATTAAAAATATTGAAAAAAATAAGAACAAATTTTCTTTCTTTTAAAAATATGCATACACACAATCGAAAAATCTTTGAACTTATTAAAAACATTTAAAAAATTTCTTTCCTTTGAATATATTCATACAAACAATCGAAAAATCTTTGAAACCATTAAAAATATTGAAAAAAATATAATAACAAATTTTATTTCTGTTGAAAATATGCATACAAACATACAAAAAATCTTTGGACTTATTGAAAACATTTAAAAAAATAAAAACAAATTTTCTTTTTTTTGAAAATATGCATAAAAATAATCGAAAAATCTTTGAAACCATTAAAAATATTTAAAAAAAAAAATAAAAAAAATATATTTCTTTTGAAAATATGCATACAAAAAATCTTTAAACTTTATAAAAATATTTTTAAAAAAATAAAAAACAAATTATTTTGATTTTTTAACTGTTTTTTTTTAGAGAAAGTTTCTTAGCAAAATCAATAAAAATCAACATAAAATTATTCAAAGTGCTGAAACGCTTTCTCTGATGTGTTTCTTTCGACTTTGCCTGCGTTTACTTCTGGTTATTTATTTCTTTTTTGTTGAATCAGGCTCCGTTATGGCCAACTTTACAGTGAACGTCACTCAAGTAGAAATAATTTTAATTTAGTTGCTGCCAAACTATAAACAGGCTCTTGCCAGCCGCAGCAGTGAGTGCGAGAGGGTCCTCTCGCTCATTCGGGTTGGGGCTGCTTGGTTGTCGTCAGCAATTTGCATTGATAAGCGGCACGCATTCACGTTGCCCCAAAACCAAAGCCCCAGCCCTTTTGTCGCAACGGGACCAACGGCTCAAAGGGTGACGGCGAGGCTGACGCTGATGATTATAGGGATGAGGATGTTGAGAACGATGCCGCGTCATGTGGTGATTAAGTCAAAGGCAAGCGTAAAGCGGTTCGAGCAGCTAGCCTGATTTGTGGTTGGTTGCAAGACGAAGCTTTAAATGCTCTGCCGCATGAACAATTTGTGTGAGACGAAAGCAAGAACTTAATATTTTTAATACATTTTATTTAACTACTTAGACAAGTTTGAAACAATTGAAAAGTCTTTTTTTCGCTTTTAATATTTAATTTGATTTTTTTTTCGTAGTCATTTAACCTGCCTTCTGGCTGTAGAACAAACTAAAAGTATTGGAATAATTATTTCTTAAGTTGCATTATATGAAAAGTTAGTTTCATAAGCATTGTGAGTCCTTAGGGAGTGCTTAATGTTTAGCTTATGAATAGTTAATCAAAATTACTACAAAAAACTTCAACTGAAGTTTCTGATTCAAATTTGTATCAAATATCATTGAAAAGGTTGAAACTAAGAAAGAAGTTTGTTATTGAATCACCAATTGTTAAAACAGTTTAACTTTGTTTAAACTTATATCTAATGAATAAGCAAATTTAACTGTCTTTGAATTGGTTTTTATACCCGGAACCCATTCAAAATGGGTAAAAAAGATATAATAGTTGTGTAACAGGCAGAAGGAAGCATCTCCGAGCCCATAAAGTATATATATTCTTGATCAGCATCAACAGCCGAGTCGATAATTTTTCGGTAACTTTTCCCGTTTTCGATATACACATGTTATCGATAACAACAAAGTCTTGAATTTGGAAAACTTTGAGATGCAGTTTGAAACATTCAACGAAATAAAGAAAAGCTATGAAACTTTTATTGCAATCGGTTGAGACACACCGGAGATATGGATCATTGAAGTTAAGTCAAGTATGCAGAACACACACACACACATACAGTGACTCGCCTTGAGCCTTCTTACATGTTTTTATATAGTATTGTCCCATTATGTTTCTGTAGCTGATCATGCTCCTTTGAGAGTTGCCAAAGCAACGCACTCAACTGATTTATTTATTTTGCTTTTGTATTCGCACCCTTGTCGCAAAAGGGTTGCATTACACGTAAGTCTGTATGTGTGTGGATGGATCTGCAGAGTCGTCAAACCGGTTTGCAACTGTTCCAGGAATTATGTAAATGTTGCTGTTCGGTTCAGGAGGTAGAAGCAAGGAGAGAAAAAAGAGGGAGAGAGAGAGTGAGAGAGAAGCGATGCAATATCTTAATGGTCAAAAGACGCTGGCCTGGTCTGAACTGCCTGGACTGGCCGAAGGACACGACTGCTGCTGCTGCTGTTGCTGTTGCTGTTGCTGTTGCTGTTGCTACTGCTTCTGCATTGCCAGGATGGAGGCTCATATTTCGATGTTATTTATGCGCCCGGCCTTGTTATTAAAAATATTTTTGTAGCTGCTGCCGTTGCCGTTGCTGATGCCAAGGTGGTCAGGGTCGTACTCAAACCAATCCTTGCACGAAGGAGATGCCCCTTCGTATCCCTTCTTCGTAACCCCCTCTTCTTATCCCCTCTTCGTATCCCCCTTCGTATCTGTACCTGCCACCGGCAACGGCAACGACTGCAACCTCAACGTCACATTGATGCCACGATGCCCGTCTCCTTCCATCTCCGTCTCTCTCTCTTTCTAACAGTTTCTCTTCTCTCTCACGCCTCTACACACCGCAGCCCCCCCTAACACCCTTTGTTATCCCCCTGCCCCTCGACTAGGCAGTGCAACATTATACTTTCGCCGTGTTCTTCGTCGTTTTCTTGCTTGTTGTTTAATTTTTCAGTTGGTTTCAGTTTGGGTTTCGTTTTTTGTGCCCGCTTCTGGCTCTTCAACTGGCTGAGCCGTCGCCCTATCCAGGCTCCTTGTTCCCCTTATTGTTGTGGTTGTTGTTGTTGTTGCGGTTGTTGTTGCTGTTGCTGTTATTAAAGAGGTTTTAAATTTCCAGCCTGATACTTTAATCCAAGCCAGCCAAACGGCGTCCTCTTCCCCTCACTCGTTCTCGCTCGCTGTCTCACCGATTCTCGCTTACTTTTATCGAGGCTGTGCCTTGGCGTTGTCTTCTTCTTCTTCTTCGTGCTGCTTATAATACTGAAGTTTTTTTTTTTCGTTTTTTTGCATCGTGTGCAGTTTTTAAGATTATGATTTTTTTTTTATTCATATTGTTGGAGATTTTTTGTCGTTGGTTCGTTTGTTTGTTTGTGCTTTTTCTTGTGATAGTCTTTTGCATTTAATGCACTTCCTCCCCCGCCGCATCCCAGCCTTAAAATATCATTTTAATATTGCCAACAATAATGAGAAATATTTGCCTTGCTTTGCAATTTTTTTCCTATTTTTTTCTATTTTTTTCTATTTTTTTTGTCTTCTGTCTGAATAGTTTGTTATTCTGTATTATCCGAGAGCTTAAATCAAACCAGTTCTAATTGGACTGCCCACGCTCTCCCCTTCTCCCTCTCTCTCCACCTTTTTCTCCTTCTTTCTCTTGCTTACTTTTGTGCTGCATTGTTAGAAATCCTTGACCAAAATACTTGAGTGAAGCTAAGATCAAAGCACAAAACTATGGCAACTTGATGATATACTTACCTCTATATATATATATATATATATATATATGTATACAATCAAAGTATTGGCATATAATATATAATCCACGCTAAAGTGAACAACGCAACTTCCTATATATGCACTTTGTCTTCAGCGCAAAAACGAGTTCAAATATTTTCCTACATAAATATTTGTTTCAACACCTTAAATATGCCTTGAGGTTAAGTATCTGAATCTGGTCTGTCTACTATAACCAGAGCTTACTACACAATATACATTCCTTTGCCGTTCACACACACCTACACACACACACATACATACATATATTATCTCTGTGTGTGTAACTCATTAGAAAATCGAATCTAATTAATTTAACACTAATTTCGCTCGAGTTCCAATCAATGTTTTGTATATACTCAACGCATGGATATATTAATGTTATTATTTTATATACATGTACAGTTATTTATATATTTATTTTGTTTACAGTTTGCTTCTCCCCCACTCTCTCTCTCTCTCTCTTACTGTTTGCTGTCTCTGTCAGTGTGTCAGGCTGTCATGGAAATTTATTTTCATTCGAGTTAAATGTAAATTGGATCAAAGTTGTTGCTCACTTACACACCCAACACACACACACACACACACACACACACACGTATGTTGGGGCGATTTTGGATTGCTTCGCATCATATCACGCATACGCCCCCGCGCACAAACGCTCATCGCCTAGGCTTATGCAATTTTAAAGCATAAATATATCATAAAATGAAGCTTTTGCCTGCCAGCCAGCCTACCTGTTATTTGTATTGGCAACTGTCCAGCACTGTGGTGGTGGTGCACAGTGGTGCAAAATGTTTGTTTTATTATATGTGTCTCTCTGTAGCCGTTAAAGCAATTTAAGGCTCGGCCTTTGAAGTTGTAATTAATGAACACGAAACTTATTTAAACATGATTTGATTACGTATGTGTGAGTGTGAGTGTGTGTGTGTGTGTTTGTGTTTGTGTGTGTTTTTCTCTTGTGTTTTTTGTTGTACTTAATGCCATTGCATTTAACGCGAAATATTCAGCTTGCACCAAATTATGGATAATGCGTATTTATGTTGGCGTCGAAATTTTGCGGATCACCCTTTCGCCAGGAGTAATTATGTCAATACATATACATACATACGGGTTATACACACACACACACACAGACACATATTCATATCGGTGTATGCAAATGAGCAATGACAACTTTAAGGCGACGGCTGCACAAACAACAACAGCAAGAACAACAACAGCAACAACAACGTTGGTTCGTTCGGATGAGGTTGGATTGGTTATAAAAATAAAAAACAAAGAGCAACAGCAATAACAATATTACCCGTTAAGATTAAATGCAGCGTAGTTGCCATTAACAATGATTACCTGAAAGCCGATTCCCAATAATTAAATGTGCAACAGCGCGCAATTTTTAATTGCAGGCCACAAAAAGTGCGTCAGTCACTTGGTTGCACCACTTAACCGAAAACCCACCCACCCAAACCACCCAAAAGCACCCAACCCACTCAAGCACCCACTGGCACACGCAACCCACAGTTGATTCGATTTTCCACTGTCCGCGTCCGCGTTCGTGTCCATGTCCGTGTCCGTGTCCGCGTCCGTATCCATGTCCGGATTCATGTCCATGTCCGTGTCCGGCCGTACCAGAGAGAGCGAGAGAGAGAGGCCTCAAACCGTGTACGCATATCACAAAAAAAGAAGAAAAATGTTGATTCTGATTTTAATTTATTCATATTTATGCAAAAGAAGCAACAATTTTGCTAGCATACTTTTTTGGTGCAGCTGCTCTCTTCTCTTTCTCTTTCCCTTTTGTTTTTTTTTTTGGTTAAATATTATTTTGTGCTGTTTTTGTTGCATTCGTTGCGTATATGTGTGTGTGTTTGTGTTTGTGTTTGTTTATAATTTTCAACTTTAATTTGCATTCAACCGCACACCCACACACGCACACACTCACGCAAACACGCACACAGATATCAAACATCCATCTCAATCATAGCCACAATCAACCCCTCAACTAGTATTTGTTTAAACACATTGCTTACTCTTTTGACCTCAGCATTTCGGTTGACCATCAATTTCGTTGCCTGTCTCTTAAATCGGCAACACAATCAACATCAACGGACGATCATTTTGTGGTTTCCATTCCAAATAATATACTGGCAATGTTTAGTCCTAGAGTCCCCTCGCTTAAAGCGAGTTATTTAACGGAATGGAATTCAAATAGAACTCATGTGCTGATTAGAAAGGCGAAACATAATTAATCTATGCCAAAAAGTCCCCTTTAAGAATTCATTTTGGAAAAGTCATTCCAGGCAAGTCACGTGCCAAGAAGATAGTTTCAAAAGTCATATCGTAGAGCGCACTTCCAGGAAGTCATTGTTTAGAAGTCATTTCCCAGAAGTCACTGTCCCTGAAGTCACTTTCAAAGGAGAGATTTCTAAGACTTCACTTTCCAAGACTTCCCTTTCCAAGAGTTCAGTTTCCTAGACTTCACTTGCCAGGAAGTCACTTTCCAAGAAGAAATTTCGAAAAAAGTCACTTTCCAAGACTTAACTTTCAAAAACTTCACTTTCCAAGACTTCCCTTTCCAGGAAGTCACTCTCCAAGAAGTCCCTTTCCAGGAAGTTACTTTCCAATAAGTCACTCTTCAACATTTCCCTTTCCAAGAAGTTTCATTTCAAGAAGTCACTTTCCAATAAGTCATTTCTCAGAACTCACTGAAGTCACTTTCAAAAAATTCACTTTCAAAGGAGAGATTTCCAAAAAGAGATTTCCAAGAATTAGCTTTCCAAGAAGAGATTTCCAATTAGTCACTTTCCAAGAAGTTGCTTTCCAATACGTCATTTCCAAGACTTCCCCTTCCAAGAAGAGAATTCCAAGACCTTCACATTCCAAGAAGTTACTTCTGAAGACTTCCCTTTTCAAGAAGAGATTTCCAAGAAGTCACTTTCCATGACTTCACTTTCCAAAAAGTTACTTTCCAACAAGTCTCTTTCAAAGAAGTCACTTTCCAAAGCTTCACTTTCCAAGAACTCATTTTCAAGAAGTCACTTTCTAAGAAGTTACTTTCCAAGAAGTCACTTTACAAGAAGTCACTTTCCAAAGCTTCACTTTCCAATAAGCAATTTTCCAAGAATTCACTTTCCAAGAAGTCACTTTCCCCAACTTCCAAGACGTAATTTCCAAGACTTCCCTTTCCAAGAAGTTTCATTCCAAGAAGTCACTTTCTAAGAAGTTACTTTCCAAGAAGTCACTTTACAAGAAGTTACTTTCCAAGAATTCACTTTCCAATAAGACACTTTCCAAGAAGTCACTTTCCAAGACTTCCATGACTTCACTTTCTAACAAGTCACTTTCAAAGAAGTCACTTTTCAATAAGTCACTTTCCAAGACTGCTAAGATGTCATTTCCAAGACTTTCCTTTCCAAGACATCACTTTCCAATACTTCCCTTTCCAAGACTTCACTCTTAAGGAAGGCAATTCGAAAATAACTTGAAGAAGTTAATTGTAAGAAATCACTGCCTAAAAGTCACATTCAAAGAAGTCACTTTAGCGATTGGCACGTTCTAAACTAATCTAATAGGTATTTCATATTAGTTGGCGAAAGTAGAGCGCTAAACCATAAACATTTTGACATATGCTGTAACTTCCCATTTCTCTTTAATACCTATACTTCTATCAAGCGTCAAAATTGATTAGCAATCAGAAGTTCGTTTTATGGCAATGGCATAAAATCGATTTACTTCGAAAGCAACTGAATCAAAATTAATCAAATTAGCCAATAATAATTTGCCAAATTAACCACATAGCCGCAAAGTGTGCGTCAAAACGCTTAGCTTAGCCATAATGCATTTATCTTCTCTACTTTTTCTCCACAAACTTTAAAGACGAAGAAGCAAAAGAACTGAAAATTCAGTTTATTAAATATATATGCAGATATTTTTATTTTTTTCTTAAATATTTTCAAGCTTTCGATGTGGTTTTTTCTATTGTTGGCAACATTATCATCATCATTGTTGTTGCTGCTGCTGCTCAAGTTTATCTAGCCTGGTTCCGTAACTATGTTGCAACATCTGAAAGCCATCAACAACAACAACAACAAAGAGCTCTGCTTCCGGCTCGCTTGATGTCTGGTGTTGAGCTTTGCTTATGCTGCTGCTCGTGTTTAGCATGAATCCAATTATGAATTATTTGTAATCTTATCTTTAAGTATGTAGCATAAGAATTATAATTTTGCGGCAAGAAACCCCACACAGCAGTAGCAACAACAACAAGCTTGTTTGTTGTTGCCCCTTTCAGAATACAAAGTTCTACAATTTCAGCATTAAAATTTATTAAAAATAAATAACGCAGCCCATAAATGTCCGCAGGCGTTACTAACCTCCCCTTCCCCAACTTCTTTCTGACTGTCTGTCTGTGTGGTGGTGGTGTTGTTGTTGGTGGTGCAAAGGTATTTCTCAACCACAGACGAGGGGTTCGTTCTCGCTCCCTTCGGAAAGTTTGCTGCGTTTGCCGTCTGCATCTTGAGGCCTAACCACAACCCCATCTCACTGTTGGTGGTGTTGCTGCGAGCCATGTGAATGGCACCAAAGTGGACGCTTCAGCATGCACCAACGCCACTTGGAGTCGGTGCGAAGAACAAGAACACCAGAGATGAGTGGAGAGAGAGAGAGTGGAGAGAGAGTTGAGTGTGGAGAGTGGAAGTCAGTTGCCGTCCAGACGCTGATAAACAGGAAGTCATCGTCGCTGCCAACACTTCAAGCTGTATGTCGAGTGGGTGGTGCTGGTGCTGGTGGTGGTGGTGGGGCATGTTGCACTTAGAGAGATTGTATGTGTGTGTGTGTGTGTGGGTGGTTCGTTGGGTAGTTGGCTGTGACGTATTGCATTGCCATTGTTCGTCGGCTCATCTCGATTTGACTGGCGACGGGGCTCAGCTCTTTGGTTTTTATTCATAAAATAAATGAAGTATTTAGCTCGAGCCGTTGAGTGTTTTTTACTGCTGCAGTGTCAGCAAGCAGACACTGACAAACAAACAAACAAACAAACAGACAAACAGACAGACAAACAGACAGACTGGCAGGCAGTCAGGCAGTTGGACAGTTGAACAGTTGGACAGACCGCAAGGAGCTCGGGGGCAGGCATTGGGCCTGACGTTGAAATGCGGCTCAAGAAACGTGACATGCTCGTCCTTCCTGCCTTCGTTCCTTCCTGCCTTCCTTTCTTCCCGTCTTTCTTCCTTCCTTCCTAACTGACTGAGTGACTGAGTGATTGAATGACTGACTGACAGAGCATGTGAATTAGCATTCAACGCTGAATCTGAATCCGAATCCGAATCCTTTCCACACTTGAGAGCAGAGAGAGAGAGAGAGAGCTTGACTTTTCTTTGCTGGACCACTTGACGTATGCGCAATGTGGTAGACTTTATGTTTATTTGCTTAATTTTGTAGCTCTATTTGATGCCCAAGCTACACTCAAGCGACGACTAGTTCACAAATTAGATTTTAGCTGCTACGCAAAAAGTTCTTCGGCAGAAACTGAAGCCGCACAAGGTAATTATCAATAGCTGTGTGGTAGTAGTCGCAGCACTGCCTGGGACCGCACACCATAACCAGCTGCAAAATTCAGCCTACCCATGACGTGTGAGTGTGTGTGTGTGTGCGAAAATGGACTGGAAATTATTTCACATGTGCTGCTGCTCAAGTGGCCGAGCGTTGTTTTTAATTAGTTTGCGCCGCAGTAACCAGGACCTCTTCTCCCTCTCCCTCTCTCACACACACACAGGTGGAGCACAGGTGTGCATGTGTGTGTGTGTCTAATTTAACCATTTTAATTGAAAACCGCAAGTGACCGACCAAATATTTTTGCAATTTGTAAAATGTTTAGCATAATTTAGTGCACAAATTTTTGCGACCAAAACGTTCAGCTATCAAGGGTTAAACGTTAAAGGGTTGCCAGCTCCCCCAGAATTCCCCTCCCCTAGAATGCCTAGGCAAATTGGGGACAACTTCTCTGGTCAACTACTTGTATGGTTGGTTATCCCTTCTAAGCAGCAAGCATTTGAAGTTCTCAACTTTCTTAGGTGAAAGCTGAAAATTTAAAGATAACAAAATATACTGGTCAAGGAGATATCTTGAACCTTAAAGCGACTGTCCTTGTTTGTTTACACCTATATATGTATGTGTATGTTTGCATGCCTATATATAGAAAGTTCCTGCATTTCTGCATGCTTGAGTAAAGTTCAATGATTCATAGCTTAGTTTGTATCAAACGACTTTAATAGAAATTTAAGTTATTTTCAGTTTCGGAAACAAAATATTCTTCACAAATTCAAGTTTTCTTTTCTCAACGATCACTTGTCTATAACAGTAACTTTACGGAAAGAGTTATCGATATTTTATAGGAATTTGGTTTGCCTTTGGTAAAGGAGCTTTTATGGTATAAACCTGAAGTCTTAACTACTTTATACAGATAGACATGATAATATCGAATCGGCTGTTGATAGGAATCGATATTAGAACTACTTTATAATGTAGTAAATACTATAACTAATAACTAATAAGTACCACGCAGATGCCTTGTTACGAAATCTTTATCGATAACTCTTCCCGTTTCCGATATACACAAGTGATCGATAACAACAAAATCTTAGATTTGAAAAAGTTTTAGACGGCGTTTAAAACATTAGACGAAATAATGGAAAGCTGTGGAAATTTTTTTAAAATCGGTAGAGAAACACCGGAGATATGGAACCTTGAAGTTAAGTCAAGTAAGCACTGCGGGTGTATGGGGTTCAGGGTATACTCTAGTCGGGATTTCTCGACAAGAGCCATCATACTTGCTTACTAAGTTTACTTTACTAGTTCATTCAATGACTTCACTACCTAAAAGTATTCGAGTCGAAATATTTTTGGGATTTCTTAATATCAAAGTATCCATTACACTACAGTTGTAGAGCTCTTCGCATTTAATGTCTCAATAGGGCACAGCGCTAATGTGCAATGGCTAATAAAACAAAAAAACACAAACTACACAGAGCATAGGTGTTAGGTGTTTTTTTTTTGCTGTCATTAGCTGGCAACGGTTTGTCCAACTGTTGGCTGGACTTTCAATGGTTAATGTCACGCCTCGAGTTTCCGCACCTTGATAGAAACGAACCCAAGAGCCAAAGAGTCATCATCAGCGTGATGAGTTGTTCGTCAGCTAGAGTGAATTGAGGCTGGGTTTGTGCAACGCTTTTCACTTCCTTTCGCCACTTAATTTAAGTTTTATTATTATTATTTTTGTTGCCCCGAAAAGGCAGCGATCAAAAAACAAGCGCGCAAAATTGCAGCACACCTCGATATATCTGTGCGTGTGTGTGTGTTTGTGTGTGTGGAAACGTGGAGAGTGAGGGGCATGTGTTTGAGGCGTAAAAGCCTACCTAACTGGGACTCAACACCTCATGCCGTGTTAATAAACCATCAATAATGTTGCCACCGAACGAGAGACGGCTAGCGGAATTGGAATCGGACGCGGATTTGCGCCATTCGGACTCCAGTGTCTATCTGCTGCAGAAGCTAAATGAAGCGTGGCAAATGCGTCGATTTATTTTCTCTATACATATCAAAATCGTGCAACAAGCGGCGGCAGCGACGGCGACGGCGGCGGCAGCGACGGCGACGGAGACTCCACTCCACACATTCAGGTTGCGACGCAGCAGCGGAAGACAAACAATTTCTTGGAATTGATTTCTTGCGGTTTTTGTGGCATGTAGCCCTAAAAATGCCCACAGCACAGGCATTCAATTGAATGATGGGCCAAGAGTGGGGACGGGGAGGGGGGCTATCTCCAAGAATTTCAAAAGTCTAACCATTGACAGCTGACAGAAGCCGATATACATATACATACATATACATGTGGAGTGGAAGTGGCTTATTGCATGTGGTTAAGAGCAAAAAGAAAACGAATGAACGTCTGGCAAGAATCGTTATCGATATCTGTGTTATTCGATAGCTTAAATGCTACCACACATACGACTATTAATAGTTACAAGATAGGAACAAGGATACCATTATGTCTAATGGTTATGGTTATGGCGATTGTAATTGAGAATCTTCAACAGATATGAATCGCCCGATATATGTGCATATATGGGCAAGTACTTTATGAAATGTTAGCTCACTTTATTAGGGTTATGCGTTTAAGATTCTTGAAGCTAGTTTCACCTGAAGTTCGATCAGAAATGTTTAATGCATTCTTTGCATATCTCCGGCAAAAACAGTTTGCTTTGCTAACTTGGCGGTATGCGAGTGGGAACGCTGACAAACTGGCGCTAAGGCCACGAGTGCCACAAGTTGGCACACATGGCGGCAAAAGCCGTCAATCAATCAGAGCTCGCTTCGTTCGTTGGCAATCGGCAACAGATTCGCTGACAGACTCGAAATTCCCATACAGCTGATATATTTCTCACAATAATTTGTACTACGACGCCAGATTTTGTTTTTGCCCACAGTGAGAGGGATATATAGACACCTGTACGCGGCCCAGTTAGGCGCAGACAAGCAACCAAATATGAGACTGCAGCAACAGTTCTATACCTGCCCATAAATCTGCAGACAACTTTCCAGTTGAGTGCTTAACAATTTTCAACACGCGCAGGCCAAAGAGCCACACCTGAGCCGAGGCTCAAAACTGTTGCTGTAGCTGTAGCTGAAGCTGAAGCTGAAGCTGATACGGCGACTGAGGCTGGGAGCTGTCCATGGACATGGCCAAATGGACGGACGCTGGTGCCATGGGAACGTTAAACGGCCTACGCTTAAGAAGTCCGCTATAGCTATTACTACACTCAACGAAAAAACCTATGTACATATACAATAGAAGTAGATTTTTATATTCTGTTGATATATTTTAAATGAAAGCTAAAAAAAAAAAACAAAGTAAGAAGAGTCTAGTCGAGAAATCCCCACTACAGTATACGCTGAACCCTATACTTAGCCTTAGAGCCGCGTATCCAGCATTACGCCGAATTGTAACTATGTGTGAGTGTGTACTGCATACTTGACTTAATTTCAATGTTTCATATCTCCGGTGTTTCTCAATCGATTTCAATAAAAATTTCAAAGATTGTCGTAGTTTCGTCTATAATTTCAAACATCATTTCCAAGTTTTCCGAATTCTACATTTTATTGTTATCGATAACATGTGTATATCGAAAACCGAAAGAGTTATCGAAAATTTGAAACAAATATGTACTGCATAGGGATTAGGCGAGCTTAAGTTCTCCAGAGTCTCTTTGTGTTTCTTGTTTAAAATGTTGATTAACAGCTTTTAAATTTCCAAATATGATGTAAAAATTTTCTAAAAAATTTTGTTTATGCAAAAATCGATCAAAGTTAATTTCTATGATTTTTTAAGTTTTAAAAAAGAACGTAACTTTTATTTTAAATAGTTCTTGATCAATTTTCATGGTGTATTCATTTTTTACATCTAATATTTCGTTCAGTGTATGACAACAACAAACTCCTCCTCGCTCCTTTGACTTTTTTGTATGCCGCGTTCAATCTGTAAGAACTACTTCAATGCCCCGCCCCCCACACTGCGCCTTCTGCCGCTCATGTTGCTGCACTTCGATAATGTGTAATAGTTCTATTAGTCGCATGTTGGCGCGTCTCTGGTTACAGCTAATCTCTGGCTACCAAGTTTGGCGCACTGTCATGAGAACCAAGAACCGGCCGGATCGGCAAATAACAAAAAAAAAAAAAAAACCGAAACAAAAACTTTGGCCTGAATAGTTAAGCAGTTGAGTAGTTGAACAGTTGAGCTGAGTTGTTGGTTAGCTGCTGGGTTTGTTGGCTAGTTGGCTAGTTGGCTGGCTGGCGCCTCGGTTTGGATTGCCAAATTTGGTGCGCACGCCGAACCGGTTCGCATTGGACGACGTTTAGCCGTTTTTGAAGCTCGTAAAGTTTATATGGCACAAAGGCTGGCGTCCAATTAAAACGGAAATATTTTCGACGGCTCTTTTTCATTAATTCATCTAAGCTAAACGTCCATTTCATTCCATCCAACCAACCGTCTATCTATCTCTATCGTAGTATCTATTCTGTGCTTTAATGGCCCCAAGATGCTCTTTTAATAACTTTATGCCTCAAACCGACACTGAAGACGCAAGACATTTACGAGCGTTGCCGCCCTTTTCGAAACCGTTAAACATTTTATCGGAACCTAAAGTTAAAGTCAAACTTTAAGTTGAGCCCAAAACCCAAACCGCATCCGCCGTATATACAGCACCTGCTCTTCGCTCATTTTGTGTACACAAAATCCAGTAAATTACATGGCAAAGGGAATACTTATGAATAGAGTTGTCGCTGCGTTTAACGGCCTCTTTATGGCACTCATCAATTACAAAGCGTTGCATAAAACCCTCAAAGTCTCTTCTCACAAATGAAATGCACTTAAATGCAGCCTTTTTCTACTTCTTAGTTCCAAGTTTCTCAGTTCATACCTTTGGATTATATGCGTTTTAAAGAATGGAAAATAACTTTAAAGCCTCGTTCAATTGTTTTAATAATGTTTGTAGTAGTTTTATTCGATTATCGAGAATGTAACAGCTTGTCCAATCATATTTACAAGTTAGATAGTCTAAGCTTAACTATTTAGAATCACTAAAAAGTTTCTAAGAGTTCAAACAGTTAAAAAACTGCATTAGTCCGCATGTTTGGTCATCAAAATAAATAATTTTGAATCATTTTAAAGTATTTTTGATTGTTAAAAACTAAAATGTAATAAAATTTTTGTAGCTTTAAGGTTTTACTAATCAAATAAGCAATGAAGCTACGATTTTTTAGCTTAACTCAAATTAATGAATAAGTTTTCAAGTATAACAAGTAAGAAGGCTCTAGTCGAGAAATCATGACAAGAAGAGACCCTGAACTATATATACTTATGTGTGTGTGTGCATACTTGACTTAACTTCAATTTTCCATATCTCCGGAGTTTCTCAACCGATTTCAATTAAAATTTCACAGATTGTCATTATTGCGTCTCATGTTTCAAACGCCATCTCAAAGTTTTCCAAATTCGAGATATTTTTGTTATCGATAACATGTGTATATCGGAAACGGGAAAAGTTATCGAAAAGTTATCGACTCGGCTGTTGACGCTGATCAAGAATATATATACTTTATGGGATCGGAGAAGCTTCTTTCTGCATGTTACAATGCCATAATACCCTTCCTACCAGTTTTCAATGGGTTCAGTTTACAATAATAGATTAATTTAAGTTCGTATGCTTTAAGCTAATCATGTCACAATAAATATTGATTATTTAAAGAACAGTTGCGCTTTGAAGGCGCTGGTGTTTGGTTGGAGCTGACAAACTAACACTTCATTTGTTGCGACTAGCTTTATTGAGGTTTAGTTTTGTTGCTGCTTTTGTGTGTGTGTGTGTTTTGAATGGGCTGCAATCGCTGTGTCTGTGTCTGTGATTCAATTGCTCCGAATGATCAACAGCCCCTTTGGACTTTAGCCATTCAGCGAGTTGTTGCTTACACAAACGATATAGAACAATTGATTCGCTCTGTGTTTGTGTTTTGGACAACAGAGGTTGCCTTTTAATTTCCATTGCTATTCATTTAAATTTCACAACAACACGAACTACTACTACAATAATAATAAGGCAAATTAGCAAAGCATGTTTTTCCCTCCTTTCAATTGAATCAAATCGCTTTACTCCCCACCCGCCGCCACTCCATGTGATGATGCTCCTCCTACTGTTACGATTTAGCGCTGTTTTGTATGATTTGCTCTATGGGCTTATTGCAAGCCCTTTTGATGATTAATTCATTCAGTCATTCGTTCGTTCATATTCCCCCCACCCTTTTGACCATTCATTGATCTTTGCCAAGTGCACGTGTGTGTGTGTGCGAGTGTAAGTGTGTGTGTGTGTTTGTTTGTTTATGCTCTTTGTTGCCTGAACGCCTACCTAATGTCCATTGTCTATTGATTTCAATGCATGCACAGAACGAACACAACTGTTAAGATTTTGAGCCGATTTGTGTAAGATCCCAGCGATGCATGCCAGCTTCCGTTACTCTCACTCTCTCTCACTCTCTCTCTCTCTTACTCTCTCTCTCTCTCTCTCTCTTCCCCCACGCTTTTACCCCCATGCTGGGCAGTTTTGACTTCATCTCCAATTATTCAATGTAATTAAGTTGATTGCGTTGTAATTGTGCCGAGAAATTTATGCCCAATTGCCCAAGTCCGTTGGCTCGATTGGCTCCGCATTTGCCTCGTGCCCCGCATGCCACACTTACCCCACACCTTCCCTCCCCCCCTCTCTCGCTTTGCATTCATTTGTCTGCCTGGCATCTATCCATCTACATATTTGTGCAAAGCATTCAACTAACCGATAGGGCACATCAGCTATGTGTTGAAGCAAAAATCGATTCATGTTCTTAAGGTTTATTTTGTTTTATGTGTTAAAGTGATATATATATATATATATATATATATATATATATATTGTGTATATATATATATTGTGTTCCCCCGATACAATTTATGAATTTAAAGTTCAAGTCTCAACAGGAAGTTAAGCAAGATCTTATTAATACTCTTTGTTAATCTCAACTCAAAATCAATTAATTTTTCTTAATCGTTACACAAATAGTTTTGCAAAAATAGTTTGCAAAATGTTTTCTGATTTATTTACGCACATAAATATTATTTCAAATCTTTTGGGTATTCGTTCATATATATATATATATATATAATAATTCTAAATGAAATCTTAAGGCAAACAAATCTAATACAAAAATTGAACAATATTTTAGATTTTTGTAAATATTTTCCATATTCAAAGAGTATTCCTCCTGCGCTTTGTCGCTTCTGCAACTTTTTGTAACTCGAGTTTTATGCTTTTTTTTCTCGTTTTGGGTTGCGAAGCTTTGTGTTCAACTGAAACAGCTTTGAAGTATTTCTTTTTTTGTGTGTTCTGCCTCATCAAAATCCATCTTGCTCATCAGCAAAACATTGCCGTCGAAGGCGGAAGCGTTTAATGAACATTAGACAGCGACAACAATCGGCAACAAGCAAAGCTCTTGTTTGTGAAGAAAACAACGTAAACAAATAAACAAAATGTTAAAGGGGTTAGGGGTGGGGTGGTTTGAGGGTATCGAATCGCCGCTTAGCCAACAATTTATGAAGCCAACAACAAGCAACGGCAAACTGTGGCCAAAACCAATACAGTAGCGCCTTTATTTAGAAGCGTTGAGTTGACGTCCAAAGCCGACAGGCAACATGCGCAAAATCCGCTCAAAACTTTGGAAACGACACCCCTAACCAACCCTCCACCCCTAACCCCATCAATTTGAATCGTTGGCCTTAGCTTAGATTAGGTGTTATGTGTGTGTTTGTATCGTAAATAAATGTGCTGCACAATTGAATATACTTGCATGAAATATGCTTGTGTTAAGTGTTGAACAACTCGCAATGAGAGAGCGAGAGAGAGATAAGCTAGTGCTTATGCACACAAAACTAGTAAACATAACTGTGGAACTTTATAGCTCTGCACGAAAACCCAAAAGATTTGAAATATTATTTATGCGTGGAAATAAATCAGAAAACGTTTTGCAAACTATTTTTGCAAAACTATTTGTATAACGATTAAGAAAAATTAATTGATTTTAAGTTGAGATTAACAAATAGTATTAATAAGATCTTGCTTAACTTCCTGTTGTGACTTGAACTTTGAGGCTCATAAATTGTTTCGGGGCAACACAAAAGATGCGAACAATCAAAACATGGCCAAAATATTGTTACGGCGGATGGCGCCGCGGGTAACTAATTTGAATACTGATACTGATACGATTCCGATGCGATGTTTTTTGTCTTTAATTTCTGTGTCGCATAATTAAGGTGAACAAAATTAGCGCGCGTGTTAAACGCGTGCGCAGAACAAGTTCAAACGAGTCGCAACACGTCTGAAAAGTATCTGGTATCTAGTATCTGGTATCTAGTAACTGGTCTGAGGTCTCGAGCAACAACTGGATCTTCACTTCGGCATGTCGCCAAGTCTTTAATTTGACAATATCTCATTAATTTCCTGTCAATAATGCAAACAGTTCGAACTCTACACCTAAAACGGGATGTAAGAAACCTGAAGAGCTACTCAGTATAACCAAAAAAAAGGAGTTCAGATTTTTATTGTATTTGTTTATCTACTCAAGTTAAAGAAAAAGTTATTTCTATGAAGGAATAATTTTTGGATTTATATTTAGATCATTTTTCATTATCAACATATTTTTTTAAACACTTTCCTAATGCTGGGAATAACTTCTCACAAAGGAACAAGTTTTTCACTCAATAAAATTTTAATGTATTTTTTTTTAGTATTTTTTTTTAAAGTGTGAACTCATTAAAAATGGGGGAAAAGGGTATTCTGGTATTGTGAAAAGAGTATAACAGGCAGAAGGAAGCATCTCCGACCCCATAAAGTATATATATTCTTGATCAGCATCAATAGCCGAGTCGATATATTTTCGATAACTTTTACCGTTTCCCATATACACATGTTATCGATAACAAAAAAGTCTTGACTTTCGAAAACTTTCAGAAGGAGTTTGAAACATTCAACGATATAATGACAATCTGTGAAACTTTCATTTAAATCGGTTAAGAAACACCCAAGATATGGAACATCGAAATTAAGTACATAGTATAAGGTATCGTCTAGTCGCAATTTCTCAACTAGAGCCTTCCTACTTGGTTTTGTTTTGCTTGCTTGAAACCTTGATTATTCAGTTTTGTGTTTATATGTTTCTTGATTTACTTAATGTTGAGTTCTTTTCGGTTTTTTCGTAGTTGACAGCGATTTATGTGGGGCACTCAGATTACGAATATGTAAATCAAATCAATTTAAATGCTTTGCGAGACACTTAAGATATGAATATACTTAGACTAACACACAATTTTGAGTTCGCATCATCATTGTTGTGTTTGTGAATTTCTCATTAAAAGATAAGAAAACTACAAGCTTGATAATATTTAAATCATAATTTATGGCTCGATCGTTCATTGACTGCTTGCAAATGAGTTCAAAGCCAAGTCAATACAGCGAAAGATAGAGAGAGAGAAATGAAAGGTCTAACAGTTTCATAGTTTCAAATAGTTTTTTGAATCATTCACACACATTTCGCACAGAATGACAGAATATTCAATGACGGAAATACCAAAAAATAAAATAAAAATCTAAAAATCAGCTTAGTCAGTTTGTTGTTGTTGTCTTGCCTTGGCCTATAAAACTCTTGGCATCTTTGGCTCATTTGGCGCTTGTCTTTTTCATATTTTTTCTTTAGTAGTTTGTTCCTCTTGGTCTTGGCCGATGACGTCGTGTGTCCACACCCAAAAAACGCCTTAAGCTTTTTCCCACGCCCAGCTGGCAAGCAAATCAAAAAAATAATATTATAAAGACAACACAAACGAAAAAAAAGAAACTCCAAATCACAAAGCGTACAGGAAGTTGTGATTAAAGTTCGTTATATCTTTGAGTATTCGTATCTTAACACACACACAAACAAATACAATGCGTAGTTTCTGGTACTCGACTCATACAGAAATTGGGAAAACTATCAGCGAAATATTTAACATTATTGAAATGATTGCAAAGTTGGTGTCGCCGGCTGCAGCTAACTTTGCCGAATTGCTCGCATAGCCATTAACATTTTGCGGTGGCAGGAAACGCTGCTCGTTTAATTAGAAAGCGCAAACTGTAAGCAAAGTAGAAGTGAACCAAAAATGGCGGAAGCAACAGGAAAAGGTGTACAACAAAATGGCGACAGCTGTGACGCATAATCTGGCAAGTGGCAAGCAGGAGTAGGCGGTTTGCAACACAGTTCTAATAGTTTTTAGATATTTACTCAATACGTTCACAACTATTTACTTTCAATTAGCCATAAAATATTATTTTGATTAGGCCAAAAAAAAAAAAGAATATAAAAATATTTATTTGATTTTATTTGTACAAATATCAATTGCTGCTAAATTAAACGTAAACGTACTTTATTTGTATATTTAATTAGAATATATATATATTTACATTTGAATTTTGACTCTTGTGCATATTTGCTTTAATTCAGCCTTTGACCGCTTCAGAATTATTATTATTTTTTTTATTTATTCATTGCTTGAATAACAAATCCGCTTGTAATAGTTTTCATTTTCGATTTACTATTTCCAAAGCATTTCTCACGAACTGCATTTATTTTATCTCAATTTTTGTTGCTCGCTTTTCCTTAGCATCTTTATTTACTTTTATCAATATGCATAGATCGAAAATTCCCTTTTTAGTTTCGATTATTGTTGCTTAAATTTCAAATGAATATACATATATATATTTATTTTTCGAATAGAATGAATTTATTTTCATGTTGTGTATATTTTTAGCTTGACTTCCGGAATTTCATTTGGTTTATTTATTCAAATCATTATTCATTCAGTTAGCCCAATAATGCAAAACCCATTGAAAATGGTTCAAACGGGTATAATGGTTTTGTGCAAGAAGGCAGAAGGAAGCTTCTCCGAACCCATAAAGTATATATATTCTTGATCAACATCAACAGCCGAGTCTATGTATTTTCGATAACTTTTCCCGTTTTCGATATACACATGTTATCGATAACAACAAAGTCTTGAATTTGGAAAACTTTGAAGCAGTTTGAAACATGAGACGAAATAATGATAATCAGTGAAGTTTTTATTTAAATCGTTTGAGATAAACCGGAGATATGGAACTTTGAAGTTAAGTACACACACATACTTACAAGCACTGACTGTACGCGTGAAGTATGGGGTTCAGGGTATCTTCTAGTCGGCATTTCTCGACTAGAGCCTTCTTACTTGTTCTTTTTTTGTTTTACCAATTTAATTTCAATAAATTTTCATGTTTCTTCTCAGGTTCTCATTCATATTTAACGGCAAACTTGACATAATTTTTGCTTTAGGCCCCCGTTTCCCCCTCCCAACCCCACCCCACCATTACGTTTGCTGGCCAGCTTCCAACACGAAAGAAGTAAACGTTGAGCATTTATGAAAATGATTGATTAATTGACTTGAAATAATGAACGAGTCGCGTCGCGAGTCGCGTTGCGAGTTGACTAAAAGATACCAAAGTTGATGAGCGGTTGCTGCCGTTCTTTCAGCTATCAAATGGCTATTTAAATGCAACAACAATAACAACAACAACAGTGAGTATCTAAGCGACACTTAAGCGCTTGCGGCCCTTAGCCCAACTCAAAGCTTAGAACGAACAACAACCAAAACCAGATTCGGATTCAGAACCAAAAACCCCTCAATCAATCGGCCAGTTAGTACGTCAAGAAGTGAAGCCGTCAACTAGCTAGACACACACACACACACACACACACACACACAAACACAAACACAACACACATGCACACACACACTCGCACACACATAGAATACACAACATTTCAGCCTGCGGCTCAGTTCTAAGCTCATTGGTCTAATATTACCAGAAAACGGCTACTAAATTAGAGAGTAACTGGCTTCCAAACCATGTGTCTATGTTTACCGAGGGCCGCTTCGCAAATAAACCAAACCAACATAACGAGTTTTCGGTTCGTAATGCATTCATTGCAGGTTTCTCCACAACTTGAATGATACTCGAAGCAAATGACTTTTGCATTTGGTTAACGTTTTTGTCAGCTAATGGATGGAATCGATTGTAGTTAAAAGTGGTTCGATAAGATTACTACGGTAAGGAGATGTCATATGAGTTTAAATGAGTTTCAAAACTCTAGTTTATGGTTTATTCTTAGGCGTTTCCTTTAGTTATCGGCACAGCTTTGACTTTCGTTTAACAACTCATCAACTGTTGCTAGAGTCAAAAGTCATTTCTTTATTTAGATTCATGTTTATTTGATCGTTCGTGGGATATCGTAATATCTGTGCTATGTGAACTTGTTAATTATCGATAATTATCGATAACTACATAATTCAATATTCATTTAACCGCAAGCACGAGCTATTTAGCACTATTTAGCGCTTATTTTGTTGCGTTCGTCAAACGGAATTGAATTTCATGTTCGCGTTTGGCTTTAATGCGCCAATTGTTTGCACATATCGAGTCCTCTTCGTCCTCTTCATCCTCGTCGTCCTGGTCGTCCTGGTCGTTGTTGTCGCCGTACAAATGACAGGCCATATATATTTTTGCGGGTGGCGTCTTGTATTTGTTCTATGATTAAAAATAAATAAAGCATTACAACGAGCACGGGCCGCACAAAACTATTAAAAGCTCGTTGCTGTTTGGGGCATGGAGGGGGGCATGGTTGTCATTCCGGTCAACTGCGACTACTTTACTCCGAACCGAACCGAACCGAACCGAACTGAACCGTTTCGCCTGGCCATAAACATTTTGCGGCGCAATGATGTATGGACATATGGAATGAGATGGCCAGAACTTGGGCATACTTTTTGGGTCGCCTGGGTATGGTTTGGGGCTGTGGCGTGGCATGGCGGATGTGAGAGCTTTGGGGCTGCACAGCAGGTGCTTAAATGGCGCATAGTTAACGGGCCACCGGAACAACAACAAACGAACAAACGAACGAACGAACGAACAGCGAACAATTGGCAGGCAGGCAGCGGGCGGTGGGAACCGTTGGCAACAGCAGGGAGTCAGGGATAATAAATTTTCGCTTGCTTTAACCAAAAATACAAAGCAGCGACACCGCCGCCACCAGCCGTCTATCTTTCTCAACCGTTCTCTCCCTCTCTGCTCCTACTCTTTGTCGCTATTGTCACAGGCAGTCGGAGGTGGCAGGGAGGATGTGTGTTGAATCCACTTGTGTGTGTGTGGCTCTTACAAGGCCCATTCCAACGTTTCTTCATTTTTTGTTATGCGCAAACACAAAATACAAAACAGAACCGTACCGTACCGAACCGAACCGAACCGAACGAAATGTGCTTCTGGTCAAAATAATAAATTTGTTCAGGTTAATAGAGTTATTTTAATTTATGTGATTTCATGCGGTTATTCGTGTGGCTTTTGCAAATGCATTACCCATCACAAGCACCCCACCGAACAGCCCGCTCTACTCTCGCCCATTGTCCTAGTATCCTTAAACATAAATATGCATATAGACCCGTTCGCGTTCGTTAAATGACCATAATAACTTCAATGGCTTGGCGCATTGATCATTTCGTGTTTTTGCTTAATCATTGCGAGTATTGCACGAATCCTTCTACTCATGTGTAAATCAGTTTAAGTTCGGAATTGAATTCATTTTCATTTTGCAATTCGATTAATTGACTTATTTTTGACATGATTCAATTCACAATAATCCCCTGACAAAGAACGATGAAAAGAACCATATTTGTTCAATGTAACAAAGAGTTATAACATATGTAAAAATATATTCTTCAACTTTCACAATATAGCTCTGGCCATACCAATAAGGCTAATATATATATATAAAATCCACTCAAAACCTGCAAGAAGCCTCTGATCAAGAATATATATACTTTATGTGTTCGCAGATGCCTCCTTCTGCCTGTTGCATACTTTTGAACGAAACCCTTATACCCTTTTTACCCATTTTCAGTAGGTTCATGGTATGCAAATGGACTTCTTCGGATAAACGTTAGAAGTATATAAGGCTTTACTTTGTTAAGGATCATTATTTATGTGATTCATAGAGTACTTTCTCCCACTCTCTCACTATCTCTCTAACAATGTAAAACAAATGCCTTAATAGAATCGAACTTCTTCAAAGCAACCCAAACCAAACGAAGCCAAGACAAACTACCCAGCAAGTAAGCTCCAGAACCTTAACGCAACTAAACCCAAATCGCAACTCAGCAACCTCAAAACCCCTTTTAGAACCGAAAACTCTAAAAGTTCAATAGCATTTCACATTTAACATTCACATCGGTTGCCATTTTCATGGCTTGTCTGAGGCTGACCCATGGAAAGGTCTTTCAGCGCCCACTTTGCTCGCCAACACCCCCTCTCAGCTACCATATCCGCCGTCTGCCTCCCTCAACCACCTCCAAACGTCTGCTTACAGCTGTCCATTGGCTGTCTGATTGCTGCTGCTTGCATGCCGCAGACAATTTTCTTTTGAATTTAATAATTAATTATATAATTGCAAAGCGTTCGAGAAAAGAAAAAAAAAATATATATAATAAAAACCCAAACGTAAAATTCTCACGCTTTTTCCTCTGCTTCTCCTCATATTTGTGTCTGTTCTCTTCTTTCTTTGGGGTTCTTTGCCTCTGAAATATTCATTATAATTATGGGCCAGTTGGCGGGATGTTCGACTATTCATAGACATCGTGCTAAGTATTCAGGAGATACTTGGTATTGGATAGATCCTTTTTCGGCCAAATCGATAAACATGCGTGCGTGTTTTATTTTTGGCTCGGACCCTGTCGAACCTATACAAACACACACACACATACGTACATACGGGGGAATCTAACAAATTGAGTGAGGCAGCAAAGTTGACATACTTAACTAGAGGTTGCCAACATGACGAACGGCCATGCCCTGCCACGCCTTGTTCACACAATCAGCCCACACCTTCCGCACTTACCCCCTTCCAGCTACTGCTCTTAGCATACACGCCTACACGCACAGGTGCTGCTGCTGCCGCTGCTGGCAAAAGTCGCAACTTTAACGCCTACATTTATCATAAAAATCAGCACGAAATTCACAAAACATTTTGAAGCTCAACGCAACAGATGACCTGTAAAGCGAATGATTCAGTTGCAACTAAGCTAAGATTCGATTGGGAAATGGAACTTCGAGAAGTGAGAAACCATCTACAAAGAACTCTTAAACATTACACGATAGTAAAGTTTTTTCCTTATACTATATCTATGATCTATCCTCAAAATCTATCCACTAAAAGTTTCATTTTGGCGAAACTTCAACCCAAACCTTACACTGAGTTCAGCATTTTGCTGAACCATCAGCTCGCTATGCCTTACCATTTCAGCTATGTATTGATAGCAGTCAGTCAGTTTTTGTTCTTCCCTCCCTTCTCTTCAACTCTTGCATTCATATACCCCAACTACGAGTTAGATTTCGCAGGGTATCGCCTAACGAGTCAAATTGGCGTTGCTGGCAACAGCTGTTACAGATGCGGCTCAGGTTGCTGGCCAGGATTTGCTGTAACGCTATCTGTGGCTATGGCGCTTAGCACACACACACAAACAGATACTACCTGTCTGTCTGTTTGCTTTCGTCTCCTCTATCCACCTATCCACTGGGCCCGGTGCCTGGCCTGGCCTGCCTTTTGCTGACGTCTGACGTTAACAAAAAAGCTGCTCTTCATTTCGATTTCAATTATGCGCAATCATTTTTCAAGTTCATCGCCACGTTTCGTTCGCCCCTTGTTTCGCACCATACCGAACCGTACCGAACCATAACGTACTGAACCGTTTCATATCTGGCTGGCACGCGACAAAAATTAATAATTGAGCAGACGAGCGATGCCATTTGGTAAATTGAAACCGGCAACGGCAAAGTGGCAAATCAATTTCGTTTCACTTTGATTGTATGCAAATCTTCGCTGGGGGAGTTGTAAGTGCTCCCCGTCTGCAGGGGCGTGCTTGTGCAAGGGGGGGCACAAAGTGCGTTGCAAGCGTCAAATACAACAAGTTACAAAGCGAGCGAGAGTTACACTAGTCGCATGTTGCATGCAAATTAAGTGCAACACTTGTTGCTACCCATCGCTACCATCATCATCATCGTTATCTTCGTTATCATCAACGTGATTATCTTAATCATGGAGCAGGTTAGATGCAAAAGTGAGTCGGATAACAGATTCGGAGAAATCATTTAATCACATTTGCTAACTCTACTAAAATAAAATAAATATAAAAAAAATATTTTTCTGTCAACAATCAATTGCAAATATTTTTTTTGACATTTTAGCTTGTTTGTAAAAAATAATTTTGAATTTTTTCATAATTTTTTTTGCTTCAAACATAAATAAACATTTTAATAAGTTCAATTTCAACATAATAAAAATATTTCCCGCTTTGACCCATTATTATTGCTGAAGAGTTCTTTCTTCCATGCAGCTTTTCATTAAGAGCTTCCCAATTAAGCTCTGTTGTTGTTGTTTGGCGAATTTATAACTTGAACTGTCTTTGACTTAGATTGGCCTACATTGGGCCTCTCAGTGTATTCAGCATTTCTGGAGAAGCCGAGACACTGAACTGCGACGTCCCCGAATATTATGTTTCCGTCATCTTTCATCTTTAGCGCGAAGTTCCCGAAGAACAACAAAACTAACGGCACACACACGCACACACACGCACACACACACACACACACACACACGCACACACACACCCAAACACACTCACTTACAAGCACAAAAAAGCGCAAATTAAAATTAAAATAAATAGCCAGGCGAATGATACGCATTTAAATAATTTCTTCATCATGTTGTTGTCTTTTATTTTTTGTTCTTTCTACTTTTTCGTTTGCTGTTCTTTTTTTTGTTGTGTTTTTTATTTGTATTTACTCTTTAGCTGCTCTTTCCCACTCTCCCCCTCTCACTCTGCCTCTTCGTCTTCGGTCAGCAAACTTTGCCTTTGCCACTGTTCAGCGCTTATAATTAAGATGAATTAAGCAAAATCATTTCGATTAGAAGCAAAAAAAGAAGAAACACACACACTTAGAAAACAGAAAGCTGGGGACCCAAGAAAACTGCTGCTAACTGTTCTTCAGACGTTTGATGATCAGCCGATGGACAACTATGAAAAAAAAAACTAACATGAAGATGAAGTTGAAGATGATGACGAAGAGAATGATTATGATGACAAAGATGTTGATGATGATGATGATGATGATGATGATGCTGGTTCACAAATGTCGCTGTTCGCGGTTCAAAAGCAACTTCATTGCGGTTTAAGGGTCCAGTACCAGTCACTACCTTCGAATACAAAGCCTTAGACCTATGTCAACGAGTTTGTCACGCCACTAACCTAGCCAACTTTTGATAGATACATCCAGTAAAATAGATTTTTTTTGCATCATATTTTCTTCATTTTTTTTTTTAAACTTTTACTTGCTTGATTTTTTTTTTAATATTTATTTTAAATAGGTAGTTGGTATATACATTTAATACACAATATTTTTTTGTCAGTTGTAATTTATTTTATTAAGAATCTATATCTTTGAAAGAAATCTTCTTCAAAGTTGGTATTTGTAAGTAGCTAAGTTGGCTAAACAGATTGTTTAATTACAACATCTGAGCAATGCTGCTGCTTTATTTGCTTTTCTAATGGAACAAATAAAGTACTGTAATATTTTCTTTATAAAAAAAAAAATTGAAATATTATTAAAGTATTTAAAAAAAAAAAATAAATTGAAATATTATTAAAGTATTTTTTTTTTTGGTATTTTCTCTGTTGATTTTGTTGATGTTAATACAAAGAAAAAAACATCATTTTTTTGCGCTGAAACACACAGAAAAAAGCCTTTTTATGTTAATATTATTTACATTACACATTTATGGTATCACTTTTAGCCATATCAATTAGCAAGTGTCGACAATATGCAGTCATTAAATGTTGCATAAAAAATTATTAAATTTGAATTTTCACTAGATTTTTATTATGAGAGAGTGTTTAAGTTTCGGGTTCTCTCTCTCAGCTTTTTCGTGTGTTTGTTTATTGTTTGTGTGTGTACTTTAATTAATTAAGATTTATAAGCAGCCGGGCAGCGAGCAATTCGCCGGAAATTTAAATGCAAGACCAAGACAAGTGGGCTCTTTTCTTTTTTTTTTGTTGTTTCGCCGTTGTGCAAAAATGTTCACATAGCCCAAACCCCCTTCTCCCCCTCTCCCCCCGGGATGTACCACATACCGCTGGCCAAAGTGAAGTAGCTATTGTTGTTGGCATGTATTTAATTTAATTAAATTTGCGCCGCCTTTGACGCTGATGATGACGAACCTAACGAGCGAAACTGGCCAACAGGCTCCAGTTCTAACCCCAATTGCACATGTGTGTGTGTGTGAGTGTGTGTGTGTGGGGTCCGGGCATGGGTAATATGATAAAATGATTACACATCCGGCGAAACATTACTCATACGACACGTTGGCCCCTTGGCTGCGCCGGAAATGTGTTTAGTGTAATCCGGCGGCGGCGGCGTCCGACCCTTAAAGCGATATCCAATGCGGATTGGGAGGTCTGTGTGTGTGCGTGTGTGTGTGTGTGCGTGTGTGTGTGTGTGCGTGTGTGTGTGTGTGTGTGTGCGAGTCTGGGGGTCAGTTCTTCCCCAAAGTTTGAAAGGCTCGAGCTTACAGTTCAGTTGCTGTTGACCCAAAAAAAACATCATCAGAATGAAATAATATCAAGAATTGTAATATGTTCGAACTTGTTTGTGTGTGTGATCGACGATCGAAAGAATTTATTCAAAGTCTGCGATTAACAGACAGATAAGTTGTAACTCAATTCAGTTTGGTTCTGATGGTTTTTCCTCTTATACTGCCATACGCAGCTGCTGAAACATGTTTCTTGGCACTTAGCGATAGCTAAAGTTGTAGTCTCCTCGTGTTGTTGTTGTTGTTGGTGCTTTGACTATCGTATAATGCCATAAACTGGCGCCAAATCATTCGCAAGTCTCAATGACACCTGCACGAATTGTCGTGTAACACTTTGAAATTTATTTCTTTTATTATTATTTGTGTTGTGTGTACACCAACGGGTTTTTGCCTCTGTGTCTGTGTGTCGTTATGGACCACGCGACGTATGCGCAACGCGGCAGCTAGTGCGAGACATGAAAAAATGTTGGTCGCGTGGGCGTTGCGTCTCCAAACACAACAACAACAACAACGGCAGGAACAACAACGGCAACCAGATAAAAACCTGCGCCACAACTCTTGGCTATAACTTTGGATTTGTTTTGATTTTATTGCAATAATAACAACAGCAACAACAACAACAACAGCAACAACAACAACAGCAACAACAATAACAATAACAAAAAAACATAAAATAAGCAACGCACAGCTAAAATTCGATTCGAAACGAGTTTCGATATGCATATAACAGAATGCCCTATACAAATCGCCGATGAGCACCATAACATTATCATTAGCTTCGTTCCTGCCTTACACTCTTATCGATTGCTTTCGACGGGGTAATGGGGCTATGGGGGTTTGTGGGGGTGCTTAGAAAAGCAATTGCAATCAAAAACCGAATTCAGCGCTTTACAATTTGAATACATTTTAATACAGTTGCGAATTGAACTTCACTTTTTTTTGTACCAAAATCCATATGAAATGCTTTTTGAACTGGATTTTTCTTACAAAAAGATACTTAACACATTTATATATATATATCAATATATTTTAATTATGATTTTATTTAATTAAAGTGTTAAAGCTTTCGCGCACTTTAACTGCTTCAAAGTTTGTACGTCGAAAAAAAATATATTTGCTTTTCAAACTTTGCCAAAGAAACAAATTTTTTTCTTAGTATATGAAGAGTTCGGTGTTTTTGTATATTCTGCCTGCGGTTAACCAACTTTTTTAAACCTCATGTCCACTAGCACATGTTAGTGTTGTTGTTGGCTTTGTTTTTTGTCTTTATTCAATGCTCAAAATGCTTTAAAAAATATTTTATTGTGTCGCCAGCCTCAGCTTTAATCAGGTCTCCACGTCTCAGACGTTTTCATAACTTCGTTGTGTTGGTTTCTTTGATTTCTTCGTCGATATTATTTTATGCGATTTTTATATATTTATTCTTTTGCGCATTTCATTTACATTTTTTGTTGCTGCTTATTTAACTACCTGATTTTTATGGCGAACAAAAAAAAACACTCAAAAAAAAAACAACATTCGACTGCATTATTTGTTGTAGGCGCCTGAAAAAAAGTTTTGTATTTGTTTCGCTGCCGTTTTTGGTCAAATGTCTGTCATTGAGTAAGCGATGTTTTTTTCGTTTTTGGCTAAAACTCGTCATAAATAATTTTCAACAAAAATTTTGATAAAGAAAATCAATTAATTCCCATTGTAATCGTTTGGCGTTTTGTGCGTCTCTCTCAGATTTGTCTCGCGGGCGTAAATATCGTGAAAGTGATTTGATTTATCTTTGCTGCTGTTATGCCAATCTTGGTTGGCAATGTCATTGCTGGCGCCTCCAACTGGGTCAACGTATCTTCGACCAATAGAGAAAAAGAAGTCTTTGCTTAAAAGGCGATGCGTTGTTCTTTGTGTTTGTTAGGGGCTTAGCAGGTCGTACAAGTTTCTTTACTAAAAATAATTTTTATAACTTTTAACTAAGCGTTTTTGAAATGTCTTAACTTTTCTTTGTCATTTTTCACGTTGTTCGCTTTTTGTTAATGTAAATAAATAATAATAAATAAAGAATAAATGTGTTTGTGCTTATCTCCCATTACTTTTCCTCTATGTTTTCCTCAATGATTTCCTCAATGTGTTCCTATATGTTTTCCTCTATGTTTTCCTCTATGCTTTTCTCTATGTTTTCCTTCTTTACTGCTTCTTTTTTTACTCTCTTTGTAAATAGGTAAATATTTAAAGTTTTTGTGCTTCTCTCCCATCACTTTTCCTCTACGTTTTCCTGAATGTTTACCTCTATGTTCTCCTCTATGTTTTCCTCTATGTTTTCACCTATGTTCCCCTCAATGTTCTCCTTCTTTACTGCTTCTATGCTTAACTCTTTCTCTAAATAAATAAAGAATAAATGTTTTTGTGCTTATCTCCCATTACTTTTCCTCTATGTTTTCCTCAATGATTTCCTCAATGTGTTCCTATATGTTTCCTTTCTATGTTTTCCTTCTTTAGTGCTTCATTGCCTTACTCTCTCTCTCTTTCTCTCTTTCTCTCTAAATAAATATATATTAATTGTTTTCATGCTTCTCTCCCATAACTTTTCCTCTATGTTTTCCTTAATGTTTTCCCATATGTTTTCCTCTATGTTTTCCTCTTTGTTTTCTCTTATGTTTTCCTCTATGTTTTCCTCTATATTTTCCTCAATATTCTCTTTCTTTACTGTTTGCCTTACTCTTTCTCTAAATAAATAAATATTAAATGCTTTTGTGCTTCTCTCCCATTACTTTTCCTTATGCTTTCCTCTATGTTTTCCTCTAGGTTTTCCTCAATGTTTTCCTCAATGTTGTCCCATATGTTTTCCTCTATGTTTTCCTCTATGTTTTCCTCTATGTTCTCATTCTTTACTGCTTCTTTGCCTTACTCTCTCTTTCTCTCTCTCTCCCTCACTTTACCCTACCCGGTTGATCCTCGCTTTACTCTGATCTCTTTTCACTCAGTTCCCCATCACTCTTCAGCAGCTTTGCATACCTCATTCGCCCATTTGCTGCACTACTTAGTCTGGGTATTTTGCCCATTGCACTTTCACTTTCTCACACTGAAACGGCCCTCGTCACCCACAACTCGGCAGCTTCGCTGTCTGAGTAGGTTAACTGAAAACTAAACCCAACTAAACTTGAGACAAGCAGCCCAACTGTAATGGGAATAACTATGTGAAACTCAAATGCACTTTTCTTTTGGCTAACTTCAAAGCATTTGTATCTCTTGTTTACTGTTTTGCATTCGCAGCTTCAGGGTTGTCAGATGTCAATTGTGAAAGTAGTCGAATGCTAGATACTCTGCACAAACTGTTGAGTCGAGTGGTTTCGAGTGCAACGTTTATGAAACTCAATGTTTGGTTAGCTGTCAGCGGACTTGTGGTTTTTTGTTGCAAGTGTTGCAAATGTTGTTGTTGGCTTTGATTCGCGTTTGATGATGTGCAACAAAATGTTAATCACTTGTCGCCACGAAACTGCCGTCAGCTGTCCAGCGATGAGCAAATGAAAGGAAGACTCACAGCAGCACTTGAGTCAACAGACAAAGAGGTAAAAGTTTCTTTTTTTCGGCCATGTCCAAAGTTTGTTGCCAAGTTGTCCGTCTATCCAGCCAGCCAGCTAGCCATCCATCCTAGCAGGCAGGCAGGCAGGCACGCCGGCACTTAACTTGCATTCTAATTAAGCCATAGATTAATTGTGCACTTCCTTTGCGTTTTGTTGCTCTAGCACTGCACGTCGGGGGGGCAAACAGGCAGCTGAATAGCTGGGCAGTATCTCTGGCTGGCCGGCTGGCTTAAGCGAGTTGAGGCTTCTGTGCGGCAGCTCGCGCTCTTAAAAGTTGGTATGGCTCTCGGGCCCAAAAGGTGCGGGCAAGCAAGGGCAGCGCGCGAACTAAGAACTAAGTCCAACTGAACTGCGAACGGGTTCAAGTTATTTAATCTTGAGTCTAAACGTTGGCAAAAAAAAAAAATAAGACTAAAATGTTCACACACAGTTAAAGATAAAGCAAAATAGTTAAGAACAACTTTGTTGTAATTAAATCAGCACAAATTAACTGGAACTGCAACTCGAGGACATCATCATCATCATAAAGCAAAATGCCTCTAAAGATATGGCTTAAACAATGTGAAAAGAATGTTTTGGGATATAAATATGACGTGAGTTTATAAAGCTCTTCGATCTATACATACTATATACTATTTATGTCAGTTACATTATCTTTTAGGATATATCTATGACGTGAGTTTATAAAGCTATTCGAGCTATACTATTTATGTCAGTTACATTATTCAATTTGCTTTCATTCTGTTCTGTTTGTTAGCTTAGTGTAATTTAATGCCTCAAATTGCAGTCAATTCAAAGTGAATTTAGTTTTATGAAATGTGTCGGTTAGATACAGATGAATCTTTAATATGACTTCAACGCAGTTGATGCCATTTTAATTATTAAAAGTAACCAGCAACATGAAATTAAAACCATTTCAACTTCAGAACTCTCTTTCATATGCAATAATAAAAGAAAACAAGTTAGAAGACTCTAGTCGAGCAGTATCGACTAGACGATACTCTGCACACTCTACTTACTCTTAAAGCCTCGTTTGTGTGTATATTTCATAGATTTCAAACCTGACTTAGCTTCAATGTTCCATATCTCCGGTGTTTCTAAACCGATTTCAATAAAAACTCCACAGCTTTTCTTTATTTCGTTTAATGTTTCAAACTGCGTCTCAAAGTTTTACAAATTCAGGACTTTGTTGTTATCGATAACATGTGTATATCGAAAACGGGAAGAGTTATCGAAAATATATCGACTCGGCTGTTGATGCTGATCAATAATATACATACTTTATGGCTTCGGATATGCTTCCTTCTGCTTGTTACATATATACCCTTTCACCATTTTACCCTTTCTAACCATTTTGTATGTTTTGAGGATAAAATGATAAAGTAAGCTTGAAATGAATGAAATGCATTCAACTTGAATGCTGCTCGCTTTAACCCCTCTCTCTCGCTCTCACTCTACCTCTCTCAGTCTCTCTGTATGTTGGACACCTTGGCATAGCTCAAGTTTCCCACATATCATAAACAATAAACTTGAATCATGTGTTGTGTGTTTTGTTGGTGAAGTGTAACAAATTGCCGTGCTACTTTAAATGGTACACTAAAATCGAGTCTATCTTAAAGTCATCTCAAGATGCCATATAAAATATATATATGTGCAGACGTGTTAAATATGAGACTTTAAACGAACGAACGCACGAACGAACAACAAATTATTACCATGCCTTGGCGTGGCCATAAAATATATGTGTCGACTTTTTGATTATCACAAGAAGAATACGACTGAGAAAAAAACAAACACACATAGAAAAAAAGCTGATGACGCTTTGACGCCTGAATCTGGCTTTTGGGTATTCCGAGCCACAAATCACACACAACATTTGCATCCAGTTGAGCTGTGTGTGTGTGTGCGTGTGTGTTGCAAATGATTTATGATGTGTTTGCCAAATTCGAACGTTGACTAATTTCAAGCGTTCTTTCTATTTCTGTATATATAACAAATAGTCGCTCAAAACTTTTGAGCTGCGCACGCGCGCGTTTCCAGCGCGTTTTTAAACGCGCCAAACTATATTTTGTTCTTTTGCTGCTTAATGCATTAATGCAGTAATTGTTGTTGGGTTTCGGCTTTCAGCTGACTTCGTTCGATTGACCAATCGTGTCTTCCAATTTGTCTTAAACTTCAACCCATCATCATCATCATTGTCAGCGTCATCTTATCTGCTTGGCTGTTCCTGCAACACTCTTACATCATTTGTTATGCTTATGCAAAAGCAACCGAAAACGCAAACGAAACGAAACGCAACTCGCAATACAAATGAAGAGTATCTTATCAGCTGACAGAACCCGTGAACAGTCAAAGAAAAACCGAAACTAAAACTCCAAAAAAAAAACGCCAAGCCAAACCCAAAATTTTGCACACGCGGGCCAAGGCTTATCAGTGGCTTGTCAGGCCTCACACACACACACAAATCCCTCCCTAACCCCCTCGCTCTGGCTGCCACTTGAAGTTGCCGTGCCCCATTGTCTGTTGCAGTTAGCTTTATTTCACTCTCTTCAGTGCCGGAGTCACATTTAACCTTTTCTGTTGCTGTTGCTGTTTCTGTTTCTGTTTCGGTGGCTGCGGCGACGTTTGCGAAATTGAAAGTTTGTCGGCTTTTGGCGCCAAAACTGGTTTACTGTCCAACGTGCAACGTGCAACGGGCAGCGGGCAGCGGGCAACTGCATCAAACTGCGCAACTTGCAACTGCATCCACTTGGCCACAATCAGACCCAACCTCAATTTCTGTGCTGCGGTTCGCTCTGACTGTTTGTTGCTGCCGCTGCTTTTTTGCACTCAAAACAAAGCTATATACTATATATAGCCTATAATTACAAAAATCACACTTTGCCGTTTTTAGAAATAATTGTTTTGTCTATTTGGGAAATAGTTGTTAATCCAACAAAAAAGACGTAAAAATATCTAATTGGCTTTAACTTAGCTGAAAGAAATATAATTCGTATTAAGTTTGAACTGAAAAACCTTTCCAAAATATGCAATAACTTGAATATATATAGCTTATATGTTATTCCGCTGTATAAGCTTGATTTTTGTGAAGTTCCATTCAAGACCTTTCGGTAGTTTTGAGGAACTTCGTGAAAGAGGAACAAATATCTAATTGGCTTTAACTTAGCTGAGAGAAATATAATTCGTATTGAGTTTGAACTGAAAAACCTTTCGAAAAGAACCAATATCTTGAATATTTTTAGTTTCATGCGAGACCTCTCGGTAGTTTTTGCATGAAAGAGGAACAAACATACATAGAAACTTTCACAAATATATAATCAATACCAAAGCAAATATACCAAAGCTTGAAACAAACAGGCTTAGAATTAAGCTAGTCCTTTTCTTTAAGTACACACACTTTTCGCTCAGTGCAGATGGGCTTCACTGTTGCTGTTTGCTGCGAGTCCTGCTGCTGCGGCTGCTGCTGCGGCTGCTGCTGCTGCTGAGTCTTCCAGGTTTTGACTTGACTTGGCTTGTTGTTACTATTTCTGTTTCGGCTTGTGCAACGGGTGGACGCCAGTTACCCCCACACACTCCTCCCCACCACCCCCTGCCACCATCAGCTAACTAATTTTTGTGAACCGCCTTGTCAAGGCGCACAGATACAGCGATACGGACAGCTGCCGTTGAAGTTGCAGTTGCAGTGGCAGGCAGCCAGTCAGTGCCACACTAATTGCCACACTATGGCAGCGTTAGAGGCGGTTAGGAGGAGGAGGAGGGGGGCGTGGCTTGTGGCTGAAGTTGCTTTTGTTGTTCCACTCCCCAAATAACAACAACAAAGACAACAACAGCTGGCGAAAAAGCCGTTCGCTGGCTTTTTCCACATCTTCGATGCACGTTTGATATTTGCACAGGTTGCTGGGCAACTTTTTTGTTGTTGTACCAGTTGTTGTTGTGGTTGTTGTTGTTGCCAAACCCGAAATTATTTACAAGTTTCTGGCATACTTTAACCTTTCAACGGATGACGCATACACCTGCCAACAATAAGGAAAAGCCACCCACCCCAAGCCACCCCAGAACCACCCGCAAGAAGTTTGTGCAAACGCATTGCAAAGATTAGAATTTATTTCCGGCTGCGTTTATTTCGTTACTCTCTCTCTCTCGCTCTCTCTCTCTTTCGCTCTCTGTCTCGTCTTTTAACATTTATTTTGTATTCTTTGTTGTTTGGGTTTTGCTTTTGCTTTTGTTTCGCATTTTGGCTACTTTCATTGTTCTAAAGTTTCTAACAACTTTGCGCCATTGTTTTTCTTTGGGCCAAGTGGTGGAGCTGGTTGGTGGGGCTTTTGCTGACCAGAGCTGCTGCTTGGGGGCAAGAGCATATCCGCAGAATGCACAACATTGCTTCCAGCCACATTTACATGCATATAAACTCTATCTCATTCACTCCACTCACTCCACTCGCTCCACTCTGTCCAAAATCAAAGCAACTCTTAACAATTACAATACTGCAATGTGGCGTGGGGTATCAACGGGGTGGCGTGGGGGTAGGGGGAAGTTGTGGCTAAGAGCTTCCTCGTCGTTGCGAGGTGCTATAAATAATTACAAGCAGCTGAAAAGTTTTGAGCAAAAACTATGGCAAGGACTATGCAGAACTTCTTGGGCCAGAACTCGCCAGCTCTTCAGCTGGCCAAATGTTGTGGTCAGCAGCTTGAGCCAACTAACCAACCAGCCAGCCAACCAGCCAACTGCAAAACGTGGCCAACAATCTGCGGCACGCCATCCAAGCCAAGTCTAAGTCTCGGCTAACAGGCGGCTGGTCATTTGATAAATTGCTGCTAATCTTTAACTGCAGATGGTCTTTCTTTCTCTCTTTGCAATCACAGCTCCAACACTTTAAACTCCACACCTCACACACACACACCCTAGAGTCGTTAATCGTGTGTGTGTGTGTGTGTGTGTGTGTGTGTGTGTTAATACTAATACTAATGCCAAACGAGATACACTTCAATATCGATCAGCAACAAATTGTTTATGCCACAACAAATCAGAGAGCAGAACATCGACGCACCGTTGCACGTTCGTGGGGCGATCAATTAACGACTCAAGCTGCACTTTTTATACCCTGTACCCATTGAAAATGTATAGAAAGGGTATGATGGTTTTGTGGAAAAGCATGTAACAGGCAGAAGGAAGCATCTCCGACCCCATAAAGTATGTATATTCTTGATCAGCATAAACAGCCGAGTCGATGTATTTTCGATAACTTTTCCCGTTTTCGATATACACATGTTATCGATAACAACAAAAGCTTGAATTTGGAAAACTTTGAGAAACAGTTTGAGGCATTAAACGAAATAAAGAAAAGCTGTGAACTCTTTATTGAAATCAGTTCACAAACACTGGAGATATGGAACATTGAAGTTAAGTACACACAAATAGTTACAAGCACTGACTGTACGCATTCAGGGTATAGTCTAGTCGGTATTTCTCGACTGGAGTTGTTTCTCTTTTCTCGTTTTCCAAAACCTATAACATGTTTATGTATACAACTTTTTGTCTTGGGAACCAAACGAAAAGCTTTGTCTTTGGGTTTTAAGATTCTAAAATATTTTTATTGCACTTTTTGTTTAATTAAAAGTTAATGCTTAACTTAAATATAGATAAAAATGAATAGTTTAATTGGTAAAAAAAAAAGAAATAAGAATTTTGTATACTTTTAAAATGATTTCCTCAAGTTTTTAAAGTTTTTTAAGTTTTAAAAGTTTGAACACTGCATAAAAAGCTGCCAAAAGTAACTTTTCTTTTGATTGATTGTTTGCAGCCAGAATATTAATTGCAATCAGCGAGCTTTACATACACACATACATACATCCGCACACATATGTAATTACTTTGTTTTCATCTGCATTCAGATCTGCGCAACTTTGGCAACTTTTCATATCACATTTGCACAGCTGAAGTCGCGTTTTAAAAAACCTTAAACATTTTTAATTAACATGTTGTTTTAACTGGCTTATTAACCATGTGTGTGTGTGTATCAGTTACATACATCAACTATGTACATACTTACGTATCTACATACATGTGTACATATCTCTGGCTGTCTGTCCATCTTGTGATTGCATTAAGATCCGTATCTTGGACATGTGCGCTCGAAATAACAAGCTCATCATCAGTGTGCCAAACAGCTCCACTTCTCCCCCGCTTACCCCACTCACCCTCCCCGCCTACGTTCACACTCATATCATTAAAGGCATTGTCCAATTTGAAATGCTACAGTTCAAAAATATGAAACGAAAAATAAATCCAGAAAAATACATTTTAAATATGTTTTTGCTTTCATTGTTTCTTTCGATTGCATTTATCATTTATCAATTGTTTTCTTCCTCTTTTACATGTTTAAAGCTTACACTTTTCTCTCTTTTTTTTGCTTTTAATAATTTTTTTATACATTTTATTTATATTTTTGATTTTTAATTTCGTTTTTGTTCGCACGAAAACATGAAAAAAAATTTGAAATATTTTTATTCTTCAATATGTTTTGTAGTGTGCGTTTTCTCTCTCTCTTTCTCCCTTTTTCTCTCTTTTTTGAATCTCTAACCAGTTTTTTGCTCAGTGTACTTATTTACAGCTGAGCCCATTGGCTCGGCCTGGCTTGGTCTGCATTTAATTGCGCTTTAATTAACTTGCATTGTTGAAGGCGACGTGTCGCTGCCTGCCAGCCTGCCAGTTTGTTGCAACCAACCACCTCCCCTCGCCATGCTGCCTTCCTGCCCCACGCTCTCTTGTGACCCTTGTGGCACGACGCTGTTGATTCTTTGTTTCTGCGTCTGAAGAAAGTGCCCGCTGCTGCTGGTGCAGCTTCTGTTATCCGTTGCGGCTGCTGCTGCTGCTGTTGCTGTTGCTGCTGATGTTGCTGCTGTTTGTGTTTGCTTAAAAGTGTTGCTCGACTCGGCTCAGCTGTGTGCGTGTATGCGTGTGTGTGTGTGTTTTGGTGTTGTTGTGACTGCTAACTCAAACAGTCAAGTGTCGTGCAGTGAACTGTCAATAGAGTGTGCAACATTCAACATCATTTTTTTCTCCTGTTTTTGCTTCTCTCTCCCACTTCCACTCACACTCTTCCTTCCACTCTCTAAGCATAGAAATGCAATGGCAAATAGATAGAATTGTTGTTGCTGCCGCTGTCGATGATGCAGCAGACACACCCTCAACTCAACTCAACTCAGCTCCAACTCAGCTCAACTTAACTTAGCTTAGCTTAGCTTAACTCAACGCAACGCAACTTAACTCAACACGGGGAGTGACAACTTTGTCTAGCACCTTGGCCAGCCAACGCTAATGAGTCAGCTGCCTCACTCTTTGTGCTCCTTGTGTGTGTGTGTGTGTGTTCGTGTGTGTGTGTGTTAGTGTCCTGTGTCGACAACAACTTCCTGCTTGGCTGGGCTTTTGTGTTGAGAGCTTAGCAGCCCTCCATTTTTGTTGCTGACTAATCCATTTCATTGAGAACTTATCTCAGCATCTCGCCCCCTTGCAACACCCCCCCACCCACCCCCTTTGTAACGGCTGCACCCTGGGAAGACTTGTGGCTGTGCTGTGATTTATTTTATGAATGAACTCCACATTTCATTCACAATGAGTGCTGCCTGCTGCCTGCCTGGTTGCTGTGGTAAATACTACGCTACTATGTACAACCCTTTCAAGGAGCTTGGGGGCATGGGTGTGTGGCAGGCAGGAGATGCAACGGCATGCGCCTATTATGAGTGCCACATGCCACAAGGATATGCTTCCGTCTTTGGCCCAAATACAATGCTGACAACATCATCATCATCATCATCATCGTCATTATCATTCTGGCTGCCAATTAAAATGCCACCGCCAGGCACATGCCTCAGTCTCACTCTATCTGTGTGTGTGTGTGTGTGTGTGTGTGTGTGCGTTATGCTATTGTTGCTGCAAATACTAGAGAGACGGGAGAGATGGAGCGGGGTGAGGTAGCGGGTTGAGGGTATGGGCACAGACCACAGCCCACAGCCCTGTCTAGCGCATTTCGCTTTGCTTCACTCTACACTTTGCTTACCCCCCTTCACCACCCCCCGCCCAACCGCCTCCCCAACTAACCCTACCCCGCCCTTTAATGACGCTAAATCAAGCGTACTTTGCATTTTTTCAGAATACAGCATCAAGAGGAGCAAGAGCAGGAGCACTGGAAGCAGAAGCCACATCCTTGCTTACTCGCATTCCTTGCAGGTTGCTTCGCCCAACATCCTTGCCGCGTATCCTGTTGCCTAGCTTTTGTATGTCTTCAAGATGTCTTCGCTGATTACACTCGCCAACACAGCGAAGCTTTTCTTAGACACTAAACAAAAGATTCCTAGGCTTACTTCGTGCTAAAGATTCAACCAAACTAGTTTCAGATCCAGCTGAAAACCATTCGCATCCTTTGACAAACTTCGCTGTTCAACTTCAAAATTGACAGGTCAATTCTGATGAGCTTTTTGATTGGATTGAAAACCCGAACTTTATATGCTTTTCATTCCAAAGTTTTCCCTTCCTTCCAGTTATATATAGAAGAAATCTTCTGTTTTGAATTCTTCTCCCTTATGATAAATGTGGATGAATCAAAGATTTCTTTAATGAATTTCCTTACAAGTCTCAAGGAGAACTTTCAGATTAACTAAAAATCGAATGCAAATCGGGGTTTGAACCTTATGAACCTTGCTGCTTTAAGCCTGGCAAAACGATTTGTAACTTGAATATTAAATTGTTGCGTTTTGGGATTTTAATCAATTGCAAGCCGGGGTTACTAGGTAGTCCAGTGTCATTTGCATTGTGTGCGTGTGTGTGTGTGCGTGTGTGTGTGTGTGGTTTGGGGCAACAACCCATGTGACATGTGCTCGAACTTTTGAGTGCCTGACAACCCAGACTGCGGCACCGCTCCGGTTTTTTTTTCTATCGGTACTAAAGAAAGGAACGGAATGGGGCGTTACACATTGTGGGCGTGGCCAATTAGCATTTGGCATTATAGAGACAACCCTGTGCACATGCACATTCACATTCACCTGACCCCCCTCCCCGCCGTTCGAAAAGAAAAGCAAATAGTCAAAAGTCGATAAAGTCAAAAGGGTTTCACCTCCATTTTCCAACGTGAGGCGGCCGCAACGTGAGTCACGTTTGTGACAACGAGAACGGCGACCAGCGGAAGCGAATGATGCAGAAAAAAAGGCAGCACACACACACACACACACACACTCGTTGCACGACAAAACGACATCGAAATGAGAAAAGAAATCCTTAAAAACGCAAAAACTCGCGTCGAGAGTTGAGCTAAAAGCCGCCCACGCCTCTGACGTGACGTTGACAAATGCTCCGGGACCGAGACAGGGATAGGGAACAGGGAACCGGGGACCGATACAGGAACACTGCACTTCTCATTTAGGGTAGGTATATAGGGTTTGGGCTGGGGTGGACATGAGTCAGCCGGGCGCGGGTAATCAGTGCACCTGCGTCAGGCACGCGACTAACCGCACGACTATGCACCCCGAATACTGAGTACCCCGAACACTCACCAAAAATCCACAAATACCAGAAATAGTATCTCTGGCACTGGACTAACTGACTAACCCGACTGTCACCGGAGTTGCCCGGCCGAAAACTGAGTCAGCTTGAGCGATAAGTTCCGTAGGGTATGCCCGAATATATGAAGATATTTTGTGGATGTCTACAGAGTTTGATAATCGATGGAGAAGTATCTAGGACTTTGCATAATAAGGATTAACTTTAAACACGGGAAAAAAGTATCTACAAACAATGGAAATAAGAAAATGTTAACATCAAACATATATATATATATATATATTCAACTTAGTTGAAATAAAACTAAATACATTTTGAAAATTCTAGAAAAACTTCTAACAGATAAAAAGTTTCCTTTATTTCCTTTTAGTTCCCTAAAAGCAATTCAGTAATCTAGGGTATGTACAAGTCGGCTATTCGTGTATATCTGTTAGTCTGGTGTTTGATAAGCGCAAATTATGCAAAAACAGAACCACAACAACAACAACGACGAGAAGAACGATAACAACAAGCAGACAGCAGCAACAGTCGCTGCCTGCACTTGATGGGCTGCCTGCCCATTCAAGCAAATATGGTTGTGTGTCGCCGAACTCTCTCCCTCTTCCTCTCCCTCTTCCACTCCCTCTTACTCTACCCTCTGCTTAGTCCGTTCGAGCGCCTGGCTAATTGCCGCGCACGTGACGACGTGAAGGAGAAAATGTTCAGGTAACGTTAACCAAATCGCCGCCAGAGTAATGCGAAACTGATTAAATAAGTTTGGCCAAAACGATCGCAGACAGAGAGACCCGGAGACCTTAAAGAGCGAAGGGCGCCGAACAGACCGAAAAAAGGTCAGCAAATACTTCACTTTAAGTTATTTTTATAAACACTGTCAAAGCTGATCATTTATGAATTCCACTCAATGGAAGGGAATTTTATAATAAGCGATTTTTTGTGTAAGTTTTCGAGAAGCAATAATCAATATATAAAAACCGAATAATAAGTCAATCAAATATATTTATGTGCTTAAGTTAAGTATAACAAAGATTGAAGAAGAAATTTTGACTCAGCAGACCCTGAAGAAAAGTATGTAACAGGCACAAGGAAGCATAGAGTATATATATTCTTGTTCAGCATCAACAGCCGAGTCGATATAGCCATGATCTCAGAGACTTTAAGAGCTAGAGACTTCAGACTTGGAGCATAAACTCACTTTATCGGTAAGCAGTAAAAGTATGTTTCCAATTTTCGATAACTTTCCCGATATACACATATGAACACAATCTTGAATTTGAAAATCTTTGAGACTACGTTTATTTGACAACCTCAACCATTGAAACGGGAACCAAAAGTATCTGTAGGACTAATTGAACATTGAAAGCAATAATAAGGAAAGCAAATATGTGAAAGGGTAGCTTTTAGTGGCGCATTCTTTTAGTTATTCTATTTCCGATTAGGCAGCAAATAAAAATTAATTATAGCTGTCAAAGTACATTCATTGAATGGGCATGTTTATGAGTATCTATTGGTGTTCGGGTGCATTAATAATGCAGTAAATATGAATATGAATAGAAAAATGAATTTATAAACATTTGTTCGAACTTTCTGTAGCGCTGCTCGGTAATTTATGGTCTGGTTTGAAAATATCTAAAAGTTGCCTTTAATTGCAATGCGTTGTGAAAAGATTTTTAATGACGTTGAAGCGTTGATGTTTGTGCTGAGTGTTTTTCGCATTAACCATGGAATAATCTTTTATTGCTAATTGCTCAACTAAGGTTCATAATGTGCTTCCCCTCATAGTACTTGGAATATTTAATGCTTCTGTGCTAATCAATGAATGAATGCAATGACAAGCAAGTAAAAAGGTTCTTATCGAGAAATGCCGACTAGAAGATACCCTGAACCATATATACTTATGTGTGTGTATGTACTGCATACTTGACTTAACTTCAATGTTACATATCTCCGGTGTTTCTTAACCGATTTCAATAAAAAGTTCACAGCTTTCCATTATTTCGTTTAATGTTTCAAACTGCATCTCAAAGTTTTCCAAATTCAAGATTTTGTTGTTATCGATAACATGTGTGTATCGGAAACGGTAAAAGTTATCGAAAATATATCGACTCGGCTGTTGATGCTGATGAAGAATATATACTTTATGGGGTCGGAGATGCTTCCTTCTGCCTGCTACACACATTATAACAAAACCTTTTTACCTATTTTCAATGGGTTCAGGATATAATATGCATGTTCCTTTTAAGCTTTTGCTTGATTTTTGTTTTTTTGTTGGGTTTTATCTTCCTTTAAGCTTTCATAAGTATGAAATGTTTGTAAGCATGTACTGAAAACAAAATAAGCATAGACCCACAATTTGATTAATCCACATAAAATAATATTCTTTTTTGTTTCAACTTGATAGATTTAAGTAATATAGGTATATGTTTTATAGGTATGAAAATGCGAAAAAAAAATATTAAAAAAATATATTTATTATTTAGTTTTTAGAAATGACTAAAATGTATTTCTTGTGTTGAAATGTTAAACTCTGTTTGTAATATGCTTTCTGCAGTACAATTTGTTGCTCATTTTTTTCCACACATTAATCTACTTAAAACTCAGCTGGCAGCTGCTAATTATCAACGAAAACATATTTAAACTTAATGGCTGCGAGTATAACTATCACTGTTACTTTGTTGTTGGACTTTCCGTAACGTTTTTTCAATATAATCAAAATGTTGCTGGTTCATTTTTGTAAATTACATTGTCTACTTGTTGTTGGTCGGCACGAAAAGCTTTGATTTGCTTGCCCTTTTCGCACAAGTAACAAGTGTGGCAAGTTGTTCTCATTACTTGCTTGCGGCTTGTTGTTTTAATGAGATCAGGAAGGGTTATAGTTAAGAACACATGTGTACAGGTAGTTGCAGCTTAGATGGAGATGGAGGATAATGATGCGTTAATGGCTGAGCAAGGTCGCACGCAAACCTGCCGACATGCCACGCCTCCCAGCAGGATCCTACCTAGTGTGTGTGGGAAAGGTGGCAGTGACATGTCGAAAGATACAAATACAGATAGACGGATAGACACGGCAACGATTCGAAAGATGCTAAAGATGCTGGCACGTCTAATCCCCGAACGGCAGCCTCATTTCTGTTTGTTAATTACACTTTAGTGTGTGTAATTTTCACAGGATCTGACAGCGGCGACAGCAAACGATGCTTCACAGGAAGCCCACATAGCAAAGCAGCCAGACAACATACAGTGAGAGCGAGAGCGAGAGGGAGAGAGGGAGCGAGGGAGAGGGCGAAGTGTGGACGGCAGGTACAAAATGACTTCACACAAAACTAGATAAATAAATGTGCACAAAACAAACGAGCGAAAAATTCAAAGAAATCAATTGCCAAGCCAAAAGACACGTCTGTCCAGCTTGCAACAACAACAACAACAGCATGCAACATTCAGCTGCATTCAACTATTCTCTCGCTCTCTCTCTCTCTGTGTACGACTCTCGCCGCATGAGATCCACACATTGAGCACATTTCAGATGAATGAACCGCACACGCACACGCACATTGAGGCACACACGTGCAACGTGCCCCCTGCCACTGTCTCTGACTCTATTCCTGTCTGTGCCTCTCACTCTCACCCTCCCTATCTCTCTCTCTCGGTCACTCTGCAGCTACCGGAAATGCAGCACATTTCACAGACACAGACAAAGATACTTAGAACCTTGAGAGGGTTGCCGACTCAAAGGCGTTGCAAGGTCTAAAAATGCGATGCGTGCTCCTGCAATCGCTGCAACACTCAGCAACAGCAACACCAAGAGCATCTGTCTAGACTTTAAACATTGGTCTACCCAGCAACAGGCAGCAAAATGCGATCATTATTTTCACTTTTAACTCATTTTTAGATACATTTTAATAATATCTTTTGTGAATTCAACTTCTTCCAATTATAGAGAATGTTTTTCGAAAACACAAAACAACTTGAAACTGACTAAAATTGATGTTTAACTAGAATCGATTTACTCATTTAACCTGAAAAGTCTTTCTACACTTTGTATTCCAACCGAATGATATTACTTTTCATTTCAGTCTCTGCCTGCTGTCACTCTTTCCCCCTTAAGGACATCAACACAGAGCAACATATCCACAAACTATAGCCTAAGTGTTATTCTGATATATAAGCTATATGATTATTAAGTTTCATTCAAATCCTTTCAATAGTTTTTGCGTTTAAGAGTTAGAAACATTCTAACAAACTTTCAGATTTATAATGTTTGTAGAAAACTTTAAAAGGACAAACATACGCATATATATATATATATAGATATGCATTCAGATTTTTGTTATTTTTTTAGATAGCTGGACGATAATGTTCAGCAATTTATGGACAAGTTTTGAAAGAGATCAAAGACAGCTGTGAAATTTGTTAATCCAAACAGATAACCTCTATAAACTTGTAGAAGTTATGGCACAAGTGTCAAAATATATCTTTAGATAAGGACGCAATGCATTTCTAAGATCAAAGAGAAAGAGACAGAGAGAGAGAGAGAGAGGGTTGAAAGAGAGGTTTGGCCAATGAGCTCTGCTTAGATTAAAGCCAAACTTAATCAAGTGGATTAATCGCATTACAAATTGTTGACAGGCTGCATTTTTTCCCAGCCCAAGCCGAGAGCGTAATGGGAAAAAGTATAAATGAAATAAGGCGCATACTCACTGCGTTGTGTTCTGTTGTGGCATGCCACATGAAAGTGCCTCCTGCTGCTGCTGATGATGATTCAGTTGCACTTGTTCCCGTCCATAAATTCTGTAACGAACAGAATTGAACAGAAGAGAAAACCATTTGCGCGCCTTGGCCTCCGAGCAACTGGCTGACCTTTGAGTCCGCGATGCTCCCCAAACACTACCCCCCACCCGCCCGCAATTCCCTGAGTCAACAGCCGCCGGCATGCATCCGTCTGCGTTGACAAAGACCAGCAGCAAGCAGCAAAGAACCAAAGAACCAAGAAACAGAACAAGCATCAAGCATCTGAGGGACCTTAAAAGCGAGTGGGTAGGGTAGGGCAGGGGAGGGGAGGCAAAACGGTGGCAGATGCAACGCGCAGCACATGTGTGGCACAGTCGTCGTCGCACCTACTAAGTGAATTTAATTGACACCCAGGCGGATGGCAAAAAAAAAAAAATACATAAAAAATATATAAAAAATCCGCGCCTGCAATTAGCTCAGACTTTCAGAAAGAAACGAACAAAACTACTGAGAGACAGAGAGAGAGAGTGAGAGAGAGGGGGGCAGAGAGACGCGTTGGGTGTTTGGGCTGCCTTTTTGTTGTTGTTTAGCTGTTTTAATGTTTGGTTGGATTTCATCATCATCATTTTCCCACATGCCACTGACATGTTTCCCTTGGCTCATCTCTGGCCCAAGGTTATTATCACTCTTTACGATTGCATTTAAATCGCGCGCTCTCTCACTCTCTCTCTCTCTCTCTCTCTTTCTCTACACTCTCTCTTTCTCTGTGTGTGCGTTTGTCTCTCGCGTTTTTGAGCTACTTTTTCTGGCCTACAAATTATGCACAAATATTTTAATTCCGCGCTTCCTCTTTTAGCATCAACAAACGCTCCCCTCTACCACCTCCCCCACCCCCACTGCACCCGTCTCCAGTGGCAACATTGCTGTTACAATTCTCAAGCAGCATGCGGCACAACCTTGCCAATTGACTGTGAAAAAGGCCGCATTGTGCCGAGGCCCCCAAACCGATTCACCCAACGTTTTAGCTCTGTTTTGTGCTTGCCCCCAAAACACGGGGCACAACTCGAGCTTAAGTAACTGTTCGCAAGTAGTTTGAAAAGAGAAAAACGTACGCACTACAAAAGTTCTTCTAAACACAAACTACTGTGTAGTACAAGCTTTATTTAACTTTCCATGCAATGAGTGGCATAAATCAAACCATGATGAGCCAGGAAACAAAGCAAGAAAACTTAATTAGAATGTTGAGCCAGGCTTGCACATAATAATGTGTGTAATATATGGGGAAAACTCTTAGGCACAGCTCATGCTTAGTTAGTTAGTTAGTATTTAACATTTTGAAAATCATTTCATTTTATTTTCTTTCACTTTACAGCTCATTAAATGAAAATGTTTTTTTCTTCCTGAACTTCTCGAGGAAGAAACTTTGCCTAACAGTAATAATATCTTAAGATCTAGATCGCAACGGTTATGCAATAACATTTGTGGACTTAACTTAAGTATCTATTGGACTAAAACGGGTTTTAGGCATGCATGAGAACGAGATATAGATATATGTAAAAGTATCTTTAGTAGTAAGTAGTTAACTTCTTGGCATAATAAGTGCATGTAATCTTTTGGATTTCCTTTGCTTGAATACATGAATGTCCAAGTTTCAATTGTCATTATTTTTAACTGAGGCGGAAGCTGAGACACACAGAGAGTGTGAGAGAGAGATGGAGAGGGAGAGGGAGATTGTGAACGAGTCGAAGACTAAATCTTAGGCTGAGGTGTTTATTGTGCGCTTAGCTGTTGTTATTATTATTGTTTTGCTTTGCCGTTTGTTACGGTGTGCGTGTGTGTGCTATGCGTGTGTGTGTGTGTGTGTGTGAGTGTTGTAACAATAATAATAATAATATAAGAACTACGAACGAGGCACTGGACATGTCATTTAATAGCCCCCCCGAGACGAGACGCTGTGAGAAACAACAGAAAAGAAAAAAAAATCTCTGTGAAGCAAACGAAAAGGCAACAAAAAAAAACACAAAAGGGGGAACCGAAAAGTAACCAAAAACAAAAACACACACACGCACACACACACTAGAGAGTGCATAAGAAATTATTATAAATTTTATTTAATTACGACAACATTTTTTTTGGTTCGTAGGTAAACGAACAATCCACACACATATGGGAGCGATGAAAATGTCAGGATTTGTGGAAGTGACCCAAAGAAACCGAAACAATAAACTTGCAACATAAAACTGCCAGAGTAAAAACCTATTGCAGCGGCAGCTCAAAGCAGAGAGGGAGAAACGCTGAAACGATGTTCCAGAGAGAGTTCAGTAAACCCGCCCACACTATGCTATATAGTAAGTATATGCGATGATCAAACCGATTAGAATTGATAATCATTCAAAATTCGAATTTGACAAGAAGATAAGCTAAAGAGGAGATAAACAAGCAGAACACCAACAGCAACACTTTCGATCAAAGTCAGACGAAGGTCTGGTCCCAATAATTGCGCTTCTGACTGGGATTTTCGGTTGGGAAACTGGAAACTGGCGTCTCTGTGGTGTTTCTGTGGGATACTTTTGCCAGCTGTTCGCTGTCGATCGTAAAATTACCAAAATTGGATGTTCTTTTTTTATTTTTCTGTTGTTTCGGGGATCCTTTCTTTGTTCAACGAGCACGCAACAACAACAACTCCAAACCACAGCAACATCTTTCACTTCATTAGTAGTAGTCTGTTTGTGTATTTGTATATAGATGGATTGTTAGAAACTTTATCTCTTATCTCTCCTTCAGCTGCTCAGCCACAGGTCGCGCTTCTTGGATTCACACACACACGGACACACAGTCACATGCACACAATGACAAAGTGTACGCTGCTGGATTTTCACATACTAATGACGCTCATTAGATGTCTTTAATGCCCATCCAATTCCCAGGCGACATTTCATTCGAATTACTCAACAGACACACACAGTTATACATATTCGAAATTGTAGACAGTTTGCGGGCTATTTTTGGATTCATTCCCTCTTCGATCTGAGAAGCACTTCTCAAAACAGTCAAGCACTTCAGAAAGAGAGAAAGAGAGAGAGCGAGATAGAGAGTTTGAAGCGATTGGAATTTTCTGGTGATGATTTGTGACACACAAGCTCGGCTTACAGTTTTTCCTTTTTTCTTGATTTTTGTTTTGCTTTTGGGGTGGTTCCTATATTTAGACAGCAAATGTCATGCCTCAAGCGAAACGAACGAACAAAATTTCGAGTTTTAACAGTTGTCAGTTCAATGAGAACTCTGAAAAAATCTCTTTCAATTCAAAATATGTTGAGCATTGCATTGATTTGCATGTGTTTGCTTGATAAAAACAATATAAAGTGTTTAAAAAAGCAAGTTAAAAGAAAGATTTGCAAGTAATTCACTCAATATATATACATATATATACCTATGATATGACCATGGAACGATGATAAAAGATAGTTAGATAAGAATAACAAGTAAGAAGGGTTGAGTCGAGGAATCGCGAACAGACGATACCCTGAACTTAGCGAGTACAGTAAGTGCTTGCAAGTAGATGTACTCGCATACTGCATACTTGACTTAACTTCTATAGTCCATATCTCCGGTGTTTGTCAACCGATTTCAATAAAAACTTCACAGATTGTCATTATTTCGTTAAATGTTACAAACTGCGTCTCATAGTTTTTCAAATTCAAGATTTTGTTGTTATCGATCACATGTGTATATCGAAAACGGGCAGAGTTATCGATAATTTGAAACAGACTTCTACTGCCTAGTGACTAAGCCAGCTTATGTTCCCAATCTGGAGTCTCTAGCTCCTTTAGTCTCTGAGATCGATGCTATATGGAATCGGCTGTTGATGCCGATCAAGAATATATATACTTTATGGGCTCAGAGATGCTTCCTTCCACCTGTTACATACATTATAACAAAACCTACATACCCTTTTTGTCCATTTTCAATGTGCTCAGGGTATAAAAAGTATTTAACATCGATAAAGTTATCAAGTGAAAATTTAATAAATGTTTATTACATGTCATTAAGTATTTTTTTTTTTTTTTTGTAATATAAAGTTAGCCTAACAAATTGCAATTGTTGTCAAATTATACTGAAATTATATTTTATTTAATGATATTTTTTTCATAATTATTATTGTTGGCTCATTTAATGTGTGTTAAATGAAAATTGTTTGCTTTAAGTTGAACCTTGGCTAGCTTTATGCTATAGCACTATATTTATATTTATGTTAAGCCGATCTGTAATTTCGATTGTTATTGCAACAATCTGTGGCATGTGAACGTAATGCGGCAACAAACGATATAATTACCAGCCTCCACTATTTTAGTGGGGCTCATTTTCACCCATTTTCCCTACGTAATTTGTTTTTCGTTTATGCTTTGTCGCTGCTCGCTTTTCATTTAAAGACGCCGCGCGATTTCCCAGGCCAAAGTAAAAGCTGCGCTTTGGGTTAACATGAGTCGACTTAATTAAGTTACCAAAGCCATTTAAGCCATCTCGCTATCTCTTTCGCTCTCTCGCTCCCTCTCTCTCTCTCTCTCTCAGCTTTTTTGTGCTTTTGTTTGTGGCAGGCGACACTTTTTCCCAAAGTGAGAGAGCTCTCATTATTTGTTTTGAATGCTTCAGTTAGTTACGTGAAAGTACAAAATAAATATATATACTATATATATAATCAAAAAAAAAAACAACAACAACAAGGAGAGGAAGTGCAACTAAATTGAATTGCAACGAATTAAATCGAATGAAAAGAAAAGCGCGAAGCTCGCGTTGAGGCTGTGAAAAATAGCTGGCCAAATTTTCATTTCCCCAAAAACCACAACAACAACAACAACAACGAGAACGAGAACAACATAATCATGATCTAAAAAACTGAAATGGCAATCATAAAAGAACACAAAGTACACACATAAATAGAGCAAGGTGAACAAATCTATAAAGCCATCGAAAAGCAAAAAATTGTAGCTCGTAAAAAGCAGAGTTTTGCTATTTTTTAGCTGTGTATTCCCCTCCAAAACCTATCCTTAGTGCCATTCAACCCAAACAGGATTCCCGATTCCGATTCACATCCATATCCACTCAATTTGCATGGCATCTGCTTGTTGCTGTTGCTCGTATATAGCATATATAAAAATCGGAAATAAATCGTTGTAATTTAAAATTCAGTCAATGGCGTCGCAAATAAATCAAAAATTTATTGTAACGCATTTAAATACATGCATATTTCATCTCAATATACCAGAGAGAAGAGGGAGAGAGTGAAGTAAATTTGCAAAATACTGCAAATACCATTTTCGGTTTACATTGCTTGAATTCTGCATTGCGCCACGATTGCCAAGCTTTTAATGCAATCACATTTAATTACTAGTTTTGCGTTCTCAACTTTCTCGAAAATAAGTAACAAAAATTCCAAAGTTTCGGGAATTTCACACTTTTATTGACTTCAATATTTCGATTTCAATTGAGTTCAGTCTTTAATTAACTTCATCTACTTCTAGGCATTTGTATTTGCTATGAAAGCCATCAACCAGCAATTGGCCAAGACCCTTTTTTCAAGTTCATTGTCACTTGTGCTGATGGGGGGAATGCAGATAGTGACTGCGCGATGCAGTTATCAGCGGGGACCCCCTTAAAGTATGGCCAGAGGCGACGCCAACGACCGCTGAAAGAGCTCAAAATGCCATAATCCAATTATGAATTTTCACATAAATTGTTTCTTTCTTTTTTTCTTTTTTTGTTTCACTCAACCCCAAACTCGAACTCGTAGCAACAGCAGAGAGAGAGAGCGAAAGAGAGAGAGAGTCTGTTTGGCTCCTTGCTCGCCTAATAATAACAATAAATTTTCGAGCATGAAGCAATTCAATGAAAATAATGTCTGAATGAAGATAGAGTTGGTTCGTTCGTTCGTTCGTTGCTTGGTTGCTTGCAACTGGCAGATGAAGACAATGTTGATGTTGATGTTGATGGCGACAGCAAAGACTGAAGCTAAAAGTTAAAACTTGGGGACATTTGCCCGAGTCATAAAGCGCTTTCTGTGTGTGTGCAGCTCCCCCAAAGCGCTCTCGCTATGGTCGTGAAGGGGGAAATGGGGAGCGGGGAGTCGTACATTATTTTTATCAGTCTGTCATAGTCATAATGATAATGTTGTGCCTGCTTGTAATAATTACACTTCAGGCCCAAACTCCAATGATAAAGCGCCAAGCGCACTTAATGCACATTTTTGGCTTTCCATTGCATGCAGCGAATGAAAGAGAAGGAGAAACATAAAGAGAGTGAGAGAGAGAGAGGGTATGAAAGATTTAACTGATTTCTCAACTCGATGTGTTTTCAATACACAAAATCAGACAGCTCTTTGCACTTCAAGAAAACGCCGATATATACATATATTTTTGAGTTTTTTAGTTTAAAGGATAATGAACTTAAGAAATCCTTGAAAATCTTATGACCATGCAATTTTCGAGCCTACTTTTGTTAATCTTCATAAGCTTAAATCATTTATTGTATTGATCTTTATCACATTATTCGGAAACTATAGCCAGATATATAGTAGAAGAGTCTGACACCTTGAATGCATTGATTTGGAACATAAGCTCACCTTATGCAGTACAAGTTTGTTTCCAATTTTTGATAACTTTTCCCGTTTCCGATATACACATGTTATCGATAACAACAAAATCTTGACTTTGGAAAACTTTGTGATGCAGTTTGAAAAATTACACGAAATAATGACAATCTGTGAAATTTTTATTGAACTCGTTTGAGAAACACCAGAGATATGGAACATTGAAGTTAAGTCAAGTATGCAACACATACACTCACATACTTGAAGGTTCTGGGTATAGTCTAGTCGGCATTTCTCGCCTAGAGCCTTCTTACTTGCTTAAGTATAACATTGTTAAAGTAAATATTTGTAAATGATTTTAAAATATTTAATAAAATGGTTTCGATGACTTTCTGCAGGATTTCTACATGACTTTTTGTGAGTGTGTGTGCGTGTGTGTGTGTGTGAGCCAGGAGTCATTCAGTCAGTTAGTCAGCGTCTTAAGTTGACTCATTCAAAGTCATCAGCAGGCAGCGACAACGTCAACGTTGTCATTGTCAGCTCAACTGCAGTCTGCCACAGCATCAACCTCATCAACATCATCATCCTCAACATCATAACCATCAACATCATCATCATTATCAACATGAACATCTAGATGACTGCAGAGTCGTTGCCATCAACTTAAGTTGAGGTCCGCGTGTTGCCCCAACGCAGCCGCCGCGGCGAGACGCCACAGCGCTGAAAACCCATCGGCTATGACAATTTCATTTATTAAACATGGTTTTTCATGCAGGATAGGATACATTTTCGGCGAGGGCAAAGCAAACATACATGCAAAGCATTTGTTTGCTTTAAGTTTCTGTGTTTCTCCCTCTCTCTCTCTCTCGCACATTTAGATTGGGCAGCGCCATTTGATTTAACTTGATTAAAATGCCGACAACAGACGAAACTTTTTTTTCTCGTTTCGTTTCGTTTCATCTTTTGCAAGCAGTTTCGCTGGCACTTTTTTATTTCAAGTATTTCCAAGTAAATTTTAAAGCTCATTACAATTTCAAAGGAAAGCAAATAAACCTCACAAATATTTGGCCTGGCTCTTTAATATTTTTTTCATATTTAATAATATTTTATTATACAAAAATGTTTTAATATAAATTTTATTTTTTCCTACTCAAATCATTATTGCAATTTATTTTTATTTAAGTCCTTAATTGTGTTACTTTCTGTCCGCTTTCGTGTTGCATTTCACTTGACACTGCCTGTCAAAAGTTGATGTTCTAACCCTGCCTTCGACATTGTCTTTTCGTTGTTCCTCTTCTTGCCCTAGACAATTGTAATCTTCACACTCGGAAAATCACTTTCGTTCGTTCGTTTGTTCGTTTGCCCCAAACTTAAAACTTTCTCAGAATCAACTCCCACTCCTACCCTGTCTTGTTAGTATCCCCCCATGCCACTCCTCCTTCTGGAGTGTTATTCTTGAAGATAAGTATATATGGAGTGATCTGTGGCAAGTGCTTCGCACTTGGCATGATGATGACGGGGCGGCTCCAGTTCCAGCTCTCCAGTGCTTCGCTTCGTGTGATTATCAGCAATTTTCATAAAGAAATGGAAAATCGAAAATGAAAACGAAAACGAAAATGAAACGAGTCGAAACGCAACGCAACGCAACGCAACGCAACGGATCTGAATGAAATGAAATGAATTGAAAGCAATGTGCGGAGCCGGGCAACGTGGTAAAGTGGCATGGCCAGAGCTCCGTTTGCTACTTCTCCGGCAATGAGGTACGTGCCTTTTCGACGTTTTTGCAGCCTCGCTCGCAATAGTCGCCGTGACGTGGAGCTGAAAAAACAAACAGCCAAAAATAATACACGTAATATACAGACGAAGCAATAACAACAACAAACAATGCTACCAAAAAACAAAAAATTTAAGCAATGGGAATGGAAATTGGGAATTGGGAATGGGAGAATACGAACTGCATGCCAGTATGATATGGCATGATTGGATTCGGGTGGGTAAGTGGGATGGGGAAGGGGGTACGAGGGGTACGGGGAGGCGTGCGAAACTGCTACTACTCACTACACATCGGTAATTGTTCACAGTGACTGTGACATGGACAGTGACAATGACAGTGACACTAAAAAGGCAATATGCGTGTTAATGAAAACAGAGAGAGAGAGTGACCCTTCCCCCACACATGGAGCTATTGCTTAAGCCTAATCAGCATGAACCCCCCTACTCCCTACTCCCTCACACCCTCCCCCACCCAATGCAACCATTTGTAACTACTATTGTCTGGCATATGGAGTTACGAGAGAGTTACGAAAAGTATCCCGTTACCAAGTTTTATGTGAGACGTAGTGCTGGCAAAATTTTAATTACTCACACACACACTAACACTAACACACACACACACACGAATAAGCGGCAGCCGCCCAAGTGCAAATAACCACCCGCCCCGCTCGAGGCAATTCCCCACCTTCATCTTCGAGGCCTGCCTCGGGTCTAACTCCCAAACGTGCTATAAAAAAGAAACAGATAGAGAGAGGGAGTGAGAAAGAGCGAAGGAGAGAGGGAGAGAGAGAGGCAGAGAGAGAGGCAGAGTGAGAGAGGGAGGAAGAGAGGGAGAGGGAGAAGAGGAGAGAGAGAAAGAGGGAGAGAGAGAGGGAGAAATATACTTAGAGAGAGATAGAGAAGGTGTCACAGTTACTGCTGGAAGTCCGAGTCGGATTTCGAGTCCAACTTTAGGTTTGACGGAAGGAAGGAAGGCGAGCGATGAAGGGAGAGAAGGAGAAAGGGAGGGAGAGAAGGAGAAAGGAAGGGATAAGAGGAAGGGAGGTGTCACCTTTTTAAGTAATTAACGTTTGTTCGGTTTGTTCGGTTCGCTTTGCCATTCACCTTGAGGCGGCCCCAAAGCGCAGCTCAAATAACCCGAAACCGTTTTGCGAAATTATTTAGACAGCGAAAGTAATCGCATGGACACACAGACCGACACATAGGTAAACTGCACTTAGAAAAAATGATGACGAATATCTGAGCCCAATCATAATAAAAGAAAGTCGAAAACCTTTAAGGAACCTGATCCATTTTGGTTACCTAAGAAAGTTTTGCAAGATCAGATTTTGTAACTATTGCTAAGTGCTTAATGGAAAGTGACTTTTTCGTTTCGCTTAGTGTTGAACAGGCGCAAAATGTAAATAAACTTCAGTGAGTGCAAATACCAACACGTATGTAAGTTATGCAAGTGAAGGCCAATACTTACCGGTATCTACCTGCCTGCCATTCCCACTTCCACTTTCTAGTTGAGCTCTTGCGGGGGAAGCACTAAGAGTGAAGCCAACTTCATTAACTGGCGATTGGCATTCAAACTAAAAATGGGTAATGGGTGAAAGAACGACCAAGGCATTGTTGCCACTCACAAGGAATCGAGCACCTTTTCCTAAGCTCACTCAGACTGGAGGGATGGAGGGGACGATGGTTGGCTGAATAGTAAAATAGTGTTAAACAAACAGAAAAGCAGAGGATTGTAATCGAAATCACTTGAGCACAAATCAAACTCACATCCTTCACTACTTCTTCACCAGCTTCTAAGTCATTAAGGATGGAAGGAGTTATGGGAAAAAGATTAACATTTTATATCCCAGCTTTGAAGAACTGAAAATAGTGTTGAACAAACAGAAAAGCAGAGGATTGTAATCGAAATCACTTGAGCACAAATCAAACTCACTTCCTTCACTGCTTCGTCACTAGCTTCTAAGTCATTAAGGATGGAAGGAGTTATGGGATAAAGATTAACATTTTATATCCCAGCTTTCATGAACTGAAAGTAGTGTTGAACAAATAGAAAAGCAGAGGATTGTAATCGAAATCAAATCAAACTAACTTCCTTCACTACTTCGTCACTAGCTTCCAAGTCATTAAATATGGAAGGAGTTATGGGACAAAAGCTAACATTTTATAGCCCAGCTATCATGAACTTCGCTCGTAACAGGTTTAAGAAGTGAAATTCCTTTTCTGTCGCCTTTAACATTGTGCTTTTCTGTCTACTGATCACAGTCACAGTGACACCGCAAGTCACTGTTTACCGCTTTTTCACAGCTGTGCGAAATTCCTTCTTCTCCTTCTTATCATTTTCGCGCCAAGCGATAATTACATGTCGCATCTTAAGGCAAGCACACAAAAAACCGGGCTAAAAATGTGGGTGGCAACCCTGCCAAATAGGGGCTGGGGCGAACGTGGGGTTTGCTTTCGCAGTGTTTGCTTTTGCTGCAGTTGTTGCCAAGTGTTAGTTACATGCTTGCCATTCCGCTGGCACGTAATTTGCTGATTTTGAATTTTCGTCTGCAAGAGCGAGCCAGAGAGAAAGAGAGAGAGGGAGGGAAAGAGAGAGAGGGAAAGAAATGCTTTTGCATTTTAATGCGTCCAGACTGACAGCTGGGCTCCATGACAAGGCACACCGCCAATCCAACCAACCAACCAACCAGCCAGACTGGAGGGGCGAGAAAGGGTCGGGATGGAAAGGGGGGCGGCTAGTAAGGAGCCTTTTGGTAGGCAACCCGCAGCCAGCAAGTTGATCTTTGTGCGATTCTTGCTTTATTTTTTCTGTTGTATTTCGAAAATTTCGTTAGTGTTTCTTTATTTTTTTGTATTTGTTGCTGTCAACTTTGGGGCAAAAGAGAGAGAGAGAGCGAGATGGTGAGAGAGATCCAACATACTCCAGCCCTGAAAGCGCCCGTAGCAATGACTCCCATCCCCTCCTTCCACACGGAACATATTTGCACTGTCTGGCAATTTTTAAGTAATTTCAGCTCGGCTGCATGACTTGACTCGACTTTGGTCGAGGGGATGCTGCATCTACTTGCTTCTGCCTCTGCCTCTGTTGCTGTTGCTGTTGCATCCTGTTTAAATGTTTTTCTCTCTTCTCCTTTTTGGTTTTTGGAGAGTCAGGCAGCGCGTCGCTTAAATTAAAAATAAATTTTACAGTAAACACACATAAAAAGCGACGCTGGCGTCGTCTTTGCCGCTGCTATTTCAGGGGCAGATAATAAACAGGCAAGCAGCCAAGCAGCCAAAGAGCCCGTCGGCTCCAGTCTGCCCACTCCCAAGCACACCCAAGCCATATAAGCCATTCGAACTATTTAATACCCAGCAATAACTCCAAAGGCTTAAAGCTGGAAAAGAAACAGTCGCATCAAGTTGAACTTTCTCTGGGTTCTCCGATTCAGCTGAATATGCTAAAGTGTCTTCTCGATTCCCAAAGTATCTCAAGTGAAATATTGTTGAAGAGTATAGAGCAGATAGTGCAGGGTATTTAAGCTCGTTATGGCGAATAGTTCAGCCATAGTTGCTGTTTGGAATTGGTTTAGATTGGCGGCGTCTTCGCCTGCTTTTATGCCCTTGAATTTGCCACAACTCATTTGGCGTTATTATTGTTCGAGTTGTTGTTGTTGTTGGTGTGGATGAAGCGTGCCAAATGGCAACCGCCGCCAACTGAATGAAATACAGCTGTCCGGATAGCATAAAATGGGGAACAGAACCGAACCAAAACCAAAACCAAACCAAACTCTAACTGGGCGCACACTTGGGCCACCCTAAATGTAAGCGACACGTCTGATATTTTTAGCAAACGTTGCATCCGCCGCATCATGCGGTGAGGGAGGGAGTGGAGGGGGGGTTTGGTGGTGGTAGGCACGCAGTTGAGAGATTCGAAACGAGATGAGATAAGTTGAGTTGAGTTGAGTTTTGGTTTTTGCGAAGCGAATCCGCACGGCACGAGTTGTGCAAATGACTTTGACATTGACTCTTGCTGTTGCCATGGACAATACACACAACACCCCTCCCTCCCCCACCATCCTACCCACCCCCTCTTCAAGGGCTGTACGTGTAACGAACTGTCAACTAAACGAGTACAGCGAATGGAACGGGTGCAACTAATGGAACGAATGGAACGAGTGCAACGGCCCAGGAATTATATTAGTTTTCGTTTGATTCGATTCGATTTGATTCGATTCGATTTTGAATTCATTCAAAAGCCACCTAAGCACAGCCCACACACTGAAAGAAAAGAGGGAGCAAATATTTAAAAATAGTTGCACTTCCCGTTTTCCACACACACACACGCACACACTCGCACACTCGCTTGATGGTTCCAGTTAGGAGACAGAAGAATGTCTAATTGCTTTTGGGGTGTCTCGCGTTTTAAACATAGAACAACAATACGAAGAACAGGGAAAACTCTAAAGGCGCTTTTCCCTATCAACTACAGTTTCGCACTCTCTCTCACTGTAACTATCTCTATCTCTTTCTCGGTAAATTAGAAGCAGAACGGAACGATAACTAAATAGTTGTGCGAAATATAGAAAAAAAAAAACTTAAATAGTGAAGGCAAAGAGATGAAAACGAGAAAAAAATCAATAAAAATTATTCTTCAATTGCGTAAAATAACAAAAGATAGACAGATCAACATAATATCGATCGATATATGTATATATATATATATATATATATATATATATGTGTATGTACAATGGATTTAAAAATCAATAAACAATATTTCCGTAATTTTCTTTTCAGTGTGTCACTCAAAACAAGTAAGAAGGCTCTAGTCGAGAAATCCCGATAAGACTATACACTGTACCCTATACTTATGTATGTGTATGCGTGTGTGTGTATACGTGCATACTGCATACTTGACTTAGCTTCAATGTTCCATATCTCCGGAGTCTCTCAACCGATTTGAATAAAAACTTCACAGATTATCATTATTTCGTCTAATGTTTAAAACGTCATACCAAAAATTTCTAATTTCCAGATTTTGTTTGTACCATGTGTATATCGGAAATGGAAAAAAGTTATCAAAATTTGAAACAATCTTCTACTGCCTAACGATAAAGCGAGCTTATGTTCCAAATCTGGAGTCCCTAGCTCTTATAGTCTCTGAGATCGACGCTATATCAACTCGGCTGTTGATGCTGATCAAGAATATATATACCATATAGGTTCTTAGATGATGCCTTCTTCCTTCTACATACTTTTGCACAGAACCATTCTACCCTTCTTAACCATTTTCAATGCGTTCAGTGTATAACTAGCCAAAAATTTGATTTTCAACATCCAAAAAAAAACATTTTTCATTTTATATGTGTGTTATGTTTACAGTTCGACCTGAACTCGTGACCTACCCGACACAGAAACATATATATGGTGTGCATATAGCCAGGAACCAACTAAAATTGCTATTCGCTTGTCGATTGTTTTGCATTGTTTATAAACAATTGTTGATGTTATCGTAAAAATGGCCCCAAGCCAAAGAAGAAAAACATCGCAGCGTATCAGTATTTCCCCCCACTCCCCCTCTCAGTCTCTCACTCTCTGCCTCTCTCCCTCTTTTCGTTTCTATCTGATGCATGTATGCGTAAATTTAGACCGGAGAACATTGATATTCCCATGCGTGCATCATAAATTACACGACAATTACCCAGCAGCTACTACTACTAGCTAGTTGCTAGTCGAAGTCAAAAACCACCGAAAAAAACACACACACACTCGCACACACACACGCACACTCACACACACTCGCACACACAGACGGTATAAATTGGATGGCAAACACTTCATCACTGTGTTGGAAAAAAGAAAGATACCAATGCGAAGGAACCAAAAGAAAAAAAAAAAATAAGCGCAGCATTCGAGCATTGCTTAGGCTCAAACAATCCAACTAACACCCCCTCCTAACTCACTGCTTCCCCTACCCTACCCTCCCTGCTCTCCCCTCTTCTTCTCTCTTGTGTTGTATTGTGTTGTTCTTGTTGCTGCTCACACCTCGGTCTCGCAACTCACACGCGTAGTTTAAATTGCGCTCGTTTGCTTCGTGCCATAAATATTCTCTCTCCTCTAACTCAAACAAAAAGTTAAAATAAACACACAAAGTACACACACATGTATGAGTGTGTGTGTGTGCAGTCTGTGTGTGTGTGTGTATCGATTCAATTATGCATGATTCCAGAATCAGACGCATCATGCAGACAACTGATTAACACGTCTCCAAACCAAATCAAAACCTAAGCCAAATAGTAAAGAAAAGGCTCCCACAGCGTCTGTGTGTGTTTGTGTGTGTGTGTGTGTGTGTGTGTTGACTTCTCTTCTCTGATTTTCACTTCCTTTCTTCTGTTCGTTTGTTTTTTTGGCAAAACCTGTGCCATCCACAATCCATTCCCATTCGATCGCACGATCGCACACCATATGCCAGCAACTCCAGCAAGATGTTGCTGCCACTGATTGCCTGTCGTCATCATCATCCGGAAGAGAGTTGAAGAGGGGTGGAGGGGGGCGAGCTGATCGGGAGTCGGCGGTTCAAATTGGCAGCAGTTGTGGGTGCAACAGCTGCGACTTTGATTGAGGCAAGAGAGAGAGAGAGAAAAATGTTAAGCTACAACAATTTGCCGGCTGAGTGTCATGACAGCATTGACCTCAGGCAAATTCTTCAATTTAGGCAACAGTTGCAGTTGCAAGGCCCACGCGGTGGTCGTCAGCCCACCTAACTACACTTGAAGAAATTGAGATTCGTTTCGATTCATCAATCTATCGAAAGGCCACAAAACATTGGTTCAGCCAGTTTCAAACGGTATAAGTTTTTTCTCAGTGTATCGCCCCTTCCACCCACAGCTGTGGCTATAAATTCACAATTAAGCTGCAGCATTATTATTGCAGGCGCTGTGTTGCAGGCTGGAGCCGAAGGGGCTACCTCAGTGGCAAATTGGGAAAAGCGGGCGAAGAGCCAAGCTAAATTATAGTCGAGTTTGCCCAAATGATATCCAAGCAATCATCTTAATGATGAACAGCAGCAGCAGCAGCAGGCAACAGCAGCTAGATGAAGGCCATGGCTTAGATGAATGTTTAACAGGGCCAAAAAAAGAAGAAAAAACGGAAACCCAGAGAAAATAACACCCTGAAACGGCAGTCGAAGCAATAAGCATATTCAAAGTACCATTTAGTAAGTTCTAATCAAACGGGTCGGTCAAGCAGTAATGTTTGCTCAATTAAAGGATGGATGGGTTTTCGACAAAGTGTATCTATCGATAACACGTGGACACGTAAGATTGTGGCGGAATAGTTTAAGAAAGATTCCAAACAGCAGATCGCATCAGTTCTAGCATGCTTAGTTACTCATTTCATGACTTAATCATGTTTTAACATTTATCGATAATAATCGAAATGGCAAAGCAACAAGATATCTTAAGATAACACATGGATAGTTACGATTGTGGTGAATTAGTTTAAGAAAGATTCCAAACAGCAGTTCGAAACAGTTCTAGCATGGTTAGTTCCTCATTTCATGACTTAACCATGTTCTAATATTTATCGATAATAATCGAAATGATAAAGCAACAAGATATCTTCAATAACACATGGATAGCTAAGATTGTGGCGGATTATTTTAAGAAAGATTCCAAACCGGAGTTCCAAACAGTTCTAACATAACTTATACATATTCTAACATTAATCGATAACATTCGAAATGGTATAGCAACAATATAGCTTTAGATAGCACATGGATAGTTACGATTGTGGTGGATTATTTTAAGAATGATTCCAAACAGCAGTTCCAAGTAGTTCTAGAATGGTTAGTTACTCATTTCATGACTTAATCATGTTCTAATATTTATCGATAATAATCGAAATGGCAAAGCAACAAGATATCTTTCTATAACACATGGATAGTTACGATTGTGGTGAATTAGTTTAAGAAAGATTCCAAACAGCAGTTCGAAACAGTTCTAGCATGCTTAGTTACTCATTTCATGACTAATTCATGTTTTAACATTTATCGATAATAATAGAAATGGTAAAGCCACAAGATACCTGTCGATAACACATGGATAGTTGAGATATCTAGGAAAGATTCCAAATCGCAGTTCCAAACAGCTCTAACATGACTTATATATGTTCTAACATTTATCGATAATAATAGAAATGGTAAAGCCACAAGATATCTTTCGATAACACATGGATAGTTACGATTGTGGTGAATCAGTATAAGAAAGATTCCAAACAGCACGAAACAGTTCTAGTCCATGGTTAGTTACTCATATCATGGCTTATCCCTGTTCTAACAGTTATCTTTAATAATCGAAATGATAAAGCAACAAAATATCTTTCGATAACACATGGATAGCTACGATTGTGGTGAATTAGTTTAAGGAAGATTCCACACCGCAGTTCGAAACAGTTCTAGCATGGTTAGTTACTCATTTTATGACATATACATTTATCGATAATAATCGAAATGATAAAGCAACAAGTTATAATAGAAGATATCCATCTTACTTCCATTCAATATCATTTTCTTCAAGAGTTTTCTCTAGATACTGTATATTAATAGTATGCTCAACATCTAAAAAGATCGAATTATACATGTATATAGTTTTTACGGGACACCACAAAAATCTTCCATATAAATCTTCAGTTTGTTTCCTTAGTTCTCTCTTTAACAGCGAACGTAACAGAACTCAACGGCTTAACATGTGGCTTAACATAACATGTTGGCGCAACATGTTCGAGCATGTTCGCGTTGCAAGCGTTCGGCTCGTTCGTGCCGTTGTATCTGAATCTGAATCTGCACCCTCACCTGCTGCTCGCATTGCGTTTCGTTAGCTCGTCGCGTGCGTTTCGTGTCGGCGGATTAGTCCGAAACCAAGAAAAAAAAGCAAAACTCAAAACCGTTTCGTATTTATTTCGTAAACATTACAAACTAAACAAAAACTAAGACAACGTGTGTGTGTTTTTTTTTTTGTATTGCCGAGAACAAAATATATCGAATAAGATATGATTTTTTTTTGAGTGTTGAAAAATCAAATAAAATATTATTGAAAAGATACTGCGGTGTGGATTACCAGTGTGAGATATCCGAATGAGATTGCAGTTAGTATCTTGAGAGTGTTATGAGTGGCAAGCGTTGCATGCACCGCAGCCGCAAGGTGCAACATTAAGTGAGCAAAACAACAAAGATATATAAACAACAACAACAACAACAATTTCCAAAAGAAAAATTCAAAATAATTGTTGAGAGTGAAAATTGTTTAAAGCGGTTTATTTACCTTTTTTTCGCTGCTGCTGCTGGCGTGACATTTGAGCTTGCAACAAGCCGCATCAACAACAACAACAACAAATAAATATTGTGAGTACAACAACAAGAAAGCTATAAACCGCTTTTGGCCTGTCCATGCCACTTTTACTTTTACACCCATCCAAATCCCCTCCGCCCCCAAAAAAAATCCCCTTCAATTCCTTTACTCCGTTTTTTTCCTACTGTCTGTTTGGATAAAATGTTGCTCAACATGTGCGTAAATAAATGAAAGCAAGCCAACAAACAAACAAGTGCAACTTTATTGAAAGCTGCTGCTGCAGCTGCTGCTGCTGTTGCTGTTGCATGCAACACATTGCAAAGTGCATTAAGGACTTTGGCTTACAGATTATTGCATTATGGATTATTTCAAATGTTTTTTCTTTCCATCTTTTGGTTTGGGTTTATCTATATATATATATATAGCACATATTCCTCCGGGGGCCGAACTTTGACCTTTACGTTTCGGAGTTGTTTTGTGTTTCTTTCTCGGCTTGCCAGCTCAGCCAGTTAGCCCGACTTAAGTCGGTTAGCCAGTTACTGAGCGAGTGGGCTTTATTGCCCTCCAGTTGTTGCTGACATTTTGCGATTCAACCTCGCCTTCTCAACGCCTATCTGTATCTGTCTATGTCTGTGTCTGTGTCTGTGTGTGTGTGTGTTGACAGTTATTCTAAATTGGCACATATTAAATCTATAATACATTTTAATCGCATATAAATAAGTTGAGGCAAACGAGTTCAATTAAAAGTAAAGAACAAAAGTTCAAAAAAAAAGTTATCTTTAAGAATTTTAAGATTATTAAGTAGTTAAAAACATTAATAATAAATAAATCATGAGCACAAAAAATTGGTTAATATGCCAAAAGAATATATTTGAGTTCAAAAAGATTTTGATGAAAGAAAAAAATTATTTTGGAATAGGCTAAAAATCCCACAAAGCGAGTAACAAAAGGAAATATTTTAAACATCAAAACCTAAATCGATATTCATACTTTAAAACAAAGTTTATATACTTTTAAGTTACATAATAATGGTTTTTAAGTTATTTGTTTGGATTTTCACAAGATATAATTACCTGCTGCAAGATCATACGAAACTAGCTTCAGAAACTTGATTAAAAAACCTTTCGAACATACGAGAATCGAACTTTTATAGAACGAACTTTAAGAAAAAACTTCGTTATAATGGCAACAAATCGCAGAATTATGGAAACTAGTTCGTTTTATAAAAAAAAGTTCGTTATACGTTTAAAATATCGTTATATGGAAGTTCGACTGTAGTTAGAATGAGAATCTTACGATGATAGCTAGCGGTAGTACAGTGCACATCTGTCTATATACGCTTAGTATCCAAAAGATACATCGTACTTCGCATATAGATAGCTTCCATGTGTATCGAAATTTGATAACTCTTCAAACCCATATTCCCCAATCCCCAATCCCAAGTTCTTGGTAATCTTTAGGCAGACAGAATCAGAAGATTTGCCAAATCAATTTGTTGACTTTTTCGTCGAGTTAAAGCTTTGAGTTCAGCTGTCACGAGTCGTTCTTCATATTTGTTAACTTGGTCTCCACTTTCCTCCCCTCCGTCCCTCTCTCTCTATCTGCCCCCCGAGCGCTTTCGAAATGATTTATGACTGCTGCCGAAGAGTCCAAATAGAAACAGACAGCAACGAAATGAAAAGAAACAAAAACTAAAACGATTATTATTATTATTATTGTTTAAGCATGAACCAAAAAAAAAAAACCCCAAAAAATGAAATACTAAAAACCTCAACGCACACACTAAAAAATGAAGAAGAAACTAAAGTTTGAAACGTGTTGTTTTTTTGGCGGGGCGGGGGGCAGCTTAAAAGTTGCTTGCAACATACACACATACGTCCTTGCCACATAGCCTCACGGGGCACAGAGCAAGTTTTTTGGGTTTCGGCTCCTCATAATTTGGCCCAATTTGCTGGCGTTGCAAATTGCTAAAATGTCTGGCAACGACAGCCGGCGGAAGTGCAACATGCTCAAGTTACCGTTACTGTTGTTACTGCCACTATTACTGTTGCTGCCGTTGCCGTTGTTGTTGCTGTTGCTGTTGAACACGATGTATTGATTGACAAAAAAAAACAAGCGAACAAAGTTTAAGCACTTCGTTTATTGAATACCCTTTAAAATAGTTTGACATATTATTTTTTTGGGTATGTATCGGATTCTTGCAAAGTGAAAGCACTTTTCAATATTATTTATATTTTCTTTGCTTCAAAAGCAAACAATTTGTGAGCTTAACAATATTTTAGACTAACTAGGAAAGATTATCTAAACTTAATTATTGTTTAACAACATTTTCTACTCTACTTAAAAGTCAGTTTGGGTTATGTTTCTTAGCTAAGAAGTTTCCTTGAGAGGTTTTGTTGATCAGGAATATTTGTATTCAAGATTTTTTCCACTAAATAAATGATATAACGAATGTTGTTCTTAACCTTACTAAAACAATAAAATCAATCAATAAAATCCAACTCTTTAACAAACTATTCTTTATAAGTTTCATATACATTCGTTGAAGCCTTAAAAACATTTTCTACTCAACTTAAAAGTCAGTTTGGGTTATGTTTCTTAGCTAAGAAGTTTCCTCGAGTGGTTTGGTTGATCAGGAATATTTATATTTGGGAGTATTCCCATTCAATAACGAATGTAATGCTTTTCTTTCATGTTCTAATCGATTTTAATCATATATAGATTGATTTTTATTCTAACTATCAATCCAACCCCTTAACAAACTTTTCTTTATAAGAGTCGAATATGTTCGTTGATGCCTTAAAAACATTTTATACTCAAATAAAAAGTGAGTTTCGATTATGCTTCTTAGTTAAGGAGTTCCCCAAGAGGTTTTGTTGATCAAGAATATTTTTATTTGGGATTTTTTCCTTTCAACTAACGTCTTGAACATTCTTTTCTTTCATTTTGTAATCGATTTTAATCATATATAGATAGATTTTAATTCTTAATACAAGTCGAAATCTATGACAAACTTTTCTTAACAATATTTTATACTCAAATAAAAAGTCTGTTTAGGTTAGTCTTAGTTAAGAAGTTTCCTCGAGAGGTTTTTTTGATCAAGAATATTTTTATTTGGGATTTTTTCCATTCAACTAAAGTCTTGAAGTTTCTTTTCTTTCATGTTCTAATCGATTTTAATCATATATAGATTAATTTTTATTCCTGCTAACAATCCAACTCTTCAACAAACTATTCTTAATAAGTTTCGTATACGTTCGTTGATGCCCTGCCTGTAGTGTAGGGTATTATGACAGCAGGAGCAGAAGGCGGTAACCGTTTTTGATGCACGGTGGCAACACTGTGCCAACTGTGGCAACTGCCTCGCGTTCGATCGCTTTGACGCGTCCTCATCAGCATGTCGAAAAGTTGTTTTTGCTTTTTGTTTTCTTTGGCTCCTGTTGCTGCTGCTGCTGCTGGCCGTTTATGAGCCATCCTGTCGCTTTGTTAGCTCTTTGCATGCCACAAATTATGCTGCTCCCCTGCAACGTGCAACCTGCAACCAGCAACGTGCAACGTTTTCGCCTGTCAGTCAAACATGCATACATATACATATATATATTGACAAGTAAGGCAGGCGATCAATGCAATTGCAGGTTGACTCTGTCAATTTCCTTCCACCCTTCCCCCCTCTCTACCCTTTCTCCCTTGGCTTGCCAGTGATTTCTGTTGTTTCAACTTTTTGCTGCTGCCTTCAATAAGTTCTCATAAGTAGGGACGACAACGAAGTCCATTGTTAATTTGGTTAATTGAAGGCAATTGAAAGCCGCTTTGCAGTTCATTAAGTCGAAACGAAGGGCGAGAGAGAGAAAGAGGGTAAGCGTGAGGGGAGATGTTGTTTGTTGCATGTGGCAAGTTCTTGTACTTTTTGTCTGTTTGCCTTTGCGTCTTGTCGCCAGACTAATTAAAATATTTGCACTCAAATGCTTAAGCAATAAATATTTGTCAAGCTATTATCATTAGAGACGGACGAACCACAACAACAACAACAGCCACGATGACCCCAAAATGGCCCCAAGCACTTTGAAGCATGCCAAATGGAAATGGACATGAACAACAACAACAACAGCAACAGCAACAGCAACAGCAACTGGAAATGAAAATGAAAACATATACATATACATATAAATGAAAACGAACTCATGAAAATTAAAATGAGAATAAGAATCTATGAGCGGCACTTCTAAAGTGCCCCACTTTGAATGGGGAGGGAGAGCGGATGGCATGGAGTGATGAGGGAGGAAGGGGGGAAGTGGTTGCCCCTCACTTTGGCTTTATGCAGCTTGAAGCTTTGCTGCGACCGCCCCAAGGCTTTTGGGACTGCATTTCAGATGAGCTTTAATGGCGCCGCCTTAATGCAAGTGGAGTGTGTTGTGCCCCCCGCACCCCGCTGTCTTGCCAAACAGAACGCCAATTAATAGTCATTGATGGAAAAGTTGAACCAGAGCACACCACACACACACACACACACACACACAAACACACACGCACGCAGCTGAAGTGTGCCCCGGTTTTGTTCGGGGCTATCTTGAGGGTTGCCAGCTGGACCAACTTACGTATGTGTGTGCTGGGTAGTTCCGGTTATGTGTGTGTGTGTGTGTGCTTTGAGGGTTGGCATTCCGCCCAACAAGAAAATGGAAATAAAAACCATGTCAAATTAGTCCAAATCCGAATGGCAAACAGAAAGCCAAATGTGAATTTCAAATGGCCATAAAATTTGCTCATTGTTTGGCAAGGAGACGATCAAGGGGACAGTCCCTCCCCTCACCCCTGTAAGTTAGTAGCTGCCAAAAATAAGATAGGGGGAAGGGGAAGGGTAGCGGAGTTATGTTGTGGCATCTGTTCAGAATGCGAGAAAAGTGGAAATTAAAAAAGCCAAAAAAATAAATAATTTTTGATGCAATTGAAAATCAATTGAGTAGCTAATTGATTGCATTCTCTGCTAAGGAAAAAATCTTACAGTAATAACAAGTTACAAGGACACTAAGAAAGGAGACAAAGTGCATTTGTGTTGTGTTGAAGTTTTAGCTTTTTTTCTAAGTGTAATTATAGAAATGTTTGAACATGATAAATTTTCATTTATTTCAATTGATTTTTTTTCTAGAATAATTAATTACTAATACTTGATATTATTAAAAATATTTTAAGCATGAATAGAGACTATTTTAGTGTTATATATATATTATATATATATTATATATATATTATTATTATTATAGCTATTTTATTTATCTGTTTGAAGTAATGAAATGAAGAAAAGAAACCAAAAAGCTAAATTTTGTTGTCGATTGATAAAAAAAGTATGAGATATTGCTTTAAATATAATAATAATAATATATAATATATACAATAGTCTTAAATATAGAAATATATGTATAAGATATGGCATTTATAAATCTTTTAACGTCTTTATAAAATTTTACTTCAAAGTAAGCTTTAAAACTTAGTTTGTGATCAAATAGAAAACACTAGAAATGAACCGCATCTCCCGATTCCTTATCCCTTCAACACACACAGTGGCAACGCCAAGCACACAATATCTTTAAAAATTCTAGCCTATCTGTTATTCTTATGTTTAAGCTAACTTATTGCAAAGTTTCAGTCACATCCATTCAGTAGTTGTGGCGTGAAAGAGCAAGAAACATAAGTAGAAACTTTTATTAAGTAGGATTCAATTACTTGAACTTAATGATTATTAGGTATAGAGTTTACACAATGCACGAGAAGGTGTCTCAAAGTGATCCATATTAATACGAACTACCACTAATACTATATACTACATACTTACACACTATACTACATAGAATGGAAGCACTATAATGTACTCTATACATTGATGACACTTACAGTTTCCTATTTGCAACTCTGGCGAATACTACTTCGTCACAGTTAAGCGTGGAGTAGTTCGAGCCATTACGAAAGTGTGGCAACACACACACACACATGGAGTCTTCTAAGCAACGCGTCTGCGAGACAGAACTTATGAAAATGTTTTACAATATCCTTTTTATGTTATTACAAGTGTATGTCCTTGTCGCCAGCTTTGTCAAAATGTCTGGCAACGCTTTCCCTATGTGTTATTTTTTATATATCTGTTGTATTTTGTTTTCTTTTCTTGCTCAAGACGCCGACGAGTGTTTGGCGGGGGGATGTGTGTGGTAGTGGCGGGGGGTGGTGTGTGGGTGGAGCTGGTTGACGCCTTCGTTGCCCGTCGACAAGTTCGCGCTGCGTTTGAATATGTCATTACTCGTCGCTAACCCGCAACCCCTTACACGTCACCTTCTCTCTTCCTTTCTCTCTCTCTCACTCCTTCTCTCTCTCTGTCAACAATGAGTAGAGCTGAGAGCTACAACTACAATGTTAACGCCTCGTCCTCGCGACTTTGGCGCCGGCTTCTGCTCCTTTTGCTACTGAAGCTGAAGCTCGTCAGCAAGAATGTATGCTGATATGTTGTCGTTGTTCTCCTCCTTGTTGTACCCTGTATTTTTTATGCCAGAAGCAGATATCTAAGATTATCATAAAATAGTTTATGATGCTTTGGTTCTGGTTAACCATAAACACTCAAGCGATAATTTTAGCAAAGCAAAACTCACAGACATAAAAAACTTCGATCAAGAAATACTTTTTCATACTTTTTCTGACTTGTTCTGAAGTTAAATTATACTTAAACTCATAAAAAAATATCCTTAATAGTTATTTAGTTCGAGTATTTTCTTTGCTTCTAAACATTTTCAAAAAGATTTTGTCATCAGAATTAATACAAAGAAACTTCGAATATGTTCCTGGAGAAAGATTTTCCCTTCGAACATGTGCTTACAGGGTATCTTCGAGTCGCTACGAATCAAGCGCTCTAACTTGTTGTCAGCTTCGTATGCGTGGTTGCGAGTGGTTGCGGGTGGTGCCTTGGCAAACGGAAGCGACAGTTGAACATTCATTCATTCATTCATTCACTCGAACCCATGCCCAGTGCTACAGTATTCAAAACCCGGCGAGTTGGCAGTAACTGAAGCCCTTTCGCCAACCGCCCCGCCCCGCCCCGCCCCGCACCGGCCTAACCAACCTCCCCTTTAAGAGCCCCCAGATCAGCCAGACCCTGGCCTTGTCTAAGACGCGCGTCCGTTGTGGCATTGAGGCAAGAATCAAGCCAGCGACGAAGGCGAACGAAGAACATAAAGGAAAAGCTTGACGGCAAAAAGCGAAAAAGAATTCCATGGCAATTTGGTGGCACATGTGTATGTGTGTATGTGTGTGTGTTCGTGCCGCTCCTTTTTGCCGGAAACACAACGCTATGACGGAGCGGAAGTTTTTTGGAAGCGCATAAAATTATTATGGAGTCGTCTTCCATTTTTTTTTTTCGCTCGATTTTTTGTCGTTGTCGTTGTCGTTGCCGGCGCGTCAATTGCGTCAGGACCTTTGGCTAGCACTTCATAGTCCTGCCAAGCATTTTATGGCCAAGCACCACTTCTTCCCCTCTCACTCTCGCACTCTCGCTGTTTTAGTATCTGAATCTTTCAATATGGCATATTTGTAGCTTTCAGCTTCAAGTTTGCTTTCTTTAATATTTACATTTGGCCCAAGTGGATGCCAAGCCAGTTTTATCAACTAACTTGACTGACAGCTAAACTTGGCAAGTCTTTGACCGCAAAATCATTCTTTCTCTCTCCAATGTGTGTCTTATCTAAACATCTGCTGCTGCAGCCAGCTACCAACTTGATAGCCTCTAACCAAACGGCATTTAGATAAGACAAACTTTAGCCAAAGACAGCGGCCGCAAGTTAGTTATTTCTATCCATATGTACAAACATGCTATGCGGGCAAATATTTGTGGTTTCTTTCTATCACACAATCATAATTGACAAAGAAATAGTATAAAAAGGGAATGATAACTAGCTGGGAGATAGTCAAAATATGCATTCAACTTTAAGGTTCTATAAGTTTTCTGAATATTCAAGATCAGCTTATAAGTTAGATGCGTTCTTTGCTTCTTTGATAGCCCAACTCGAAAAGTAATGTTTATTTTCGTGATTTAACTTCTTTTTTCAATTCGTGTTTTTTGAGCAGTTTTCTTCTTGAATAATTCAGTGTTAGAAAGAGTTTTCTTTTTTGTTCTTTCTATATTGAGTTTTCGTGAAACTCTTTTAACTTTTAAGTCAGCTTTTCGTTGCTTTTAAAGTAGTGCTGAAACTTGCGCAAAACTTTTTTACTCGAACCAGAATAAAACGAAGTGTTAACAATTGAAAAGAATTGAGCATATTATCGAACAAATCAATTTCAGCTGCCGCAGCACAAAGTACAATAAAAATAGGAAGGAATTTCGAGGCAAGTGACTCATTGCTATATGCACCACCCCCTTGCCACCCCCTTTCATTTTCTTACACAACTCCAGCTGTTGCCTTAGATGCCTTCTTTTGTGCTCTGGCTTTCAGCTAAATTGTGTTGCAGCCCCGGCTTAACCAATTGTAGTTACGCAACCCTCATAGTAGCTGCCCCTTCCCCTCCCCTCTGCCACACACTCCCACACAATTCGTAGTCCTTGCTGCTGGAATGACTCATGCAGCAGCTTTTGTCTCATTTGCTATGCCTATTTTTATTTTTATTTGTTTTGTATTTTTTTTTTTCGTTTCTACTTATTTCGATTCTGGTTTTTCGGTTTTTTTTTTGGTTTTTGGGTTGCTTCAATTAGCGCTTTGGCCAAGCAGCTGACTAACATTGGGACAGCTGACAACCCCCTTGGCTCGATCAGAGGGTTGTACTACTAAAGTCACCCCAAAGAAAACAAAAAAAAAAAAAGGAAAAAAAATAACAAATATTAGACGAACCAACAAAAGCTTATTTCACATATTTGTTAGAACCCCTTTTGAAAATGGGTAAAAAGGGTATGATGGCAAAAGGGTATATATGTAACAGGCACAAGGAAGCTTCTCCGAACCCATAAAGTATATATATTCTTGATCATCATCAACAGACGAGTCGATATAGCCATGATCTCAGGGACTATAAGAGCGAGAGGGTCCAGATTGGAAACATAAGATCGCTTTATCGCTAGGCAGTACAAGTTTATTTCAAATTTTCGATAACTCTTCCCGTTTCCGATATACACTTGTTATCGATAACAGCCAAAACTTGAATTTGGAAAACTTTGAGATGCAGTTTGAAATATTAGACAAAATAATGACAATCTGTGGAGTTTTTATTGAAATCGGTTGAGAGACACCCGAGATATGGAACATGGAAGTTAAGTCAAGTATGAAGTATGCATAGTAGTAGTAGTAGTATAGGGTTCAGGGTATCTTCTAGTCTTGACTAGAGCTGTTTCTCTCCTCCTCCTTTCTCTCACTCTGTGTCAATCTCGCAATCCGTTTCATAGCTATTGCATTTCTTGCGCTCATTTCGTATAATTTTTTGTCGTTTCGCATTTTGTTTCGTTTTGTTGTTATTTATTTTGTGTTGAATGTTGTAAAACATTTCAAAGTACAACAAGGCCAACCACTTAACGGTTGTTGCCACGTTCATCCATTTTGTAGCGCTTGTTGTCTCCTTGTCTCCCTGACTCTCCCGGCCTCCATATCCTCCCACTCCCACACACACCAAACCGAGAAACAGTTATGTTTATACTGTTATTCAGACAGACAGAGAGTCGACTGATTCATTGAGCAAAACCGTTGAGGGGGTTCCCATTTTTCTTTTTGTATTATTATTATTATTTTTGGGTTCCATTTGGTTTGTTTTGGTTTCGTGCCACACGTTTTTTCTCCTCTACCTTTTTGTATATATTTTTCCCCTTGTATCGCATGTGTTCTTGCCACCCGCGCTAGCTGCCACCCCTTCGGCCCTACCGCTTGTCACATGCCTGCCCAAAAAACATTGCCGCATGCAGTTCGGCTGGGCTTGGCGCATGCAAAAGGATAATAGAGCCGGGCTCATGAATCATGACCTGCTGTTTATCAAATGCAATCGAGCAAGGAGCAGCGGGACGGAACGGTTCGGCCTGTCAAGTAGCGGGCTACAAGCCTATCTGTGGTTACTTATAGGCTTCTCCTTCCCACTTTCCTTCCCGACAAATATGTCAATTTTTCAATTTGTTACTTGCATGCGCCGAGTAGAACAAGTTCGCAGTTCCTGCTTGACTGACTCACAGATATCCCTTATGAGTGTTATAGTATGTGTGAGATACTTCTTACATACTTTATCATATGATTGGGTTAAGTTAATCAATCAACTTTACTCGTTTCGGTTTCAACTCTGTCTGAAACAAACTTAATGACAGCTCGAATATACCCCACAAATGAAGACAAAGAATCCAAGAATGGAAATAAGCAAACAATGTCGTAAAATAGTACAATGCAGACAATTTTTGCAAATATTTCCCTCAATTATTTCCGTCTCAAACTCTATATATATATTTTTGTCTTCAGCTAGCGTAATTCAATTAAAAACTTGCATTAGCAGCATAAAACAAGAATGCTGTGAGCTGGAAAAACTATTTGATATATGTATATGTATATGTATGAGTGTGTGTGTGTTTGTGTTTGTGTGTGTTTGCATTGAAATTGTTCAACTGGTATCCATCGGTCAGTTAGCCAATATTCTTTGGCCAGCTGCGCTTTGCGGCAATGGCTCCGAAAGCCAAACGAAATTTTGAGCTGTGGCAAAGCTTAGTGGCTGCCACATCATCATCATCGTGCTGGTGGCACTTAGTACTTACTTCCCATATGAGTAAAATGTGGCATTAAATGCAGCTTCAAATTAAATCCGCTTTAATGCCAAGCACCCCATTTAATATTCTCTATGCTTTTGTCCCGTCTAACGCATCATTTTCCACTTTCCGCAAGGATGTGAGAATTCCTTTTTTGACCAACTCTTTTGACAATGCTAACAATTTGCTACTTTAAACAATGGATTAAGAAAACGACTAGAAGATACCCTTAACCGTATACTTAGAGCGCACAGTCAGTGCTTGCAAGTGAGTGTGTATTTACTAGACTTAACTTCAATGTTCCATATCTCTGGTGTTTCCCAAACGATTTTAATAAAAGTTTCACAGATTGTCATTATTTCGTCTAATGTTTCAAATATCGTTTCAAAGTTTTCAAAATTCAAGATTTTGTTGTTATCGATAACATGTGTATATCGGAAACGGGAAAAGGTATCGAAAATATATCGACTCGGCTGTTGATGCCGATCAAGAATATATATACTTTATGGAGTCATAGATGTTTCCTCGTGCCTGTTTAGCCTGAAGACACTAACATGAATACATTTAACGAACGAATTAATTTGGCCATAAACCTTGTTCTCGGAGTGCATTTCTATTATATATATATATGTGTGTACTATATAGTATTCCCTAATTAATTTTCAATACACAATTGCACAGAGCAGAGGGCATTAAAACAGCGGCAATTATGGCCCATCAAAACGTTATAAGAGACTTCGGACCGGGGAACATTGTGCGTAATTATGAGAACTGCATAAAAATGTCGATTTTATGCGAGAAATGCGTGCTCCCTGAAAGAAGCTAGACGAAAGCTACGATCCGACTGAACGGAGCCATAATACGTCTAATAAAAATTTTGTGATCGCTTCACCTCGCGCCGCACCTCCTCCAGCTCCATCGAACCGCTCCTTGCACCCTATGTGCCAATATATATTAGCCTGTAAAAAGGCCAAAGGCCTCAGCGGGCCAAATGCGGAAGCCGGCGCGAACTAACACGACTCGTGCGTGTTTATGGCCAACAACAACAACCAGCAATAGCACAATAACAACAATTAATGTCTACACAAGAAAACCTTAAATTAATAAGCTGACATACATACAACATAAACTACATGCCATACATATATAAATTAAATACATATACAAATATATATATTTATTCATTTTATGTTTCTTGCAGCTTTGTCAAAGCCACAGCGGACACTGAGAAGAGCCTTGAGGCAACAAAAAAAACACCACAAAAAAACTAAAACAACAAGAACGGTAAGTCTATTTGATAAATACTATTATTACTCGACTCCGAGCTGAGTTGGGGTGCCCATAAGCAAATACGAGTCCAAATACTAGACACTTGAAAAGCGTTTAACCACACAATATGATGTCTATTGTTTGACCAGGACAAAGTGTTTCAAAGGACAACAGCAAAGAAGAAGTCAACATTGTATTATCCTAGTAATATTATGAATGCTACAGTTTCTTTGTATGTTTGTTACAACTACTCAATGAAATCTTAGAATCATATAGCTGATACATCAGAATAGCACATAGGCTATCATTTTTAGAGATATTGTATGATATGGTTGAACTGTTCCTAGTGGAAGTTGAGTACAAAGAAGAAACTGATAGGAAAAGGTTCTAGAAGGTAGAAACTGCTATGAAAAGGTTCTAAGTTATACTTTGTTGAGAATACTTTGTGCTTCGAACTTGCATTCAAAGTTTTTTTGAATACTACATTTAAGAAAATTATGAAAATTTATCGGTTTCTAAACGTTTTCATCTAAAAAATAATCAAAATATTAAATTTATGCCACATGAATAAAAGATAAGGCAAATGCATTTGACTAGATGAGTTTGGCATTGTGTCTGTACGTCTCAGTCTATATATGTATATAGTGCCGATACATATGTTTGTATATGGAGAGCTTATAGCCAGCCACAACTTTGAGTTATAATAACAACAACAATCGCCTGAACGTAACCAATGTGGCACTGCCCACGCCAAGCCCTTGGATAACTCGATTGTGGAGTTTCAAATTTTGAAGCTTACAACTTGAAGCTGGAAGCTGGAAGCTTGAAGCTTAGAGCAGTGTTGTCAGCAATCGTTGCAGTTGCATGTGCATTGGGCTCTCTGATCTAAGCTGACAACTCTGGCACACATTGGGGCTCAGTAACTACACAGAGAAGAAGTAAGGGAATATTGGGAAAAAGTAATATACTCAAAAATAAGCCTAATAAATACTTTATTTAATATATGTATAGCTTAAATATTTCAGCTTTTTAATATAAAAAGTTTAGAAAAGTTCGAAAAAGGGTGAAGTATTATAAAATAAATAAAATATTTCTAGAGTTGAAAAACTGAAAAGAAATTCTTTTACTTAATTCAGAAATTACTTCAAAATTTGTATGCAAGCACTTTTGCATAGGTTTTTTTGCTGAGTGTAGGCTGGGCAAACGTGCCCAGAGTTTGGCGTTCATAATAATTAGTTATAATCGGATTTCGTTGGACTCGAAGGCGACGGCGTTGTCAATGTTGATGTTGATGGCGACACCGTTGACGTTGTCGTTGTCGTTGTCGAAGGTGTCGTATGGCTGCATGGTCTTAGCTATTGTTGTTGCAAACACACGCCTACACACACACAGATGTGCACAACAAGCATGAACGGCATTGACAACTGGACCGACGACCACAAAAAAAGAAAAACCATAAAGAAAAACTCGAGTTCGAGTTCGAATGTGAGTGGGTCGGTGGCACAGTTAGTTGTTGTCAATGCTCAGCTGCCACAGTTCATTATTATGCTCTTTTCCAACACGTTTTCGACTCGATTCGTTAGCCCAAAATAATCAAAAGCAAAATGAAAAAAGAAAAGAAAAACTTCCAATGCACTAACTAAGCCAGACATGCAGCGACATCCACACAACTTTGGTTTCTTCTTCTTCTATCGATGGGGCCCCACAGCGAGACCCGAATTCGACCGCACCCCTCTCCGTTGCGAAACCAAAACTATAAACCTGTATAGGTAACAAAAAAAACAAAAAAAGAAGAATTGTATATGTACATATGAAATTTATTGAATTGATTTGTATTTGTGTATTTCTTTTCGATTTTAAATAGTTTTTAGAGCTGTCTTTTCATTTCGTTCACCTGTGCGCTGTGTGTGCCACGTTTGGTTGCACCTTCCCAAATGCTGTGTCATGTGGTTATTTGGACATGCGGGGCTCCAATCGGTCGCTTTGCCTCCGACTTTCGTGGCATATAACTCAATTAGCTGACATTGGGTGGGGCAGCATCAGCAGCAGCAGCAGCTGTGTGGCAGGTGTGACCAAGCGACTCAGTCATGTGGCAACTTCGGATGACTCGATCAAGCCAGCAGGCAATGTCAAATGCTGTCAAGTGACGGCTAAATGCATTCATTGCACTCTATTCCTTATGTATTCCATTGTTTAAAGTAGAAAAAATATTAAGTATTATGAGTTATGAGCTATTAAAGAAGTATAGAAGAATGATAGACAAAGAGATAAAGATCGAGAAAGAACTGGACATCATGTGAAGTCCAATTACAAATCACTCATATGCTTATACATATACATACATATATAGATATATTTTCTTAACAAAAGTCTTTTCGATTTTGTTAGTTAACTAAAACAAGTAAGAAGACTTTAGTATAGAAATCTCGACTTGAAGATACCCTGAATCCTATACTTAGTCTTAGAGCCTAGTATCCAGCACTACGCCGAGTCACAAGTATGTATTTGTGTGTGTATTCTTGTACTGCTTACTTGACTTAGCTTCAATATCTCCTTTGTTTCCCAACCGATATCAATAAAAACTTCACAGTTTGTCATTATTTCGTCTAATGTTTCAAACTGCATCTCAAAGTTTTGCAAATTCACGATTTGGTTGTTATCGATAACAAGTGTATATCGAAAACGGGAAAAGTTATCGAAAATATATCGACACGGCTGTTGATGCTGATCAAGAATATATATACTTTATATGCTCGGAGATGCTTCCTTCTGCCTGTTACACACTTTTGCCCAAAACCATCATAACCTTTTTCCCACTTTCAATGGGTTCAGGGTATAAAAAAATAATCGTTAATTGTATTAATAAGAAACTTTTACAAAATGCTGCGTAAAACTATTAATAACATAGTTTTGATAACAAGTTAAAGATTATAAAAGTAAAATAAGTTTTTATGTGTACACAAAAGTTAAAACCATTTAGTCTTATGTATAAGATAGACGCCATAAATGTGGCTGAACGCCATTGACCCATTGAGCTTTGGGCTACTGTAAATATTGTTTAGAATTCGTTTGGCTGGCTAGCTAGTCGAGACGAAAAATCGAGAAATCATAAATGAGACGAGGTGAAAAGCTGCATAGAATTCCAGTTTCTGTGGTCATTTCACAACAAAGAGACCAAAACAAATTTCAACATAGTCTTCACTTGTTGCCTTTTATTTGTTTGCTGGCTGGTTGGCTCTTTGGCTCTTTGGCTTGCGTGCGGCAAAACTAACGTCGAAAATGAATTGGTATGGATCGATCTTTTTTGGCCAGCCCACACGGCCTTTTCACGTCAGCTGGAGCCGCGAGTTTTATGGCTAAAAAGTGTGGCTCGAAAGAGTTTCATTCGTGTTTTGTGTGTGTGGGCGATCGAGATGGCGAGCATACAAAACGATCAACGGGGCACATAGTGCATAAAATATATGTTAATAAGGCTTTAAGTTATACAAATCTTAAGTCGAGATCGCGATCGAGATCGAGTCGGACCCAACTGTCCGATCTGTGTTGTAATACAAAACCATAAACATGCATTTCTTCAGCCCATTTTTGACAGCACTTTGCAAATGGAGTTTGGGACTTGGAATTGGAGTTGGAGTTGGAACTGTTGCTTGGTTGTTGTGCGACAGCTGCGCTGATATGATATGATAATGATGGTATTCAAGCTGTCTTGTCATAACTGAAATGGGGAGCTGTGTAACGGCATGTAGTTAAGCTGCTAAACAGTGTTGCCATTTTGGCTATTTAACAGCTAGTTTGAAGTTGATTCGTTATGCAAAGAATGGATGGAAGAGTTGAAGAGAATGTAGCAGAATCGGAATAACTTAGAGTTTCCTATACACAAAATTGATCGAAGGGAAACGAACTCTTAACTCTTTATGGTACTTTATATATCATATGTATCGATATATGTATCGATATATATGTATCGTATGTATCGACCCAGATCTTCTCATACTTTGTCAACTTTTTGCACTTGATTCACGAATCGTTTTCAAACTTTTCGTTTTGATTTTGATTTCTTCTTAACTTTGATATTTGGGGCAACTCTGACTGCAGAAGGGATCAACGCCTTGCTCTCTTTCTCCCTCTCCCTCTCTCTCTTCCTCTCTCTCCCTCTCTCTCTCTTTCTTTGGGCCATCTTAATTTCCTGCTGCGCCCCGTTTGCTCGACTTTCGTTGTTGATGTTCCTGCCTGCCAGCTACTGTTGTAGTTGTTGCCGTGTTGTGTGTGTGTGTTGCTCTTGTTGCGGCGGCAACATCTTCTTTTCTCAATTTCGGCTTCGCACTCTGTTTCTCCCCAGTTGCGAGCCAGCCGCAGTCGCAGCCGCAGCAGCAGACCCACAGCACGAAATCAGTTAAGTTCAGGTGTTCAATTTACTGATTGAAATTCTGTTTCGATGTGGCTGGGCAACTTTCGTTGCGCGTCCAGTTTTTTATTCCACAACAACAACAAGAACATCTTCTTCTTCTTTAACTTCATCTTGGCGTTGTTTTTTGTTGTGTCAACGTTTTTTTCTTCTTTGTTTTTTTTCTGATTTTATGCTTGTTAAGATGCGCATCGAGTGAAGGTTCTATATATATATTTTTTCGGGGGGGACCACATATGATTTGGTTTCATAATTTGATGCTTGAACGCTGTAGCTTACGAGGAGTTATGTTAGAATTATGCTAATGAGAGCTCCCAGCAAGTCGAACGGAGATGCTTTAATTAGTGACCCGACTTCGGCCAGAAAACCAGCTAACAGCCATAACTAAAAGTCAACAACACAACACAAGGGCCAAAAGAACTGCAAAATGCGTATGTGTGTGTGTGTGTGTACTCTGATTAAATGTCAAAACGATAAGCTGGCTGCCCCTCCCAACCCTTCCTTTCTTGCTTCTGGGCTTTGAGTGGCCCTTGTTCTTGTTTATCTCACATTTCCTTGAGCACAGGACCAAAAACTTAACTTTTGCTGACTCTGTGTGGTATTGGATAGTCCCAACAACAACAACAAGAACTTGAAAAGGATTGCCCAACCCCTACCTCTCCCTCTCCCTATCTGTCTGTCTCCCCCTATGTTGGCCATTAATAGGCGATTTAAGTTTATTTTTTGCCCGTTGGCCCTCAGCATTTTATTGACACTGGGTCAGAGACGGAAATAGACCAAAGAGCGAAAGGGGAGGGAGCTGCTCTTCAAGCCTTTTGGCTGCCGCCTTCGAAGTGCCCCACACATTTGTATTGAATACACTCTCCACTTATGGCACCCTCCCCAACGCCCAGACAGCTCCCTCTGGGCTTAGGATTTGTTGAGTTTGGCTTTGGCTTGGCCGCTCGGCCCTTTTGCTCTTAGATCCTGCCTCAACTTAGTTGATTTGTTCAGGCAAACAAATTGACAACAAAGTGCAGCACACAAACAAACAAACACAAACACACACACACACACACACGGACACACATATATACGCACGCACAGGAATTGATTTTAATTGTTAGGCATTCCCTTTTTTAATTGTCCTAATCTCTGCCTATCTCCTTCTCGCTCCCACACACACTCAACTTGCCAATATCCTTTAGCTTTATCTGTTGCCATCTGTCCTTGTAGCCTCCCCTACCCCTACCTCCCCTACACCTTAGTTTTTTGCCCGTTGCCTCTTTTGCAGTTGCCATTTTCGTTTTCATTTTGTCAGCAAATGTCCTTTAAGTAGCCCCATTTTTTGTTTGTTCCAAGGGTTAACCGGTCCCCAAAGGCCATTCTGCAACTGTATATATTCTGATTCTGTGTGTGCGTGTGTGTGTGTGCGTCCACACTCTGCCTGTGTTGGAGCAGAGTTGGGATCCGGCTTAAGGTACAGTTGACACTTTAACTGCTGGTTAATATGCCAGTTAGGATTTCATCGATTTTGATTTTGCTGCCAGCTTAAATCCGTTGGAATCTCTCATCTCTCTCTCTCTCTCTGTCTATTTGCATGTCTCACTTATGGTTATCTTATGGTATCTCTTTACTCTTCCCTAAGGATTGAAAGTTTCTCTCTCTTTCTCTCCAACTTCAACTCAATCCCAATTCTCTTTCTATCTACATCTCCTTCTCAGACTTCAACTTAATCTCTCTCTCAACATCTCCCTCTCTTTTTCTTTCTCTGTCTCTTTCTCTCTAGCTTCATCTCCATTCCATTTATTTTTCTCGGTCGCTATTTTCATCTCAGTCTTCAACTTAATCTCTCTTTCAATCTCTCCTTCGATCATTCTTTCTCTGACTGTCTACCTCTTTCTCTCTCTATAACTTCATCTCTCTCTCTATCTACATCTCCTTCTCAGTCTTCAACTTAATTCATCTCTCAATCTCCCCTTCTATCTTTCTTTCTCTGTCTGTCACCCTCTTTCTTTCTCTCTACTTCGCTGTTTCTTTTCGCTCCTTTTGATCCTGCCTCCTTGTCTTTCATGAGTGAGCTCTCTTTCCGCTCTTTCTTTTTCCTCTAACTTCTCTCTCTCCTAACCTTCTTTTCCTTTTCTTCTCTATATAACTCTGCTGGTCTTCCCTCTTTCCTTTTCCCTTTAACTTACTTAGTCCCTGATCTTCTCTCTCTCTCTCTCGCTCTCTCACTCTCTCACTTTGGCTCCATACAGCATGGGGCATCAAATCTGGAGTGTCGCCATCAAAAGTCGCAAGAGTTCAAGGAAACTTCACTTTTTGGCTCCGAGGAGCGAAGGAGGAGACATTGAAGGATGGATGGTTGGATGGATGGTGGTTAACAGCTGTTGGCGCCCCAAAAGGTTGCATCGTTCGTTCGTTCATACGTGCAGCTGCAATTGTGGCCTTAAATCTGGTCTAAGATATTGACGTAGAAAGTGGCCCAACTCAAACAGAACTGGCTTGGCGAAAAGTTCAGGGAAAAAAATACCAAAAAAATGAAATGAAAAGAAGGAAAGGCCAGACTTCGTTCGATGGCAAGCGTTCAATATAAATTTTTCAAAGTTATTTGTACCAGGTGGTGGGCCTTTTATTGATTTATGAGAAAGGCAGGTCGCTGCCTGACGATTTGGACGATTTGTCGTTTCTACGTTTCGAACGTCGTTCGGTCATTTCGTGTTTGTCGTCTACGTGCCTGGCTGAGGCAATGGGGCCAAAACTGTAAATGACAAAAGTCTGAAAGCGAAGGAAGCTGAACATCCGCTGCAGCTTGCATCTAATAACTAAAAGATGATAATAATGCAAGAGCGGAGCGAAAAGCGAGAGATAAAAAACATAAAATATAAATAAAATGAAAAAGAAACTGGTTCGACCGGAGCACAGAAAATAATTAGCATGGGGCGATGGGCGCTGAGTTGAGAGAGCTCACATTCATCACGAAAAAAAATAACTTCATTGGACTTCTCGGGCTCGAGGTTCGACTTGGGGACTTGGGGGTTAGTTCTTGTTGTTGTTGTTGGTATCGGGCGTTGCCATTGCAGCACCTGTTCCCCAGTTCTGCCCGACCGAGCGACTATAAATATCGCAAAAGATGTTTGGCATGCTGCGTAAAGGATGCTGCACGCATGCTGCAGCTGCAACACATCTTGTGGCCAGTTCAGCAAGTCCAGCAGCAGCAGCAGCAGCTGCCACTAAAGGAAGCCCAATGGCAGGGAAGTGACGCTGACAAAACAGGCTTCCCCCCCACTCCCTTTAACTCGTTTCTCTATCTCTCTCACTGTCTCTCTCTCTCTCACTGTCTCTCTCTCTCTCTCTCTCTCTCTCTCTCTCTGTCTCTGTCTCTCTCTGTCTCTGCTTTCGCATAACGATGCTGTTGGCTGTATCGATTGGTTAGTTGACCAGAGCCAGCTTGAGATTTATGTGTGATAAGCGTCGCCTGGAAAATAATTACTGTATCTGCTGCCAGTTGGGGCAGCAGCAGCAGCAGCAGCAACTGGCAACTGGCATCATGCGGCAGCGTAAAAATTGAAAACTGGAGCGGAAAGCGCTTCGAACGGAAATGTTTTTGTTTGTCGGGTGATTGGCATTTTGGTTTCAAGTGGACCCCATGCCTGGCCAAATCAGAATGACTACGAGAAACAGACAGACGGACGGATAGATAGACAGAAAGTCAGAGAGATATCGGAAGGCATATAATATATGAAAGAGAGAGGTAGAGAGAGAGAGAGAGAGAGGGAGGGAGAGAGCCAAAAACTGTTCTTAAAGTTATATTAAAAATTTATAAAAATTTAAATTCTGTAGCAAAAATAAATAAATATTAAATAAATTAATATAAAAAAAATATAAGACTACAAAAAAAATCAAAAATACTTTAATTCTTTAGCAAAAATAAATAAATAATAAAAAAATATATATATAAAAATATAAAGCTATAAAAAAATCAAAACTGACCTTAAAGTAATATAAAATATTTAGCAAAAATAAATAAATATTAAATAAAATAATATACAAAAATATAAAACCATATACAAAATAAAAAATACTTTAATTCATTAGCAAAAATAAATAAATATTAAAAAAAAAATATATATAAAAATATAAACCTTTAAAAAACCAAAAGCTTTTCTTAAAGTAATATAAATATATAAATATTAAAAAATATATATAGAACTATATAAATATATTAAAATGTAAATAAAAAAACTTTATAGTCATTAAATTCTTAATTGAAATTGTTCACTGAACTTAAAAATACAAGATAACCATATTTAATATATATATATATATTTTTTTTAACACATGAAACTTTATTGAATCATTAGAAACTTTTATCTTAAGTAAAGGGTTTCAGAGTTAATGCATAACTTTAATTATGCTAAGACATTAGCTTGAGTGTAAGTTTTGGGATTCATTTTCAGGCTCTTCAGTTTCTTGATAATGTAACCGAAACATTAACAAAACCTTTTAAGCTGTTTGTTTTTTTGCCATAATTATTACTTTTTGCATTTTCACATGACAATAAACTGGCTTTGAAAGTGAAATCTGTTTTTTTGCCCTCACTCTCCATCTGTCGCATTTACTGTCCGACAATTTTCAGCATTAAGATACAAATTACAACGAACAGAAGAAGAAAAAAAAACTACAAAAATAAAATTGGTGTGGACTGGCGATAAACGAGCGTGTCTATAATCACTTTTAATTAGCGACCATCGTATTTTGGTTTGTCTTCTTCTGGCCAACAGCTGGCCCTCAAAACAGTTCCCAGTCATATGTCTGACCATTGATATTATGTGTTTATGTGGCCCAAAAAGGAAAGAAAGAAAAATAAATCCAACTCAGTGCATGGCTCTAATTTTGAGTCATTTCCAGGTCTTGAGACACCCTCCGAACACCAGCTCCCCTTCCCCCTTCCCTGAATCTTTCAAGTCAAACGGAAGCAAGCGTGGTAATCTTTTTGGTTAGTGCGTTTTGTGTTGCTCTTCTTTGGCTTTATGGATTTCTTTAGCTGCTGCTTCTTCTCTCTTTATGTGTGTGTGCGTACGCGTCTGTGTGTGTGTACGTGTGTGTGTGTACGTGTGTGTGTGTGTGTAGCGCCAATTTCCGTATAAATGCAATAAAAACAAATAACAGCCACGAACTACAAGAAAACAAAATTAGTTGAAAAGCAATAGACGCCAAGTGGCGGAAGCGAACTACTTACGACACAGAGAAAAAAAACATATAATAAAAACCTCTCCACAGATACACAAACACAAACACATACACACACATATAGATAGATAGATAGATATAGATATAGATATAGTAAGTGTAGTGAAAATGCGTGAGAAAATTCAAGCACAGGTCGCACCTGACAACAACGTAAACGCTGGCAGGTGAAAGAGGGCCAAGAAGAAGGAAAAGATACTACATAAGATATATGGTTAAGGGTTACGAAATCGGTTACGATATCGATGGTGTAGAGAATTGTTGGGCCCTTTGGTTAGTTAGGTACCCAAGTGCAATGTTTAATGACAGTTCTCCCTGGGGCTGGTTGCAACTATGAAGGTTCAACCACCCCAAATGAACAAACTGGTCGCAGATATTTATCTAGCTGCAATTTATTAAACTCATCGAATCGATATTTATGTACTTCCTTATTTGGGTTTGTTGTTTTTGGCAGCTTAACTTATTATGTGTTTGAGTTCTAATGAATGTCCGCTAAACAATATTCAGAATCAATAGTTTGCATAACTTTTACTCAAATGGAACTGTTAGTTAACTTAGTTTTTATGTGTGTGGCTTGTCAAGGCAGTCAGCTTAATGTATCAATGCTCTGGTTTTGGTTAAAAAACTTGCAGTATAACACTTTCCAAAAGTATCTCTGAAAGTATGTAAATGATGGATGGTATTCAATTATTTTGAAATAATTTTTTTATATTTTGAAATATTTTTTTTATACTTTCAATTATTTTTTTAATATTATTTTATTTATGTAGCAGTGTATCCAGCTGTCGGCTTAGTGTGGCTTTAGCTTTTTGCATGGGCTTGGCAACCCTTTTACTTTTATTGGCGCCGCATTTCATATTTCGTTTCGCATTTTCATTTTTGTTCATGTTTTTTTTTTATGACGCACATTTTGTAGATTTTTCGGAATTGTTGGGGCAACATTTTTGCCATTCCTTGTTTATGCGATGTTTGGGTTGTCGTAAACGGTAAGCCCCAAACCGCGTTTGGCTAGACCCGTCCTAGTACATGCTCAATAAAGTAAGCGCACTTGAGACGGCCTCAGCGCCAGGCTTTTTGCTATGCTTTTCTTGTTTCTTGTTCAGTTTGGCTAATTTGAATGTAATTCGCTTTTGTTGCTCGTTGTTCGTTTTTCGTTTTTCGCGCACGTACGCCACTTGTCTGTGCCGAAAAACAACAACAAAAAAAAATAAGACGCATAAAAAGAAAACATAAATTAAACAAAATAAAAACACACGCGCAAACATCAACAATAAACAATAAACGCAATAATAATACTTGAAGAGACCCCCAAAAGCAATTGTTGTTGTTCAAAGCGCACAAATTTGTTCAACAAAACGAAAAAATCGTTGAATTTATTTTTGCCTGCTTTTATTTCGGTTTTTTGCTTGAGTAACTTCAGTTATTTGCGGCGTAAGCGCAGTCTCAATGTCAGGGTTGGCTTTAACAAAAAACCATTGCATACTTTTAGGGTGAAGTACATTCGAGTCAAATGGAAAACCTTCATAAGTATTTCTAAGAGTCAAATTCAATGCAAAACAAAATAAGATATGAACAAAGTGTATCAGCTTGTAAGGTTTATGGTTTTTACTTTATTGTAAGCAGATTTGTAGTAGAATTTAAAATGCTTTTACTGTTTCAATGGGACTTAAATGCAACATCGAACAATCGAAATTCATAGACTGAGAGACTATTGGTACTCCCAATTCAAACTCAAAGAAAACTTGAACTTAAATAGACCATATGTCGATACACGGATATAAAAACAATTGAGTTTAATTTCCATTTCATGGGAATGCACACGAAATGTAATTGAAACTCATTCGTACACATTCATCTACTTGCAGCTTGGCATAATGACGACAAAGCGAAAAGAGCCAAACTGTGGCAAGGCAACGTGGCTGCTGCTGCAACTGCTGCTACTCATGCAACTGAGCATGGAGGCGGCCCACGCCACACCATCGCTATACACGAGCTATCAGAACCAGCGCTTTGCCATGGAGCCCCAGGACCAGACAGCTGTGGTCGGCGCTCGCGTAACCCTGCCCTGTCGCGTCATCAACAAGCAGGGCACACTGCAATGGACAAAGGACGACTTCGGTCTGGGCACCTCACGTGACCTGAGTGGCTTCGAGCGCTACGCCATGGTTGGCAGTGACGAGGAGGGCGACTACTCGCTGGACATCTATCCGGTGATGCTCGACGACGATGCGCGCTATCAGTGTCAAGTGAGTCCCGGGCCCGAAGCCCAGCCGGCCATACGTTCGACATTTGCGGGTCTAACGGTGCTGGTGCCGCCGGAGGCGCCCAAAATAACACAGGGCGATGTCATCTATGCCACCGAGGATCGCAAGGTGGAGATTGAGTGTGTGTCAATTGGCGGCAAGCCCGCAGCCGAGGTAAGCTAAATGCTCGAACAGAAAAAAACAACAACAAAAATCCCAATCAACAGCGGCAAATTGACATCCGAGTCGACAGGAGCTGAAAACCACAGCACTGTTGAAAACGCACTTTCACACTCAGCTCTCAGCTCTCAAACAATCAATGGATGTCAGTCTAACCGCATGGCACTGACTGACTGAGTTACTGCTAACTGATTGACTGATTGACTGAATGAATGACTGAACGATTGACTAATTAACTGACAACACTCAAGTGTTTCATCCTGACTATAAAGAGTTGAGATTATAGTAAAGAACTAACCCCACGAAATGTTTTTCTCTTACTTAGATAACATGGATCGATGGACTGGGCAATGTACTAACGGATAACATTGAGTATACAGTTATACCGTTGCCCGATTTGCGTCGCTATACGGCCAAATCGGTGCTACGGCTAACACCCAAAAAGGAGCACCACAACACGAATTTCACGTGCCAGGCACAGAACACGGCCGACCGCACCTATCGCTCAGCCAAAATACGTGTCGAGGTGAGCTACACACCAACAACCCTGTCTCCCCCTAACCCCGAACCCCGAACCCCTTACCAACCCTCCTGGACTAGCTGACCTGCAGCGCAGCTGTTGTCCGACAGGTCGGTCCATTGCAATTTTAGCTTCAGCTGGCGGGCAGGCGGGTCCGTGCGGGGGCTAACTGCGGACAGGACCTTATCTATGTGCCAAGCACAATGCGTTAACGCGTCACAGTCAACGCTTTGAGCCTCGAACTATCAATATTACGTGATGCCGCAAGCCCATTTGTACAGACTGTGCAAGGCATACCCTATCGAAGGTTTGCCTATGAATACTTTCGAGTACACTCTGCAAGCGTGTTTGGGCTTCGGTTTGCCTTAGACCAATCGTTCGTTTCTTTAGGTTTCTTTCGTTGTTGAATGGGCTTTTGTGTTCTTGACACAGCCTGACATTGATGGGCTAATTCATAGTGGAACGAACAACGTGGAAGGCATTTGGCAAGGGTAAAGCCCGATTTAAGTAAAAGTGTGTGGAAGACCTTCAGGCAGCTGTTAGATCCCAACCCTGTCCAGCCTGTCAATTGCATCTTACATGCGTGTGTCCTGGCTCAACGTTCACTAGGAACTGTTATTAAGCTGACAAAAATTCATTCAAGGTCCTTAATGAGGTGCTCTGTCAGCATTTTGGGCACAGCGGGAGACTTTACCTATTGCGAATTCGATCCGGTTAGACAGCAGATTCCTTAGTTCGGTTTGGATAGAAAGTTCGACCAGATAGGAAACTTAGTTGAGATAAGTATGGGATGACCTAGAGAGATCGATTGACTAGATTGGGAACTCTTGGTCGATCCCAGATAGAAGCTACCTATGGCGAATTCGTTCCGGCTAGACTGCAGATTCCTTCGTTGAGTTTCCTTACATGACCCGTATAGAAAGTTCGACCAGATAGGAAACTTAGTTGAGATAAGTATGGGATGACCTACAGAGATCGATCGACTAGATTGGGAACTCCTGGCCTCAATTGATAGCGCTCCCAGATAGAAGCTTAACGAACTCAACTGTAACTAACTGAATGCAACAATTTGCTCCAACAGGTTAAATACGCGCCCAAAGTCAAGGTGAATGTGATTGGCTCTGGAAGCGCCATCGGCTCTCATTCAGTCTCCGTCTCCGTCTCCGCCTCCTCCTCGGCCTCGTCTGTCGCCGTTCATCGGATTGTGGAGCATGCACAGGTGCGACTCGAGTGCCGCGCGGATGCCAATCCCAGCGATGTCCGTTATCGCTGGTACATCAACGACGAGCCAATTATAGGCGGTCAAAAAACTGAGATGGTAAGTGCAACAGCAAACCCCTTTGCCCCCTCCTCACACACCCGATTGCTTGTGATTGTTGCGCAATAGAAAACAGAAAGAAAAATAACATACTGCTGCGGCTAGCACGTCCACATTCCAGCAGCGAGCCGCATAATTAGAGCAACTTTGCTGCCGCTGCGATAAAAATGTTGTTGTATAATGCTGGCCAGCTATTTTGTCATGGCAATTAAAGCTGGCTCGGACCCACAACCAGTTTGCTGGCCGGAAAGACATAACGTTCCCACAATTTGCTAGCCAATCCTCGTACTCGTACTCGAACTCAATCACAATCACAATCACTATTCATGTATTTGTTCTGCTCAGGTTATACGCAATGTGACGCGCAAGTTCCACGATGCCATTGTCAAGTGTGAGGTACAGAACTCGGTGGGCAAGAGCGAGGATAGCGAGACACTGGACATAAGCTGTAAGTCAAATCAAAGCCCACAACCAAACGAGTCTCCCAACTGGAACGAGTCACTATATTCTGCTTATCTTCTTCTTATCCGCAGATGCGCCCAGTTTCAAGCAGCGGCCCCAATCGATGGAAGCAGATGTGGGCAGCATTGTGTCGCTGAACTGTGAGGTCGACAGCAATCCGCAGCCGGAGATTGTCTGGATCCAGCATCCCAGCGACCGTGTCGTCGGCACCAGCTCCAATCTAACCTTCAGCGTCAGCAACGAGACAGCCGGCCGCTACTACTGCAAGGCGAATGTGCCCGGCTATGCCGAGATCTCCGCCGATGCCTATGTCTATCTGAAGGGTTCGCCCAGCATCAGTTCGCCGCGCTTCCAATACGGTCTCGTTGGCGATACCGCTCGCATCGAGTGCTTTGCCAGCAGCGTGCCACGCGCTCGTCACGTCTCCTGGACCTTCAATGGACAGGAGATCAGCTCCGAGTCCGGACACGATTACTCCATACTGGTCGATGCGGTGCCCGGCGGCGTCAAGAGCACGCTCATCATTCGCGACAGCCAGGCCAATCACTATGGCAAGTACAATTGCACAGTGGTCAATGACTATGGCAACGACGTGGCCGAGATCCAATTGCAGCCGAAGAGTAAGTACCGAAGAACATACCAAGAACATTTTTGTACCCTGAACACATTGAAAATATAAATGGGGTTCAGGGTATAGTCTAGTCGGGATTTCCCAACTAGAGCCTTCTTACTTGTTATTTGAATCACATCGTAGAATGGAATCTCACAACATATTTCTTTGCTTTTGCTTCCTCCTTCCAGAGAGCGTTTCCCTCTACATGACCGAGGTCTATGGCCTGTCCATGCTGGCCTTTGTGGTGGTGTTCGTGGTCATACTCATTCTGGTCTACCTGAAGTTCAGGAAGCGCACGAAGCTCCCACCCGCCGACGTCATCAGCGAGCATCAGATCACGAAGATTGGCGGAGTTAGCTGCAAGATGGAGCCCGGCGATCGCACCTCCAACTACAGCGACCTCAAGGTGGACATATCGGGCGGCTATGTGCCCTATGGCGACTATAGCACACACTACAGTCCGCCGCCCCAATACCTGACCTCGTGCTCGACCAAGTCCAACGGCAGCTCCACCATACTGCAGAACAACCATCAGAATCAGCTGCAGCTGCAGCAGCAACAGCAACAGCAGCAACAACATCAGCAACAGCACCACCATAACCATAACCACAACCACCAGCAACAACAACAACAGCAACAGACAGCGGTTCAAAGCGTACCAATGACCTTCCTGACCAACAGCGGCGGCGGCAGCCTGACGGGCAGCATCATCGGGGCCCGCGAGATCCGGCAGGAGAACGGCTTGCCCAGCCTCCAGTCGACAACGGCCTCGGTGGTGAGCTCCTCGCCGAATGGCAGCTGCAGCAACCAGAGCACCGCCACCACCACCCACGTGGTGGTGCCCAACTCGATGGCTCTCAGCGTCGATCCACGCTACAGCGCCATCTATGGGAATCCCTATCTGCGCACCTCCAACTCATCGTTGCTGCCGCCGCCCACAGCGGTCTAAGCCATCCCAACCCAGCCACTGAGCAGCCCAAGCAACAACAACAACAACAACAACAACACTCGTAAGACTGATCTCAAGGGACGCTAACTGGGCGAGGCGGTAAGTGGAGAGATGGCGGCAAGGGGTTATGTTTCACATGAGAAACTTGTGCAACATTTTATTAAGCAACCAAAAATTCGCATTAAAAAAGAGCTCATGCCACATCCGATTAGACCACATACATGTACGTATGTATGTGTGCAACTGGGCTATCCATATAGACAGACTAGTAAAGACTACTAGTAGAACCCTAAACTAACTACAGTTATACCTAGTATTCTATATTTAGTATCACAATGTTTTTTTTTTTTCGTCGTGCTAGCTTAGTCGAAAGGCAAGTGGTCAGAAATTCAATCTAATTCGCTAGCTAGTAAGTGAGCAAGTAAGCGAGAGAGAAGGGTGCCCCGACGAACTAACGGGCCACGTTTACATATAGACTATATAGTTAAATAAGCTAGAAGTCGTTAGAAATTTGCTGCTGTTAAAAAGAGAAACAAACAAACGAACGCCTTACAAAGATTATTTATTACAACATAGAAAAATCAAAAAAAAAAACCAAAAAAAAATAAATACAACGAAAAACAAATAAAAACAACTTGCGTGTCTTTGTTGTGTGCGAAAGTTTTAAGAAATAATAATTGCTTGGCTTATGCTCCCCTTTGAACAAATACTAAATTTTCATTATCTCAAACTTATATGCATGCATATCTAACTTAATCATATGTATATCTCAACTTTTAACTTCTATGCTTCTGCTACAGCTCAAAAGTATGCAACACTTTTTAGCAGACACGCAAGAAACAAAATCCAAAAAAACAAAAAAAAACATTTTAATTAAAGGAAATTTATATAATGTGCTTGAAAATATATAAAAACATGTTTATTGCTTAAGAAAATTATGCCAAAGTACCTGATAGTATTTAAGAAATGGTTTTTTTTTTTTTTTTTTTTAATCTAGTTATTTAGCAATAGTTGTAAGTGAAATTTGTTTGTGTATTAAGAAAATGTATTTGAAAACTTGTAGTAGTTAAATACTCTCACTTAAACAGTCGCCTTAACTTATGACACGCCCACAACTTACAGCTCAGCAGATCGAAAACAAACATATAGTATACATATAAAGTAAATTTGAAGATTCAAAAAACAAAAACAAAAAATGAGTTCAATTGTGCTAAGTGTATTTTGTAAGTGTATAACGATAATTACATATATATACATATATACTATATACTAGCTGTAGTATGCCATTAACATACATACATTATAATATAGCTTACACACACATATATACATACATACATACACACACATATAATACAATTACATTTATCTATACATATATCAAGTTTTTTTTTCTATTCGATAGTATAGACAGCCTTAAGTTTTGTTCGAATATAATACTATATACATATATACATATATATATATATATTTTGATATATGAACAAACGTATTTCATATAGGAAACTTGTACTTCTTTTGTGTTTTCAGTGTACATTTATTTTTTTTTATAGTTACTTTTTGAATTATTAGCAATTAAGAGCTTAATTTTTAGCTGATCCGTAATTAAGCGAATAAAAGAATAGAAAGAAATAAAAAAGTTTTATGTATACACACACACACACACAAAGAAGGGCAAATAAGCAGCAAGAAAAACAAAAACACAAAAAGAATTATATGAAAAATGAAATAAATAAAAATAAATTGCAAAAAAAAAAAAAATTTAAAGAATTTTTTTTGGGGGAAACAAACATCAAAGCGGAACTGGGCTTATCATTAGCACAAGCTGGAAAGTCAAATAAGGTGGCGCAACATTTCTAATTTGACCCACCCAGTAGTGGTGGTGTTCATGGTGGTGCTGCTGGTGGTGCAGACTCGAAACTGTCAGCTGTGTGCAAAAGCTAAAAATCAAACAAACAGCGCAGTTAAATTAAAAAGAGTCGTCACAGCCCAAGCACACACACACACACACACATACACACACATGTGTGTGTGTGAATTTATGGCCAGCAGGGAGTAGGAGGCGGGGCGGGGCAGGGTTGTGTGTGGCATTAAACAAAGAGCAAGTTGTGGGGGGTTTGAGGCCAGCCAGTTGACAATGCAAACAAACGGCTCGCTAAGCTCGACTAAAAATGCTTAATGAGTGCGTAAGGGTCGTACACACACACACACACACACACCAACACACACATGTACACTCGTGTGTGTGTGTGTGTGTGTGCCTGACACGATCCAGAAGAAATTTTTGCGGGCAACTCGCACGACGCGCATTAAACTAAATTAGTTGCCTTTGTCACAAACGACCCTCAAGCAGCCACCCCCTCCCCCCACCCTTGCCACACACACACACACACACACATGCATATGCATGTGGATTATAACTATACGAGCTGTACGTGCACTTACTCGTCGGAAGTTGCAATTGCGGTTTACTGTGTTAATTGGCTTGACATTGTTGTCGAAACTATCGTAAGTTGCAGGCGCACGCACTCACACACACCAACACACAAACACACATGCACATACAATGAGTAAGAATGTGTGTGTTAACAACAAGAACTTCATTTGCAAGAGATTGTTTCTATGTCATGCGAAATGTCCTTAAAACTTATCACAGACCATGAACGAAAAAGTTCATAAAAAAATATATATATGTCAAATACTTGTACAAAGTTTACAACAAGGCAAAAGGGCGATATCTGTAGAGATATGGCGGAAAAAAATGAATATACGAAAATGTTGTGGTTTATTTGCATCAGCCTAAAGGTATGCTGTACATTTTTAAAGTCATTTCATATTTGTTAGCAAAAGTAAAATTAGAAAATTATTATACAATATTATGAATTTATTTAATTGTTTATAACAATTACCGTTATTAAGAGATTTTTTCTATTTCATGCGAAATGTCCCTAATACTTATCACAGACCATAAACGAAAAAGTTGATTTAGCTTGAGTATTCATAAAAAGATATATATGTCAAATACTTGTACAAAGTTTACAACGAGGCAAAAGGGCGATATCTGTAGCGATATGGTGGAGCTATACTTTTATAGTAAAAATTACTAAACGCTTTGTTTATGTTTTGCTATGTGCTTTATTTGCACCAGCCTGAAAGTATGCTATACATTTATTAAATTGTGTTCGCTTTTGTTTGAAAAAATAAACTAAGCCCGATTAAATGCGAATAAAACCCTTTAAATAGCTGAGCTCTCTCAGCCGACTTTAAGCTCCTTTATTAGAATACCTTTTTCCAACAATTTTAAAAATTCTTTTAATTGTTTTTGCTGCGTTTCGGTTTAAAGTCTCACGTTCCACGGCCAAAGTTAATCATCAACTCCAGTGCAGAGCTGACCCACACAGAAGCACCCCATAAAGCACCCACTGCACCACTGTACACAACAAATGGCCGCTGCAGTGCGCATCTTGTGGCATGCCCCCGTGACCCCCTTTGGCGCCTGACGCACGTCATCGCTGCGCGACAAAAGGACGAAAGGATAAAAAAGGCAGAAAAGACAAAGCACAAAAATGAAAGGAAGACAAACGGAGAAAAGTCGCAGGAAGAAGAGTTACGATTTCATTAACATGAGATATGGCGAGTGGTTGGCCCGCCTCCCCACCACTCCCTCTGCTCTGGGTGGGTGATGGGGGGTGGTGGGTAGAGGGGGGAGGGGAGTTGATTGGGGCTGTTTTATGGCTCAAGTGTTGGGATGTTCGCATTGTTGTTCTGCTGTTAATTGTTAACGCCAGAGCTTGTGGGTTGGTGAGCGGGTGGGGGGAAGGGGATAGGTTCGCTCTACCTTTCGTGCGTGTGTGTGTGCGAGTGTGCGTGTGTGTGTGTGTTCTTTGGCCATATGATTAGGAAATGTTGAAATGCTTTTCACTATGCACTAAAAATGAAATGGGCAAAACACACACACTAACACACACCAACACACACACTAACACACACACATCAAGTAGTGTAAGGACCTAAACAGGCTTGAGGGGGGTGGTTGGTAAGGGGTGGGGTGGGGGGAAGTGCGTGGCTCATAACCGAAAAGTTTTGGTCTTGAGCTGATGTTGCTTAATGTCCCAGCGACCCATTCTATGTAATTGCTCGTATGTGTGCGAGTGTGTGTGTGCGAGTGTGTGTGTGAGTGTGTGTGAGTGTGTGTGTGTGTTTGGCTCATATTCGGGAGTTGAATTTCTTGAATTAATAAAATGTCTTCATTATTTAAATTGCACGCACGACCGCAGAGCGGCGCAACCCACCCGAATGTAGTGGCCCGAACAAACCCACCAACACATCTACACACACACACACACATACGTATAACGAGCATGTGTGTGTGTGTGTTGGTGCGGCCGAGTTAATTAGCAGCTGGGGAATTGTGAAACATATTAATATTGTACACTTTGATACCCCTGCAACCACCCCACCATCAACCACCCCCCGCCCATCCACGCTCCCCTCCCCCCTGGAGAAGTGGCAAACGCGTAACTGTTTCCCATTGTGACCGCAGTGGGACAATGACAACCGCCACAAAACCCAACTCGACTCTTTATGGCTCACAGCTACAATCGATCGATAGTTGTTGCCATTTGCATCAATCAATCAATCTTTTAGATGTTATTTTTATAAGAATTCTTCATTATAATAACAATTTTATCTCTTTTTAAGCATTTGTTGTTAGTTTGCTTCACTTTCCACTTTGTTTACATTACAAAAACTATTTTCATTTAACAAAACACAAAAAGAATCAAAGATTTCTAAGCAAAAGTTGAGCCAGTCGTGCATAGATGGCGCTGCGGCAGGCGATCTAGCAAAAATATCTCCTCACGTTATAAGCTAGTCACGCATAGATGGCGCTGCAGCAACCAGATCCATACACTTTGCAAGCAAAAGTTGCACTAACCCCCGCATAGATGGCGCTGCTACAATGATCACCTTTTACTATAAACACAAAACAACTATACAGAACTACAAGTAAATGCAAATGTAATCGAACCAAGTGGTTGTTCCCTGGTTCCTAGCTTCTACTTAAGTCCGCCGGTGACCTCAATGGCCGCGCCAGTCACATAGCCGGACCTGTGGGAGGCGAGGAACGCGATCACCTCGGCGATCTCCTCCGGCTGCCCGAGCCGCCCAAGCGGACAGCGCTGCATCACCTGCTGCTTGATCTTCTCCGGCACCACGGCCACCATGGGCGTGTCTATGTAGCCGGGCAGGATGCAGTTGACCCGAATGCCGAACTGGCCCAACTCCTTGGAGGCCACCTCCGTGAGGGAGATGACGCCAGCCTTGGTGGCCGCATAGTTCGCCTGCCCGACGTTGCTCATGCGCGCCACAATGCTGGAGAGATTGATGATGCTGCAGTGCGTCAGCTGCTGCTCGATCATGGCCCGGGCGAAGTGCTGGGTCACCAGGAAGGTGCCCTTGAGGTTCACGGCGTAGACGTCGTCGTAGTCGCGTTCGGGCATCTTCAGCAGGTAGTTGTCGCGGGTGATGCCCGCCGAGTTGACCACGATGCTGGGCGCTTGTGGGAATTTGGTGAGCGCGGCGGAGACCGCACTCTGGACACTCTGGGCGGAGGAGACGTCCACTTCGAGGGCGGCGGCGTGGTCTGCGCCGAGTTGCTGGGCTGTTTCCTGGGCCGATTGCAGGTTGCGGTCGGCGGCAATGACCTTGGCGCCATCTCGCGCCAGGAGGCGGCAGGTGGCGCGACCAATGCCGGAGCCGGCGCCTGGGCGAATCAGAATTGTAGGGTTGCCAGGTTGTGGATTTTAGTTACTCACCTGTCACAAAGGCCACCTTGCCAGCCAGTAATCCAGTTGCCATAATGCTAGCTAATCTAATCAGTGCCAGCACTAAATAAAGACAACACGCCACTTGCTCGCAGTGTGACCAGAGCTGAAACCGATTGAATTGCCAGCGATCAGACGCCAGAGCAACAGCTGATCTGTTAATGAACATTCTTTGTTCAGCTCCGAAAGTATGCTACAATTAATAGATGTGAACATTAACGCAACAGGGAAAGGGACACAATATTTAAATTTAGGGAAAATCCAATAAACCAATATAATCAATAATAATATTACAGCATATACAACTTCCCGTCTTAAATACATTTTTATAAGTTCTCAGTGAACTTGCAACTTTTGATATATTCCATTTGATCAGCTGCCCAAGAGTATGCAATCGAATGTGGCGTAATTTTTCTGGGGTATGCGTGTACTTGCAAAATATTCAACAGAATTCACACTTGAACAAGCTTGATAAGAAGAAAAGATTTAGCAAAAGTTCATGTCTATATGGTCACAAAAGTTAGGTTAAATGTAAAACAATTATGTTGCATGTCTGGAAAAACTTAAGCTGCTCTACAATACTAAACATATTTTGTTCAGCCCCGAAAGTATGCTACAATTAAAAGATGTGAACATTAACGCAACAGAGTAATTGGAATAGGAACACAAAATTTAAATTTAGTAATAAACACATGTAATAAACAATAATAATAATATTAATAAAATAATAAACAATAGCATATCCAATTTTAAACACATTTGTATACAATCTCAGTCAACTTGCAGCTTTTGAAAATATTCCATTTGATCAGCTGCCCGAGAGTATGCAATCAAATGTGGCATACTTGTGTATATGTGTACTGCATATTGCAAAATATTAAACACAATTCACTCTTGACCAAGCTTAATAAGATAAAAAAAGATTTGGAAATAATTTTTGCTTCTATTGTCACAAAAGTTAGGTTAAATGTAATTATTTATTCTTTATTTATTACTCAATTATGTTGAATGTCTGGAAAAACTCAAGCTGCTCTACATTCTTTGTTCAGCGCCGAAAGTATGCTACAATTAATAGATGTGAACATTAACGCAAAAATTTGATTGGTAAAGGGAAACAAAATTTAAATTTAGGGAAAAGCCAATAAACCAATGTAATAAATAATAGCACATGCAATTTCCCGTTTTAAATACATTTTTTTTTAAATCCCAGTGAACTAGAAAATTTTGAAAATATTCCATTTGATCAGCTGCCCAAGAGTATGCAATCAAATGTGGCGTAATTTTTCTGGGGTAATCGTGTACTGCATCGTGCAAAATATACAACGGAATTCACACTTGACCAAGCTTGATAAGAAGAACACATTTTTAATTTGTGTTTGTTTATATAATCACAAAAAATGGACTAAATGTAAAACAATTTTGTTATATGCAATATGCTCTTAAGCATTAACAATTTATTGTTCAGCCCCGAAAGTATGCTACAACAAATAGCTCTGAACATTAAGGCAACAGTTTGATTTGAGAATGGAAAGAAAACTTAAACTTATGGAAAATATAAATACACAAGCCAATAATCCAATGATTACTTGCATATAACACCCCTTACTAAGACCAACGATAAACCGAAAATAATCAACCACACCAAATGAAAATTGAATTTTACACAATCTTTATTACTTATTGTCGAGATCATACTATGTTTGAGTTATTCCAGCAGTATAAGGTAATATTGTTGAGGCTCCGGCTGCACTTGCTCCGATAATGAGACACTGCTACGATTGCTGCCACTGCTGCGTGCCAGGCCAAATTGTCGCAGGAACTTCTTCAGATATCGTTTCGGAATGCGCACCAATTGGCGTCGAATGATGCGCTGCACCTTGTTCCAGGGCCGACTGCTGCCACGATTATCCGCCTCGTACACCTCATCACCAGCACCACCAGCATTGGCTAGGTTGAGCTGCTGCATCAACTGCTGCAACTGCGACTCGCTCAGCTGACTCAAGTCCAGCTGCTGTGGCACCTCGTCCAGTTCATCATTGGAGCCGCTGCGCAGTCGCAGCTGTTGCTGCCCCGTTGCTGTGCCACAACGAGCAGCAACATGCGAGCAAAGCGTAAGAGCTACCAGCAAGAACAATAAGCCACACGTTGCACAGTTCATGTTGGACACGAAACTTTTGGCTGCCGCACAAAGCATTCGTCTTAAATAGTTTAACGCCTTGGGCTTCAATTTTGCCGCATCATGTTTACTTAGCGGAGGAGGAGTTGGCTGCTGCTTGAAGCATTCAAATGTGGATGAAAGTGTGTCAAGTACTATTCGAAAGATTTCATTTATTCTGTTTTTGGCCCAAAAGTAATAAAGAAGTGCGGCTTTCAATTACATATTAAGATAAGCTACAATAAATTAGAAAAAAAAAAATTGTTTGTTTGCTGGAGCTAACTCCCTCTCGCTCTCTCTTGCTCTCTCTTGCTCTCTCTCTTGCTGTCTGTCGCTTAGGCGAGTGCGAGGCGTGGACGCTTGTTCTTGTTCTTGCCCTTGCCCTTCTTGCCCTTGTTCTTGCCGCCGCGACGACGATTGTTGAAGCGCTTGTTCTTGTTGGTCTGGACACGCTTCCGCACCACACGACGCTTGGCGGGACGATTCTTGGTGTTCAGCATCACCTTCTGTCCGTTCTTGAAGTAGCGACGATACCTCGGCGGAATACGCACACTGATCATCTGGCCCTGACCGCGACGTCCGCCCTTGCGGCGCAGATTGATGCGATTGCTCTGGGAGGCCTTGCTCTCGGTGGCGCCCGAGGAGTCGGCTGATTGATCGGCGGCATCGGTGTACACCTCGTACTCCTGGGCGCCGGCGGCGAGGGCGGCCTGGAGGGCCTGCTCATCGATTAGCTCGGCATTGCCGGCGACTGCGCCGGCGGACTGCATCTGCTGCTCCTCGTGCTCGTCGGCATCGTCGGCCTGGGCGTCGTCGTCGTCCTGCGGGTACTGGCGTGCCGTTGGCGACGTGGGTGATGTGGGTGATGTGGGTGATGTCGGTGAGGTGGTAACGGTGCCAGTTGCCGAGGGTATTGTGCCCGTCGAGGTGACTGTTTGGGTGGGTGAGGTGATGCCGGTGCCGGTGCCCGCTCCGGTTATGATGATGGGTATCACCGGCTGATTGTTGCTGCTGAACATGTTCTTGAACATGAGGAACTTCTTGAGGAAGAGGCGGCCACTGGAGGCATCTTTGTTGCCCGCTGGAGCAGCTGGAGCGCCGGCAGCATTCTGCTTGTTATCCTTGTTGTCGAGGGCCAGCTCGAGGCCAGCATTGGCATTGGCATCGGCCGAGCGGGCCAGAGCAGCTGGCTCATTGAAGTAGGAGCTGGTGCGACGAGCGCCTGCTTGGCCCAGACTCAGGCAGAGCAGGCTGCCCAGGAGCAGGAAGGATGTGAGATAGTGCGACTGCGACTTCATTGCTGGTACGATAGAAACTACTCAAAGCAAATGAGAACTTAACTATCTATTGGCTGTGATGTTCTCGCACTGATCGGTAATCAATGTTTGATACATTATCGCGCAATTTGAATGTCTTTTATACTCTATCGTCGCCGACAATTCAATTTGCCTGGGCTCTAACTGTAAATGGCCTAGGGACCAATCTATCTCTCTCTCTCTCGCTCTCTTTCAGTACCTGCCGACCTGCCTAGGCCGCAATTGAATTCAATTTCGATCATCAATACAAAAGTGTCTAAAACGCTTGCAGCTATTTAAGCACATACCATTGAGTACGCTTTGGGCCAATACTTCTCAATCGTCATCATCATCATCATCAGCATCGTCATTATCAATATCAACATAGGCAGCATTATCGTTGCTGTCCGAATCTCGTTCTGCTTATCATCGCAATCCAGTCAAGCGTTCCATTTGCTTTTCGCCTGCCTGCTTTCTAAGCGCGTTTCGCTCGCTTGGCTCACTAGCCCTTACCCTTCCCTCCACACCACCCCCCGTTATGGTCGTTGTCATCGTCTGAGCAAAAAAGTGAAAACCATTTCAAATCAAAGTTTCTAATTAGATTACAATCAAGCTAAAGCACAGACTATAGCTCATACGTTCCTATATGACCCAAATGAGCTACCAACTGAGCTTATCCATGTCTAAGGTGTAAATGTATTGTAGTCTAGCGGAATCAGCAATCATCGATTAAAATCAACTCAGATCAATCGATTAAAATTGATGCTTAAACTTTAAAACAACATCAAACTGATTTCATAACACATCCGAAACTGAAGTTCAACAAGTAAGAAGGCTCTAGTCGAGAAATGCCGACTAGACTATACCCTGAACCCTATACTTACTTGTGTGTGTGTGTACGCGTATAGTGCATACTTGCTTAACTTCAATACGCAATATCTCCAGTGTTTCTCACCCGATTTCAATAAAATATTCATAGATTATCATTATTTCGTCTAATCTTTCAAACTGCATCAAAAAGATTTCTGAATTCAAGATTTTGTTGTTATCGATCACATGTGTATATCGGAAACGGAAAGAGTTATCGAAATTTTGAAACTAACTTGTACTGCCTAGGGATTAGGCGAGCTTATGTACCAAATCTGGAGTCTCTAGCTCTTTAAGTCTCTGAGATCGACGCTATATCGACTCGGCTGTTGATGCTGATCAAGAATATACATACTTCATGGGCTCGGAGATGCTTCCTTCTGCCTGTTACATACTTTTGCACAAAACCATTATACCCTTTTTACCCATTTTCAATGGGTTCAGGGTATAAAAAAGGGCCAGCATGCCAGGCTTACGAGATATCAACTTCTATACTTTTGCTCTAGTTTAAAACTCTCTAAAACTAATCTATAATATTGTTAGTGGATCGATTGATCCATATTTCCATTTACATCTCTTATATTTCTTCTGCTTAACTTCAATTAAAGTGTTCTCTCGCCATTGCTTTGAAGTAGAGACGGTTTAGTTATGGCAACTAACGGATTGAAAACAAAATGACTTCTTTTTTAGATATATATTTGTAATCGATTTATTTAGTCAATGCGCTCAATTGGTCGGTCTAAGTTGTGTTCAGAAGATGAAGCCAGTGCGGCGATTGTTGTTCCTCCTCTGGCGGCGACGGGCCAGACGATTGAGAGAATCGGAACGACGACGGCTGTTGCGGTTTCTTTGGTTGGCACGACGGCGATTGTTCCTGTTGCGGCGACGCAGCTGGTTACGATTCTTTTGGGCACGGCGCATGTTCTGTTTGTTGCGGCGTTGCAGCTGCTGGATGCGCTTGCGGAGCAGCTTGTTGGTCTCCTCCTGGCGACGCAGCTCGTATTCCTGGAGCTCGCGGTTGCTGGTACGCATGGGACGGTTGGCGGCGGCATCACCGCGGCGGGCATCATAGGCGACCAGGCTATCATCGTCGTCATCATCGAGATCATCATTATCATCATGATGTGCATTGCTGTTGTCCACATAATTGTCGAGCTCATCGGCGTGCTCGTCATCGCCGTCGAAGTCGTAGCCGCGAGCTTCGGAGTCAGTTGTTTCAGTCTCGCTGCTCGTTGGCTCCGTTTCGGTTGTCGAGGTGCCCGACTCTGTGGTAGGGTCATGTTCGATCACAATGGTTTCACCTGAACTGCAACCCTTGTTGCCAAAGAATCGAGCCTCGGGCCTGGGACTGCGCTTGAATAGCCGGAACTTTTGCTCCTCATTCTCGCTGCCTCCAATGGCTAATCGGTGGAGAGAGAGAGCAATTGAAGATTGATTTGCATTGGTTTGATCCTTCGATTGCTACTTACCACCTGCGTTGGCCAACACTGCTGCTGCTAGCAACAATAGTCCACAAGTTAGGAATCTCATATTGCTGTTGACTTTGTTCGGTTAGTCCTGTGTATTTCCTGGCGAACTGTGCTTTGCTGCTTGCCTGTGGCAATATTGCTTGTTGACTGTGCCTTTGCCAACGACCCGTCAGGGTTATATACCCAGTCGCCAAGCTCCATTTGCTAATAATACCAAAAACAACAACTAGTCTAACGCTAATCGTATTCATTATCATATTAGTTCTTTGCCAAAAAGAAAAAACAGAAACAAAAAACCGAATTTGCAAATTTTCGCATTAATTTTTGGCGACATTTCTTTCATTCTATTTCTGCTCGACTCGCGAATGAACTAGTGTGACCCAAAACGACAAAGTTCGCAATGAAATATCACAGCTGTGAGATCGCACACCTAATGAATGTATATCACACAAGCTCTTGGGTGAATAAATCAAGATACTATTATACTTACATCAAAAGTGTTAGAAGAGAACTTAGACAACACAAGCTGAACTTCTTTACGGGATGGTAAGGTTACTTCCATCAAGGGTTTCAACACGGCTTTCATAACATGAACGAATGAATGTCTTCCACTCAAAAGTTTATATATTGATTACAAGTATTTCATACTTATGCAAAGGGTTCTTAAGGAACGAGCTCTGTTTTTCTCCTTAGTTGTCTTCCAGGAAAAGCTTCTTGTACCTAGCGTGATCATATCCTATCTATCTATCGAGAGATCATAAATGGTCTAACCAATTGTGGGTTACATTAGACATATAGGATCTGGAGACTTTCATAGTAGTTTTTGTCCTTTCTCCTGCTGAAGACTGTTATAGAAGTTGTTGTCTTTTCTTCTGCTGGAAGAAGAAGTTGTTGTCCTTTCTCCTGCTGGAGACTGTTATAGACGTTGTTGTCCTTTCTCCTGCTAGAGACTGTTATAGAAGTTGTTGTCCTTTCTCCGGCTGGAGACTGCTATAGAAGTTGTTGTGCTTTCTCCTGCTGAAGACTGGGTTAGACAAAAACTAAAACTTTTTGTATAATATAGGTTTTATTCTCGGAAGTTGAACGGGTTCACAAAGTCATGATCAATGTCTAAGCGCGGATGCGGATGACGCGCCTGTTGGCGTTCCTGTTCCGGTTGCCGTTCCTGCGGAAACGCTGGATCTGTTGCATGTTGCGGCGACGGTTGCGACGACGGCGCTGCTGCTGGTTGCGGCGACGCTTCTCCTGCTGGCGACGCTTCTGACGGCGACGTTGCTGGGCCTGCTGCTGGCGGCGACGCTGCATCTGCTGCCTGCGTCTAAACTGGCGACGCTGACGGGCCATGGCGTCCTGATCCTGGCTGCGTTGACCCTTGCGTGCGGCCACATGTCCTGTGTAGCCGGCAACATCGTTGCTATCCTCATCGTCCAGGTTGTAGTTCAGCTGCTGATCCTCCTCCTCCTGCTCATCGTCATCGTCCTGATCATCATCGTAAGCCAGGTCATTGCCGAAGGCACCTCGTACCTCAGAGGTGGTAGTTGCTGTTGTTGGTGTTGCTGCTATTGTCGTTGGTGTTGTCGTTGATGAGCTGGTGCCTGTCGAAGTCGTTGGTGATTCGGGTGTAATCAACGTGGTCGTTGTTGTTGGATGCGAACCATTTGAACCATGGCCCAATGCAGCATTGAGCACTGCCGCCAGCTTGCTGGGACTGACACGACCCTCGCCAGGCAGCACAAAGTTCTCCCTCTCCTGCCGCTTGAACAGCTGATACTGTTGACCACGTTTGCCCTCCTGTGGCTTGGCTGTAATCGCAGTGTAAGTTTGTGAGCAACCTGTACAGGCATCTCTCTCTAGTGTTCACTTACCGTTCGCCTGCAGCGCAATAGCTGCCAGGCAGGCCACAATCAGTAAGCTCCTGAGCATGTGCATGTCCTCTGTTCTGATAGGTATCCCTGCTGATGTGTGATCTAGTTGTAGTGCGTATCTCTGTTGGATGCGGATCACTGGCTGACTGACTTTACAACGGCCAACTGTGGCATATTTATATGCCTACTTGGTTACATCTTGGGCTGTAAAAAATTAATACGCCTAAGACACACACTCGGCCTAAAGAGTTACATTGCCAAAAAGAAAAAAACGAAGAAAAAGAGAGCAAGAGATCAGAGCTTAAGAAATTAGGCCTCCTCTCCTTAAGTCTGTGCCCGCCCAGCAACGCTGTAAGCCATTTAGCATAATACCATAAATTAATGCTCATGTTGACCCCAGCGAAGAATTCAGACAACAAATTGATAACCCCGCAACAACATTTGCATAGCTGTGAATCTGTAGCTGAATCTGCGAATCAAGCGATGGGTATTAGCATAATCATTTCTAGTATATTTTTGATGCTTTTGTTCTGTTCCAAACGCTGCCAAATAAGCCCAAAGGGCGAAAGTGTAACCCAGAGTCAATGAACCGCATCTACAGTGATCAGCATTCACAGTTCCTGCTTTGCTGCATAACATATGCCAAAATGCAATTGCATAAGTTCTATGATGTTGAGAAGCAGTTGAAGAAGCTTACACATTGATCTGAAGTGATCTCTGGTTGTAAGCAAAGCATTGATAAAGAGTATTTTGTGGAAGATTGAATGGAGTACGAGGAAGAATGATTGAAATGACTTAGACACTAATGGGTTCGAGGTTATGTTGTGATTACTAGATTCCTAACTATCAAATGAGGATAGTTCTTTTTGCCTTAAGTATCAGATTACTGCCTCAACTCTCCTGTTGAGTCCCGATTCAGTTGAGAGGTTCTTGGTTTTGTTGAAAGAAATAGTTCAATTTATTGGTAACACTTTTACAAGCGGGCTCGTTACAGGGTTGCGCATGCGGTTCGATTCGTCTTAAAGGAGCTGGCTGTTAATGTTAATGTTGCTGCGGCCACGTCCACGTCCACGACGACGGCTGAGCAAGCGGCGCACAAGACGACGCTGATTCATCTGCTGGCGGCGACGCTGCTTGTGTGCCTTCTGGCGACGGCGACGGTTCAAGTTGGTGCGGCGAAGACGCTGCTTCTGTGTCTTGCTCTTGTTCTTGTTGCGGCGATTACGCTTGGCGGCCCGGCGACGATTCTGCTGGCGGATGCGCTTGATTTGCTGCGAGTTGCGACGCGTGGAGAGACGCTGGCGACGCACCAGCTCGCGGATGCGTTGATTGTGCTCGCGCTGCAGCCGATTCATCCGGCGGCGATTGCGCTGCTCCAGCTGGTACTGGCGCCACTGCTGCTCGGAGGGACGGCGCACATAGTTGCCGCCGACAGCGCCGACAGCTGCGGGCTTGCCAGCAGCAGCAACGGCAGTGGAGCCACCAGCCTTGCCACCGGCCGTCAGCATAACGTAATCGTCAACCTCATCATCGGCATCATCATCATCATCATCATCGTTGTATTCAGCAGCAGCACTGCTGTCATCCTCGTCATCATCGTCGACGTCATCGTTGTAGGCGCGTGCCAGCGGATCGTCAGCTGAATCGCCACTGGGCAGCACTGGCACATCATCATCGGCCAGAGCACCACGACCAGTTGTCGTCGGTGCTGTTGTTGGTGTTGTTGGTGTTGTTGGTGTTTCTGTTGGTGTTGTTGTATCTGTTGGCGTTGTACCTGTATCTGTATTTGTTGTCGTCGGAGCTGTGTTGGTAGCTGTGCTCGGCAAAGTGATCGTCGTCCAGGCCTCGGTGGTTGAGGTGGTGGTGCCCTTCAATGTGCTCAGCTTGTTCATCATCTGCGAGGAGAAACGACCCTCGGGCCGATCATGCTCGTTGTGACGCAAGCCCAAGCGATAGTTCGAGCTGCGACGCTCAGCTGCAAGTGATGATTGGATTGGATTGGATTGCTTAGTGTTGGTTAGCAAGGAGCGGTTTGCAGCAAACTTACCTAAGGCGAGTAGTGGTGCGCATAGCGCTAGTGCCAATATCAATTGTGGTAGGCAGTGCATGGTGGTTGGTGGTTGAAAAAAAAAAAAACGTTTCTGTATGTGGTGAGAGTATTCCTTGTGAAGGATGACCAAACCGGGGGAATTGGGACTTGTTGGCTCTGAACTAGCAGTCGCCACTGACTGACCTGAGTTGGGAACACCACGATTATATACCCATCAACATGAACCTCCAACTAAGATCAAGCCGTCATAATGCAACAACAATAATGTTAGGCTTATGATGGTTGATGGATTACACTATAATAGAAGTGCCCGCTAATCTCCACCAAGCCCCCAAATGGCCCAAAAGATTCACAAATTCAGCACATTTCTGGCCATTTCCCCGCTGAGACGAAGCTGTGATTAATTTCAGCATCGCCCCGGGCGGGTCAAAGTGAAGAGGCCAGTGGTTGCAAATAGTCGAAGTAGCCGCTGTGTAACCGTTGCCTTTGCTGTGGGCATACATTTTATGCTAATGCTAATTTACAGAACGAAAGACCTCAACAACACAAAACTTACCAACTATGGTCCACTCCACTTTTCTTTTCCCCACCATACCTCTCGTTTCTATGGTTCTTAGGTCATACTAAGTTTTGACGAAGATGATTGATTGTCAAAATTATGAGCGGTTCGAACTTCTAACTGTGCCACGCGACGACCCCAACGAAAGCAAAGATAACGACAACGAACCGTGTAAATATTTTTAGAATCTAAATAGTTTTCTATATATATATATATATATATTCGATTGTTGTGGCAAATTTTATTTTTCATTTTTTACACTTTTTACTTCAATTATTTATATAGTTTTATTTTTCATTTTTGTAAATTTTTACTTTAATTACTTATAAAGAAATTGTCAAACATTTTTGAATGACTAAGTGCAGACCTTTGACTTGGCCAATTCTTAGTTGAAAGAAACCTCTATTTGACTATTAACATATAAACCATGCCCTAAATATGATCAGCATTCGAAACAAATATCTTATAGGTATTTAAACTAGAGCATCAAAACCATAACCGAAAACAAGAAAGGTAAAAACGATCTTAATCAAAAACTTGTAAATACCTGAAAAGTTAACTAGTTAGTTAACAAACTAAATCAAATACTAGGTGTCTTTTCAGGTACAACTAGTAAGTACCTGACTAAGATCGTTTTATCCTATAACGTATTCGGCATAGAGAAACAATCATAGCTATAAGGGAAGGGAATAAGTTATGAGAAAACAAGTAAGAAGGCTCTCGAGAAATCCCGACTAGACGATACCCTGAACCCCATACTTTACGCGTACAGTCAGTGCTTATCAGTATATGTGTGTACGCATATATTGCATTCTTTGCTTAATTTCAATGCTTCAATGGGTTGAGGTATGTATAATAAGTATGAAGAATTTTTAGTTCATAAAGCAAGCTCCGAGAAGTTAAAAAGCATTCTATTATTAGTTAAATTATATTAGTAGCAATGTGAACAAAAAGAGTTGTCAGTGTTAATGACAATTCATTCGGTTCCATTCATAGCTAGATTAGCACCAGATGGTAAAGCTTTATTTCGAATATTTTTTAACGAGAACTTTCTACGAAAAATCTATACACACATTACATAGAAAAGGCTTCAACCCTTTAAATACATTCTCGAGAGTAACCCAGACTTCAATTTGAGCAATGGCAAAGAACAAGAAACATTACGTATACGCCGCATCGCCGCAATACCGCATGCTGAGCGAATATTTAGGTCAAATCGATTTAAGATGTTCTCGCTTCTAATTAAGTAACAAAAACCTGTTCGAATATGGCAAAGAGCAAAGGCAACAGGTTGAGGTTGAAACGAAGAAACTGCGAAGAAAGACAACAAGAAGTCAAATGAACAAATCAAAAGAGCATTAGCCTTATGAATATGCCTATCTGAACAACATTAAATCAAAGATGCCGCAGTCTAGAACAAGAACCGTAGAAAAACCCGCAAGCTTTTGACATAACTAAGGTGAAATTTTATAAGAAATAAATTCGCAGGAAAAGCACGAAGGGAGAAAGTCATCAAATAGGAAAAGTTGAAGAACTCCTGAAACAGAAAATGCCCCAATATATTTTTTAACAGTACGAAGGGAGAAAGTCATCAAATAGGAAAAGCTTAAGAACTCCTGAAACAGAAAATGTCCCAAATAGATTTTCTAACACACTCAAAGCTCTAAGCAGAACTAATCAGAAACAACTAATATAAGTTTTTTTCGGATTCAGATTTATAGCACTGAAAAGGATAAAAGAAATGTCAAAATAAATAAGAGAATTATTATTATTTTTTATATCACATATATTTTATTTATTATTTTCGAATCGTTGTCAATTGTCGCATGTCGAATGGGTCACGTTTTGATCGCTTAACTATAATACTAGAAAGTTATTTCCTGGCTCAATGCTGAATGCATATCTGGGCTTAGCCCTGGAGCATCACCTGGCCACGGCGACGCTGTCCAGCACGTCGACGATTGGCATTGGGTCGGACGACGCGCACGTTCTGGCGACGCATGTTGCCGCCACGACGGCGACGGACGGGACGGCGATTGTTGCCGCCGCGACGACGAGAAGGGACGACGCGGACGGGACGACCGCCACGGCGACGACGCTGGGCATTGCGACGGCCGCCAACCTTGCGACGGCGCACAATGACACGATTGGCGCGTTCCTCGCCATTGGGATTGTCGCCAACAACCGAGGAGGAGGCGGAGGTGGAGGAGCGTTCCATAAGGGCAACAACGGCGCCATCGGGAATGGCATCGAGAGCGGCACGCGGCACCAGCAGCGCCGACTTGCCCGTCTTCTCATCGACGACGCTCTGGCCCTCGATCTCAATGATGCCATCGGGCACCATGATGGCACCAGCCTGATCTCTGGCCACCATCATCTGTGTGGGCTTGGCCTTCTTCAGCAGCTGCTGGCCATTGATCGCATTCGACTTCTGACGATTCGTCATGGCAGCTGGCTTGGCCTGCTCCACAACATCCTCATCATCATCTTGATCATCATCGTTCTCCACATCATCGTCGTCATCGTTGTTGTTGTTGAGCAGCACCAATTGACCATTGCGTGCCAGACCGAATCTGTTGACACCATCAATATCATCATCGTCATCATCATCGTTGCTTAGTTCATCATCATCATCGTCATCGTCGTCGTTGTGACTCTGCAGACGACGCACTGGCATATCATCATCGTCATCAGCCTCAGCATCGTCGTCCTCCTCAACGATCTCGAAGCCCTGCACCACAGCACCACCGTTGGCGCGTCCTCGTGGCACACTGAAGAACATGTACGGATGCTGCAACTTTTGCTGCTGCTGCTGACGCAACTGTCTCTGCTGCTGCAGGCGTGCTTCTGCAATGCCAAAAACTCACAAGATCAATAAAGTGGAAGAGAGTGAGCAAGGGGAGAAATCACTTACCCGGCAGGGCCAAGGCCATAGCCAGCAGACAGCTGAGCACGAATAGAGCACTTAACTTGGACATGGCGAGAAAGTGAGATCCTTGCTAAGAACGAAAGAATCTTGTGTGCGGTTGCTGCTGCGTATTGTCCTACTTAATTGTAAGCAAAGTTCTGGAGAGAACTGTACAGAAACGCTGTTAGCTGCTACGTTTTTATGCAAAAAGTTCTCGGAGAAGTCAAGTTGGCTCGAGGCAGAGGCCAGCAAGAATCAAATCAATGGACAGACAGACAGACAGACAGACAGACGGACAGACAAACAAATAAAGAAAACAAAATCAATAAAATGACCATATGAAACGAAACCACGAAACTCTGCGAACCGACTAACAAGAATCATTCTAGACATCCGCTCATCGTTCGAACCAAAAAAAGAATAAAAAAAAAAGGTTAGAAAAAGAAAAGAGATAACTCCAGAGATTGACATAATTACGCCCATGGAATGGCAACGGCTTTTAGCATCCATTTCGAATTCACAAACATATCGAAGACAGTCGGCATAAATTCAAGTGCCGAACTTGCTGAAAAGATGATCAAAGTTCACTGACCCGAGGAATAACAAAAGCCAAAGCCACAACAACACTATGCTAGAACCCAAAATAGAAAACAAAACAGCAGCCAAAGAACAAAACTCATACCTCGTTACGCCAATGACAATACAATCAAAGATCCATGAACCCCAAACCACAAACCACTCAGCAACCCAGAACCTAGAAGCCCTATGCTCAGTGTTCAGATCGCTGATGACCAGTGTCCAGTGCTCAGCCAGCGACGCATGGCAACTGTTTTGGGCCAGACCCAAGCGCTCGGTCATATACTCAAGTGTTGGCCAGGGCCCTAAACTAACCCCAAAACTATGAACATTTACCTCTGGTTGTTGCTGCCGCTTTGTTTTGAGAGTTCGTTTCGCACGCTGCGTGACTCTTCGCCTTTGCCTTAAAACAGTTGAACTTGTTGCGAGTAGCGAAAACAACAATCAAACAAGCTTCATCAAATAAATACCCTATAATTAGGTCTACTACTAAGTATTGAACTGCACTTTGTGCTATAGTCAGGGAGTTTACTTGTAGAATAAAAGACTTGAATAAGTTCTTAAGTTCTTCTTAATGACTTGAATAAGTTCTTAACACTTTTGGAAGAGCCTACAGAAAATATGTTGTAAATTATTGAATAGGAAAAATTAATAGCAATAATGAAAAGTGTTTTCAATTCGTTAAATTTTGTCTCTAGTTGGCGAACAATTAAACTTTCATCCGTTTTTTAATTCTTAAAAATATGTAAGTAATTTTTTAGTTAAGTTAAGTTCTTAATAAGGAAGGAATTGTTATCCCACGAAAGTTTGTAAACATTTTTGTTACTCTTTCACGCAAAAACTATTGAATGGATTTTGATGAAACATACAATAATATAGTTTATATTATATATAGGCTTAACTTCCAAAAGATATTGTGTGATTGGTGGATTGATTGTTATTCAATGTCCTTAGAGGGAGGAAAGAGAGACTATGCAGACAAACAGCAGGTGGAGAAGTATTTGTCAGAGACCGAAGGGAGAAAGTAAAAATACATTGTTGAAAATACATTGTGCTTATAACGGACAAACCAAAAACTTTTCCCAATTTCAAGTTGTATAATAAAATTGACTTTTATTTCAGTAATGTTTCCAATCTCAACCATAATTCCCATATTTATTTAACTATACTTTTACTAACCAGAAACATACAGGGTATAATGATAAACAAGTGCCAGATTAATGGGCATGTTGTGGGCGTGGTGTTTGTAGGGCAATTTGATGGATACGAAGAGTCTAACCACAATCATCAGAGATCGCTGGGAATGTTTGCCACAAGAAGCACTCTAACAATAATCACTTCCCATATATATGAATGTGTATTTCGATTGCTGCCAAAGAGAATAATTCATAATAATTGCATGCGAAGTTTACAATTAAGTATTTATAGAAGTTTTCGACACTGAAGTACTTTAATGCTGCGTGCTATTGAGTCTATAATGTCCGTTCCATTTGGAACTCTCCATGATGACATGTTAAACTAAAGAAATGTTAATTCGAATCAAATTTGCGTTGGTAAATGGAAATCGATTCAAGCAAATGCTCGGGAATCCATGCTGTAAGTGCGATCAAAAGGTTGTAAAACTCGGGGCAAACAGCAATGATCGCTGCCAGCATTGTGCAACACTTGAATACCGTGACACTATGATCCGGCCAATTGCGATGCGTGAAGCCCGTATTGTAGCTAAACATCAGCGCCGACATTGTGACCATAAAGCAGACCAGTCCGCAAAGTCGATGGGCCGCGAGAAGAATCTTGCGAAACCGCGTGTGCAACCTATGCAACAGCCAGAGTCCACTCAAGACGCTTCCAAACAGCAGCACACATCCCGCCAGGCCAAAGCGACCATGTTTGCTATTAAAGTGTGGCTTCTTTATCACGATTTGAGCGCCAACGCCGAAGAAGCCCAGGGCGCAGCCCGTCAGGCCGATGATTGTGTGTAGCATCGTGTTGTGTATCATCAGAGCCTCGCCGAGGCACAGAACCTGACCCAAGGCGCAGTAGAAGGCATGATTGGCTGTCCTCGCCAGCCTCAGCACTAAGCACTTGCGCGCTATGGCAACTGTGATGCCAAAGATAAGGACCTGGCAGACAACCAGGCTGATGTAGAAATATAAATGCAACACGTAGCTGGGCCAAACGAAGCTCTTGATGAACAGGTTCGTTGCATTGGCCTCGAAGTCATTCGGATCTGCAGTGGTCACTCGTACCCTGAACCTGACGTCCATTCAAATTCCAGTATTGTATAGTATATTCCAAATATATTTGGAGATTTGTGAATTTGGGAGAAAGCCTATGTGATTGATGTTTGAAGTATTTTCAGATCTTTAAAGTTTGCTTGAATAAATATTGAATGAAAATTTACAATATGCATGTCAAAAACATTATCATAAGCATTCAGGATACATGATATTATATTATGAACAAATTGTGAAAGCAAACAGAGAGAAATCCAGACTAGACGATGAACCCTATACTCTGTGCCTACAGTCAGTACTTGGAACTATGTGTGTGTGTACTGCATTCTTGACTTAACTTTAATGTTCCATATCTCTAGTGTTTCTCAACTGATTTCATTAAAAATTTCACAGCTTTTAATTATTTCGTCTTACGTTTTAAACGGCGTTTAAATGTTTTCCAAATTCAAGATTTTGTTGTTATCGATAACATGTGTATATCGAAATCGGGATAAGTTATCGAAAATTTAAAACAAACTTGTACTGCCTAGGGATTAGGCGAGCTTATTTTCCTAAACTTTTTTCAAATTTATGATTTTGTTGTTATAGATAACATGTGTATATCGAAAACGGGAAAAGTTATCGAAAATATATCGACTCGGCTGTTGATGCTGATCAAGAATATATATACTTTATGGGTTCGTATATGCTTCCTTCTGCCTGTTAAATACTTTTCTCAAACCCAACTTACCCTTTTTATCCATTTTCAATAGTTTCAGGGTATAAAAACGACTTCAGAAAAACTGAAATGCTTCGAAAGCTTAGTGCAAAGATAGTTGGGGAATATATAAAAATGAAGAAAGAAAAATAAAACCATAAATCTTATACCGTGTGTTGCTTGAATAATCAAGCCAACAGTCAGCGACTCCTGTGAGTTGAGGCTGAAATAAAATGTAGAAAGCAAGGAATTCCTGAAATTCATAATCAAGCACGAGCCATAGCCCAAATGAAACACAAGAATGCCAAAAACAAATTTAAGTATGTGCATATTTTTATTATGTTGGAACAAATCATTAAGACAATTCACAATATTTCTGCATTTGTGCCTATGGAAAAGCGAGGGCCACATATCATTTAAGTGACATGAGACAGTAACGAAATCCGCATAACAATAGAAAAAAAACACCGAGAGAAGATATAAAGAAAACTGCTACAGAAATTTCTAAAATGAAATTAGCATAAAAATGTGCCGCAGCTGTTGCCCCCCCTTTTCACCGTCCCGCTACACGTTTCATTTGAGCAAAAGTTCAACGGTGTCAAATGTCAAAATTGCCAAAAAGCAAAAGAAGAGAAAACACATGCCAAGTATTGCTAAACAGAACGGCTGGCAATGGGACACATTCAGTTTTTGAAAGCTGACCATTTATGGCAAAAGCTAAGAAATTGATTCAACTCGAGGGAGAAATCGGCTTGACTTGGCCAAGTTGAAAGTTCAACGCACCAAACAAACAAACAAACAAACAAACAAAGACAGCTTTAAAGTTGTTGTTTCTAGCTGTTGTTGGATATGGAAATCGGCGATACTAATTTGGCCAAGAGTTGAACTTTAAGCAGATGCAAAGTTGAATTATGAATCGATTTTACAGTTACTCTCGAATGAATTTCTAATTCTCATTTTCTATACATATTTTAGCCAAATTGCTGATCGCCAACTACTGGTGGTGCTGCTGCTGCTGCTTAACTGATCATTCACCCCGCAACGGCAAGCAACCGTAGCAATCATTAATTGAGCAGCTGTAACCCCCGGCGGCGCTCAACTGTCATCATCATCGTCATCGTCATCATTATCAATATTTTGGGGGGGCAGACCATCATGAACTTGGTTCCATGTCTTCGTCGTCGTCATGTCCGTGACGAATGATGTTGTCAACTGGCTGTTTGTCGCGCCTTTGCGTTAAGGAGTCGTTGTCGTTGGCAGGGGCGGGCAGTTGAAGTGCTCGCATGTTGGCCTAATAATGTCCCATTGATTGCTCTAACAATTTGCCGCACTTAGCATGATTATGCAAATTTTGCCAAAGCAGTAGTACCTCGAGCCCAAGCCAAAGCCAAAGCCATGTGTCCAAGTCGAGTGGCAAGCGCTGCTTCAGCTTCTCGTTCCATTTTACATTATCATGCGCCAAGTGGGAGCCCAGTGATTGAATGCTGTTCTCTCTCTGCCCCCAGGTGCTAAAGCTGAAATATATTATTGTTGTATGTGTGTTTGTGTGTGTGTGTGTGTGTGTGTTGAGTGCCGACATCGAGACGAAGACGAAGACGGAGAGACCGAAAGCTATGCAGAAGTCGTTGCCGATTCATTGCTCTAAGTGGAAAGTGATTATCCCATGATGGAAAGCCCCTACAACTGAGCAATAAACATTGCGGCTAATTTACGATTTGAATACTGTAGACAGTACATAAACAGATAGATAGAAACACGTGTAAATGGGCTAACATTTATGAACCTAGATACAGGTTGAAGTTAAGTAGAATTTGTTTTTCAAACTTGTGTTTCTTTCATTAATAACTTTTAAACGGTTAATGCTTCTTGTTATAAGTGAAGCAGATTTACTTAAAGATATTCCGTTCCTTTCATATTCATCGATTTCTTTTATATTTATCTTATCGATCTCGCTTCTATTTATCGATTACTTCAAGCTGTTTGCTATATAACTGCATGAACTATTACTAGCTGCCTGATATGCAACTGTCATCGCTCGCTAAACATTCTAAAAAGCTACATAGCTAGATCGCTGATCAAGTGAAAGCTTTCTGGGAAAAGTTTCTTTAAAAGCAAATCAAACATATCCTTAAAGCCACAACGGAAAGTCTTGATTTAAGTTCTAGTCACATTGAGTTGAATATGCAAAGGAATCTGCAAAGATGTCTAAGATTTGAATCTATGCTAATGTGCCTAACTGTTGGCAAGATCAACCGTAAGATGAGCTTGAATAACTTTTTCCTTTTATTATGCATGACCCCAATCGACAACTAACACAAATGTTTAACTCAACTTCTGTATTAAGCCATTAATAAACATGACCCGACTTTTTTGCTTCGCTTATTTAAATCGGTCAAAGCGCAAGAGACTCATTAATATGCCGGGTCAATGCTCGCCGATCAACGGCATTAATTATGAACAACAATCAAAGAATACACATTAAAAAATAATATTAAAAAAAACCAAAAAAAAAAGAAAGAAGATATTTATAGTATATAGTTTTCTGTAGTCGGATTTCTTGTTTGGGAGTTCACATTGGGTTCACAGCGATTAGCATATTTGGTCAAGTTGTGAACATTTTTGGCTTTTGACACACACACACACCACAACAACAACGTGAAAAAAAAATGTGAAAAAAATTTATTCCTTTGCACTCGGGGTTTTTTTGTGATTAAAAATCATTTATGTGGTTATTTTATGTTTCATTTCATTTCTTTCATTTCGTTTCGTTTCGCACTTAATCAGTTTGTGCTCGCGCTTAAGTAGTACAACTAGACCTGGTCAGTGGGTGAATCGGCGCCAGCGGGGCTCTCTTCCGAGACCTGCTCCGACTCCGATTCCAAAGCACGTCCCACCTTGCGGATGGCAAAGCGACGATTCTGATTCTGATGCAACATGTCGTAGTAGGGCTGGTAATCGCCAATGGACACATAACGCGCATCTCCATAGGCAGGCTGCACATGGCGCGACAGACCCGGCTCATTATCCTCACCGACGATGATGAACTGCTCCTGCTCGTCCGTCAGCTGGGCGGCTGCATCTTGCATCTGCAGCTTCTGCTGCTGTTCAACGGCAACAGCTGGCGACGATTCATTCATCTCCTTCTCCTTCTGTACCTTCTGGCCTTGGGATGGGGCTTGGGCTGGTGACTCCATAGCTGAGTCCATGGCCGGTGCCTTTTCAACAATTGTGCCGGGACGAATGCGCGTGGGCAACAAACCGGCGGAGTTGCCGACATGGACGGGTTTGCCGCCAATGAGGACGGGCTTGGACTTGCTGGAGTTGGAGCCGGTGCGGGAGGGTGGGATCTGTGGTGGCTGAAAGATGTCCATGAGCGAGGCGTCCGCTAGCAGGGGCACAGCCGATGCAGTCAGAGTTGGTCGCTTCTTCTTCTTCTGGTTAGAGCCGGTACGGACCGGTACCGCGCTAATGGCACTCGGCGGAATGTTAAAGATCAATGGCTGGGCCTGAAAACCTTGAGCCAGGGAGACAGCCGACTGACGATCGGGCGACGAGAGACCCAACTGGCTCCACGGTATTGTGATGTACTGAGTGGGACGTCCCTTGCTACGCAGTGGTACTGTCAGTGGCGGTTGTGGGTAGGCGGGCAGACGCTGATGGTACTGTTGGGTCTGCTTCTTGGCTGGAGCGGGCACATAGCCATAGTTGGTGTAGCTGGGACTCAGGTGCAGTAGTTCGGGTGCCACATAGACGGTCTGGCCATTGCGATTGACCAACAGGGTTGTCTGCTGGGGACGACGTACGCTGGAGCCGGCCCTTGAGGGGTTATGGCTATTGGGTGAATTGCGTATCTTTGTGCCCAGTTCGGCGGGCGACTGACCGAAAGTGAATCGGCGAATCTGATTGATCAGGCTTTGTTGACCATTCTGTATGAAACCCGTTTGGCTGGGGGATTTGCGTGACGACTGGCTGTAGATGAAATTGGGATAGCTCTCGTCATCCTCTTCATCGTCATTCTCCAGCTCGACATCATCGTCATCCTCGGCTTCTCCGTCCTCCTCCTCCAGCAGAGCCAGGGGTTGTCCACGTCTAATCTGCTGACGTCGCTGTGACTGCATCGCTGACTGCGACTGCGATTGCAGCTGCTGCGTTTGCTGCTTGCGTCGCAGTGGCTGCGTTTGAGCGGGACGACGACGCTGCTGCTTTGGCTTCTGCTGTTCTGCGGATTGCTGTTGCTCTTCATCGTCTTCGTGTTCGATATGCTCCAGGGAGAGATCATCGTCATCGTTGTGAGGGAGCACATCGTCGACATCCTGTTCATCATCGTAGAACTCCTCGTCGTAGTGATTGCCATTATAGTAATCCAAATCATCGTACTCCTCTAGCGATTCCAACGAATCCACGTGATTGTTAAACCGATTCGGACGCTGGCCACGAACCCCATTGCGATTGCCATTGCCATTGGCGTTGTTGAGATTATTGTTGCCGCGTCTGCGGTTCGGACGCTGCTGAACGCGCACGACAATGTCGGGTCGTTTGGTGGTGGTAGTGCTGCTGGCACTGTCCCGCACCGGTGTGTCCACGAGACCAGGCAAGCCGGGCAGCTGCTGTCCGGCGGCGGTCAAGCGATCGTTGAACCAACCCGAAACAGAACCAGCCAGCGTCGAGAACGACGAGCCCAAGGTCTGGCCCGGGTTGCTGAACAGCCAGGTGCCGGGTGAGGTCGCTGGGGAGCTACCGCCAGAGGTTGAGGCCTGTTTACCCTGGGCCTGCAGCTCATCCAGCGATGCTTGACGTGGCTTGAAGGCAATCAGCGGATGTATAATGAAATCGGCCACGGTATGCGGCTGAGCGGATTTCTCTGTTGGCGCCGCCGACGCCGAACGCTGCTGCTCCATATGGGAGTTGCTGGCGTCGGAGGGGTTGGAGCTCATGTCGCTGGCAATGGCTGGCGCCACAGGTGGCTTCTCTGTGGGCAGCTTGGGCACCACTGGGGCCTCCTCTGCACCACCACCAAGCACACACACGCACACAAACACAGTAAAAAAAAGATGAGGCACATGAAAAAAATATAGAACAAATAAAGAACACACATTAGACATCAGTTTTGTCTTAAGGCACATATCATATTCTGTTTGATTGTTTCTGTTAACTGTTGCCTACCAATCAGCGCCATGTCCGCAATTGGCGACTCCGTGCTCAACAGCTCGACGGCGGCTGGGTGGGTTTGGGTTGTCGCCGACTCCTTCTTGTTGGTGTTGTTGTCGGCCTTGACAGACGCGGACTGCACTACGGCTGCGACCAGGATCAGAACCAGGCCTAGGCGCAGGCATTGCGCCATAATTTTGGCCATCTCTTAGAAACGTTTAACGGAACACACACTCTAAGATGCACACACACACTATAGCATACACATACACACACACACACACGCACAAAGAGTAATCGTTTATCGTTGTTATCGTTTTTTTTTTGGTATTCTTTTTCTTGTTTCGCCCTTTTGCCGTTCGCTTCGCTTTGGTCCACAGACAGACGTTTCTTTTGGCCGACTGTTTGAGCGTGCGCGCCGACTTTAGCTTTTTATGTACCAGCTACAATTTGGCCAAGAGAGCAACCAACCGAGAGCGAACGAGCGAGAGAGGGAGAGAGCGCGAGTGAGTTAGCTAGCAACAAGAACGCCGCTGGGCGGTAAATTATATTTTCGTTGTCGATGTTGTTTATTATCTTGTGTGTTTTTTTTTGCCTCGTGTTGACCCATCGGATGACCTCAGCGACAGCAGTTCAGCTATAGCTAATCGTTCGCCACGGGGAACTGGAACTAGTTCTAAGCAAGTGTTGAAAAGCTTTCAACTGATAACCGAAGACTTTACTTGCGATTCGATTGCTAACTTTACGAAGACACATTTATGAATTGAATTTTTGAAGAAAAGCTTAAGACGAATACACAAAAGAATAATATTGAACTTAGCTAAATGAATATCTAACTTTATTTAACACATAAACATTTTTTTTATTCATAATAATAACTGACAGAGCATTTTGAAGTCAAGCAATTATTTACTTGATATCCTATTCGTTTTTTGTTTTTCTTTGTTGTGGTGAATAATATGCGATGTTGAAGTCTCCACTCTCTTTATTTGTGGTGAATTGTATGCTTTATGAGGCGCATAACTTATGGGAACCAGTTCAATGAACAAAGTGAGCATTGCTCAATGGAACAAAAGCTTTAAAGCTCGATTCATTCATTCAACTAGCATAAACTTCGACAAAGCTTGATTAATTTTCATAACTGTTTTGTTGAACTCAAATATTGATTAGTTGTTGTTAGATGGAATGCTGACACTGATCCGTTGAAGAAAACACGTCCGAACAATGTTCTCGAACATCAGCTTCAACTTTCCAATAACTTTCTAACAATGGTGACCCCGTCGTGACCTCGCCGGCGACAGCTGCGGCTCGCAACTTTCTTCTAGGTCCGCAGGCAAATTCGCACACACACACAGACACACATCTGCACCACCGCCACCTGACTAATGAGTATTTATGCGTTTTTTATGTATTTCCATTAGCATAAGGCGAGCACTTTATCCAACTCCCAGCTGCAGGTCCAGGCCCAATCTCCAACTACTATACACCAAACCCAATCCCAGGCCCAGGCCCAGGCCCATGCCCAGTACTAATTAATACATTGCGTCTGTGCGGGGCGCGCCTTTGTTTTAATCTGTGTGGCGCTGTTCGCTTTTGCATAATTTGGTTATTAAAAAATTGGTTTATGCCCCTCTTAATGGGTCAGACAAGTATTTTTGCGCCAGCTACTACAACACACACACACACACGTAGTAGGGCAAGAAAACCTTTAAGATTGCCAACGAAGAACGTTAATTATTAACGTGGCTTACGCTGGGCTAGCTGGAAATAACAAAGTCATAAAGAAATAGATTTGCACATAAACACAACTCGGCGAAATAAATCGTTAGCGTTAGCCAGCTGGGATTCTGGGGCGGGACAGATTCCCACTTGAAGTAAATGGCAGTGAAAGCGGGAAAACAGCCATAAAATAAAAAAGGTTTCCAACTTAACTCAGATCTGTTCAATACTAAGGCTTCAAACTATTTTTAAAACTCACTTTATTATGCCATCTCAATCTATAGAAATTTTTTGCACTAAGAAGCAGCAATCGATCTAAGACAAAAATGCTTTCTTGTTAGCTAAAAAGCTTTTCTTTTGTTTTATAGTTTATTATTAATGATAGTCCATAAGTCACTAAACCCTATATGGCCAGGCAGATGGATCAAAAGCATTCCATTTTGATTTTAGTCTCTTTTCTAACATTTCTTTGCAAATTTCATTTCACGTCTGATTTCTAAAAGCTAAACATAAATCAAATGGAATAAAGTTATAAATATTATCATAGCCATGCATCATTCAGATCAGATATTGTTGAGAAGAGTGTCAAAACATTTATGCAAATATATCATTGTCTTCTCAGTTATATGGTAATAGCTGATAACGCATCAAAGGCCGGGCAATTCTTTCAAACGTTACAAGAACTCTCCGACAAGGTCAAAAACTTAACCAATATCGATGTAGAATATAAGAATATAAGTGTGAATAATGTTATAGGAAAGCTTTTCTGTCTTTCAGATCCTTCACCAGCATTGATGTAGAATACATTTTAAGTGTGAATAATAAAAATAGTATATAAACTATACAATTTTTAAGATTGCTCAATTTTGGGTAAATACTGAACTTTGTTTAAAGAAAATGTTGTAACAAGTATTAAACTTAAGTTCTTCACAACAAATTTGTACTATATTCAAGAAATTGTTATACATTCGGTAAGTAAATATCTCAGTAAGCTTTGCCATTCAGCTTCATAGACAATGTTTTGGATTACAAAAATATTCAGACAGATTCTGTTTGAACAACTAAGTCTAGTCGAGAAATCCCCACTAAAATATACCCTGAAACCTATACTTAGCCTTACAGCCTCGTATCCAGCATTACAGCGAGTTGCATGTACGTGTGAGTGTATACTGCATACTTGAATTAACTGCAATGTTAATTATCTTCGGTGTTTATCAAACGATTTCAATCGAAATTTCACAGATTCTCATTATTTCGTATAATGTTTCAAACTCCTTTTCAAAGTTTTCCAAATTCAAGAACTTGTTGTTATCGATAACATGTGTATATCGGAAACGGGAAGAGTTATCGATAATTTGAAACAAACTTGTACTGCCTAGGGATAAGTCGAGCTTAAGTTCGAAATCTGTAGTCTCTAGCTCTTCTCGTCTGTGAGATCATGGATATATCGACTCGGCTCTTGATGCTGATCAAGAATATATATACTTTATGGGGAGATGCTTCTGCCAATGGGTTCAAGGTATAAACATAAGCAGATTGTTCAAAAACAAAACAAGTAAAGTTATCTAGTTCAGGTTGGGGTTGGTCATGTCTTCCTACTCAATGCTTTATTCCAACGTATAATTCAATTCAAGCTTTAAGTTTACAACTTTGTTGGCTTCATTGTTCATAATCGAATATAGTTTAACTTAAATTGAGCATCAAAGATTCTAAGCTACAAAATGCAAATGGAAAGCTAACAAAGAACATCGAATATATAGAGATACAGATGCAGATTTTAAATTCAGATCGAAGTCGGTTAATCTCATTATTATGAAAATCAATCTTTTGCAAAAAAGAAAGGAGAATCGTAACGGGTAACTCCCGCTGCGCTTGAGCTAGAAACTTGACTCGAAATAGTAATATGTCAATGGTCGGGCCATATATATTAAGTTTATTGTGCGAATAATCAAGAGAAAGAAAGAGAGCTTTGGGCGAACTCTGACATGAGAAATGCACAAGTCGACAGCTCTGTAAGAGTACGGGTTACGGTGGGTTACGGGGGGGTTACGAGGCTACAGATTGCGGCGTTTCGATATTTGGGTCGCTTTCGGCCGGATGGTGGATGGCGGACAATGATAAATGTGTGACATTAGCCTGTTGCTTCATTATAGATTGTGACCAACAAAATTCTGGCTATGAAAATCTCACTTTTGACCCAAAAAAATATACTATGCTTGGTAAAATTCCGCTGGCAAACGACCTAAAATGCTAATTTTCCCCCACACACATATATATATATATATATATATATATATCCAAGTATGTTTTGGCAATGCGGTTCCAGATCTGACTGGTTGCAACCACAATGGCCGAGTTGCATGCATACTCGCTGAACCATCAATATAGCATAGAACATATATATATATATATATATATATATATATATATAGGTGGAGGGCATAGTCCAGTTCGGAGTAGCAGCCAAGTCGTTGTCGTTGCATAAATTAGTTTATGGAATTTGCATAGTTTATTAAATTTTTGGCATTTGCCATTTGTTCTTTTCTACTTTTCTACTTTTTTTTTGCCCATTTTCATTTATTTTTGGCTAATTTCTTTTGTCCCTCACTTTTATGATAAGTTTGGCGAAGGCGAAGCCAGCCTTTCTACCCTGTATAAAATGTCTTAGCCAGGCCAACAGCCAAGCCATTGAACAGACTCACTCGTCTAGAGACAGAACACAGAACAACACCGAACCGAATCCAATGGCAATCAAACTGTTTACCCTTCTGGCCATTGGCCTGGCCCTGTTCGCCGTCATCGATGGTAAGTTGGAGCCCTCCCATTGCCAGCCAAGTATCACCAGCAAGCTCTTCTAATCCTATAGCTCGTCATGTTGCCGGACATCGTGGTCAGCAGAAGCAGCGTGGACTCGTGGCCAAGCCACATGCCGGCCCGCAGGCACGCGTCTTTCCGGGCGCCGTCGCCATCAAGAAGCTGGTGCTGCTCAAGTTCAAGAAGATTGTGCCCATCTCGCTGATCCTGCTGAAGTCGAGCAACGACAACGAGGCCGAGCTGGTGCCCGTCTATCCCACGGATCAGATACCCGAGAATGTCCAGTTCATCCCCACGCCCAACGGCATCTCCGGCCACAAGGATGTCCAGGCAATTGCCATACCCAGCGAACTGCACGCACAGCTCCAGATCAATGGGCTCTCCAATGTGGAGAACATTGAGGCACTGCTGCAGGGCAGCTCGATCATTGGCGACGACAGCCAGTCGGTGGATGGTGCCGCACCGGTGGGCAACACCATTGCCGTTGCACAGCCCGAGGATGCGCCCTTGCAGCTGAACGATAACGATGATAGCCAGCTGCTAGAGGGCGCCACTGTTGCTGCCACAGATGCAGCTGCAGCTGGTCCAGTTGCAGGCACTCGTCGTTTGTCCAGCAACGAGCTGTTGCGCACGGGCGTACGCAACTCGGCGCATTTGCAGAAGACCAGTGTTGAGGAGATTCCCCTGCTGCTCTACTCGGCCACAGATGGCGCTGCCCCGGGTCAAGAGGTTTTCAATGAGCGTCGCTTTGTGGCCGCAGCCCCAGCGCGTCGTCGTCACCATCAATTCTATAACTAAGGCAACCAACAGCGACCCACTTCTGCTCCCCCCCTCTCTCTATCTCTTTCTCTCTTTCTATCTGTCTCTTTCTGTATTTCTGTCACTGGCATGGCTTGTGGCTTATATGTGTATTTAATATTTTTTTTTTACTTTTTTTTTGTGTATGCTACTATTTGCTTAGACTGAACTGAATATAAATTAACATTATGAGAAATGACAAAGGCGCGCGATGTGTTGGGCGAACCGGCGGGGGAGAGGGGTGTTTTGCGGGAGGAGGGGGTGGGGTCTTTGTGTGGAGCCGGCCTTGTTTTGCGGACGCTTATCACAATCTGACGTCGACGGCGCCTGCAGTTATCAGCTTTGTTGTGCGCCGCTGACGTGACGTGTCCTGTATCCCTATGTTCCGTGTCCCCGTGTGTGTCCGTGTGTGTCCCCGCGTGTGTGTCCCCGTGTGTGTCCGTGTGTGTGTGCCAGACACTCTGTCAGAGACCTGTACTCGGGCTTGGGTTTGGTCTTGGGTTTTGTGTCTCTGGTTCGTGGGCACAGGCTGTTATAAATTTCAGTGTCCTTACGTGCACAAAGCCGACACAGAACACAAATACACTCACTCACACACACAGGTATAAGTCAACGGCATGACACACGGATAGAGAAAGGGTAGTGGAGTGAGCTTGTTTCAAAAAAAGGACAACAAAGGAACGTACACATATCACACAAAAATGGACAACAACAAAAGGCAACCAGATAGCAAAAGACTCAAAGCACACACACAACTTTTAACTTTAGCTGTACAATGAACTCGAAATGCTCTCTCGAATTATGCAAATGAAATCGAAATATTTGATCTGCAACTTTCATTCGATTAGCATAGAGAAACTTGGAATAGATTTGAATATTCTTATGTTTCAATATCATACTTTTATGAATATTTCTTAATTGATTGCCGAATGCTAAACTTTTAGATTCGATCTGGATTTGATTCTTAAACTTATTAAGTCTAAGATAAAAGTAACTTTTTTTACTCACATATCTTTATAAAATATTTTTTATGTATTTTTTATAAACATAAAAAGTTTCAAGTTTCTCAAAGCGTTTCTTAACTAGACAAAAGTCCTTTTTAATTTCTTGAACGCATTTTGCAAGGACTTTTCACATTTCCTATAACATTTTAACATACAGTTAGAAAAAAAACAATATACATATATATATATATATATATATCTAGAAGTATTCTTGGAAGGGAGGAAAGATCAAAGGTTGGAACCAAACTAATCGGTTTAAAAAGTTTCAAAATGAGCTCCGGGATTTTTCTAAAAGCGTTTCTTAACTAGACAAAAATCCTTTTTAATTTCTTGAACGCATTTTGCAAGGACTTTTCACATTTCCTATAACATTTTAACATACAGTTAGAAAAAAAACAATATACATATATATATATATATATATCTAGAAGTATTCTTGGAAGAAAAGAAAGATCAAAGGTTGGAACCAAATTAAATGGTTTAAAAAGTTTCAAAATGAGCTCCGTGATTTATCTAAAAGCGTTTCTTAACTAGACAAAAATCCAAGGACTTTTCACATTCCTTATAACATATGAACATACAGTTAGAAAAAAAAAACAAAAAAATATATATCTAGAAGTATTCTTAGAAGAAAAGAAAGTTTAAACCAAATTAATCGGCTTTAGAGAAAGAAAAAAAAAACGAATTCGATATTGGTTGAACTTAAGCTGAAATTAGCCAGAAATGCGATAGGCTTAGCTTCAGTTTAGGGCACAACAACAACTTCATTTTAATGCAGGCGCATGCAAGTTTCTGCCGTCTTCCGTCGCCCGGTTATAGTTACATGCTATGCATACATATAGCCCTGATGTCTGGCTTCACCCCTCCCCCCCGCTTGTGCCATGTGTCTTATTTGCCGCATTTTTTGACAGCCAGAGAACCAAAAAAAGAAAAGCCTGACACAAAGCACTCTTGCAGATTATAAAGCAACAGAGAGAGAGAGAGTGAAGGAGAGTGTGAGAGAGAGAGAGACAGAGAGGGAGAGGGAGAGTGAAGGTGAGTGTGAGAGAGAGAGAGGGAGAGAGAGAGAGGGAGAGACGCTTGAGTAGCAAGGAGAATACGATACGACTATGTGGGATATGCTCTTAACACTACGAGACTCTTAATGTTCGACTTTGTTAGCGGCCGTAGAAGGGAGGTGGAACGTAGATGGTTACACGCCTGTTGTTGTTGTTGTTGTCGCCGTTGTTGTTGATGTTGTTGCTGTTGAAGCGGCCGCACGGCGGTGGCCCGTAGTAGGTGTAGGTGCAGACGGTGCAGCAGTTGATGGGCGTGGCAATAACCACAACGGGCGTATTGCGGCCGGGCAGTAGCGGTCTCGGATAGGGTGGATAGGGCAAGGGATAGCGCGGCGGCAGTGGTGGTGGCATTGGTGGTCGCGGTGGTAGTGGTGGCGGCGGTGGTGGTGGTGGTGGTAGCGGTGGTCTTGGTGGCACACAGCATGGCTGAGGCGGCGGCGGCGGTCCGATGACAAACGTCTCGCAGCAGCGATTCTGTTGATAGGCATCCATGGTGCAGGGTGAGACGCAGGAGTTGAACAGACTGTTTATGAAGTCCGAGATGAAGCCGAAGGTGCGCCCCTGAGGCTGGCTGGCATCATAGTCGGCAAAGGCGTCAATCGAAGTGTTCAAAGTTGGTTGCATGTCCTCCAAGCGGGATGTTTGATTTATGTACAGATACTCGATGTTGTCCACGCCGGAGCTAACGTTCAAGGGTCTGGGACGCCAGCGTTGCAGTTGCACCTGTTGCTGTGTGCGATAGCGCACTAATGAGAGAGAGAGAGGCGATAGAAGAGATGGAATGATGTTTTTTACTACAACTACCTAAAAGTATGCAACATTAATCAGATAAGTGCAGACAAACAAGTGACTCAGATAGTAATCACGATGTGAATGATTTACATCAACTGTTATCTTAATTTAAGTATTGCACCTAAAAATATACGGCTTTATTAACAATGATAGCCCAAAAAAAGAAACCTAATACCCCGAAAACCTAATACCTATAGAAGAAGAAAGAAAGAAGATACTTTAATTTTGAGCAGTAGAACCTAAATTGTTTCTTTTTTAAGAAACGTTTCAAATGTTTTTTTCTTCGAACTGCCAGCAATTCAAAGCATACTTTGATAAATCCAAAGAACCTCAAAACCGTTTATGCCTAGAAGTATGCTATAAAAATGATTTTGTGAGCTGGCAATTGAAAAATGAAACATCTTATCACGAAAAAAAAGTTAATAATCAATTTTTGACTAACAATTAAAATACGAAATATCTTTTGAAAACAATAAATAATAAACAATTGCTTATAGCCATAAATAAGCCACATTTGCATACCCAAAAATTGTTTCTTTGTGCTGGCGAAATCAAAAACAAAAATGTACACAAAATAAATTATAAAAATTCGACAATAAAACATAAAAAATTTGTAATATTAATTACCTTACAAAGTGCAACAACAATTTAACCTTGAACCTTCCAGTTGAGTGATTTTGTGCGAACAGTTTTTAAAATTAACAAATGCATTTTATTCGTGCTTAAAGTGATTCGTTGTTGACATCGAGACAAAAAAAAAACAAAATTATTAGAACAGGTGAAACGTAGTGGTGCTAAGTGGGTGGGTGGGTTGTGTGGGTGGTGCATAAGTTACTAGATCAACTCAACTAACGTCCAAAGCCAAAGCCGCCATTGAAGCCGCCGAAGACATTGCTATTGGCATTGGCATTGCCGCGATTGCCACCGCCGCGATTGCCGCCAGCACCACCAAAGGCACCAGCATTCGCGCCAGCGCCATTATTGCCACCAAAACCACCAGCATTCGCATTGGCATTCGCATTAGCCGACTGGCCATTGCTACTCGTAGCCGTGGCACTGCTCGTTGCCGTATTGGTCACCGAACCATTCGGTCCAACCTGCGAACTGATGTTCGCGGCCGTATTGGCAGCAGCATTGCCCTGATTGTTGTTGCCCTGGAAGATCGACTGGCTGTTCGCGCCCGAGGTGACCGATTGCTGGTTGCCGTCCGTGATCACCTGCGTGTCCGTGTTGGCTATGTTGCTGGAGCTGCCAAACTGATTGTTGTTCGTTGCCGTGGACCCGCTGTTCGAGCCAATGGTCTCCCGGTTGCCCATCTGCGTGTGCTTGGTGTTGGCGTTCGAGCTGGATGCCTGCTGCTCGGAGCCGTTGAAGTTGAGCGCCTGGCTCTGGGCACCGTTGGAGGACTCGCCCTGGCTCTGCTGCTGATTGGTGTTCGCTGAGCTCACCTGGCCGCTGCTGCCGTCCTGGGCGAGGTTGGAGCCAATGCTGCTGCTGCCGCCATTCGAGGAGCCATCCGGGTTGATGTTGGCAAAGTTGTTGCTGCCCGCCTGCTGATTGAAGCCGGGTCCGCCCTGGGCCCCTGCATTGCCCGTGGACTGCACTTGGCCGCGCTTGTTCGGCTGTCGCTGGTTGTAGTACGGATCTGGCTGGCCAAAACCGCCGCCAAAACCGCCGCCAAAGTTATTGGGCCTTCCGAACTGGCGACGTGGTCGCTCAAAGCCATAGTTGCCAAAGTCCTGCTGCGGATAGCCAAAAGGGACGAACTGGGCGTGACGCTTGGGCCTCAGCTGACGCCGGTTGCCAACAGCGGCGAACTGCTGAGGCTGACGAAAGGCATACTGGGGCTGGGGCTGAGGCTGACGACGAAGACGACGCGGAAACTGAACGGCCTGAGTGCCAGCAGTCTGGCCAAAGCCGCCCGCATTCGCCGACGTCTGGCCGTTGCGAGTGCGTCCAAAGGCATTCGAGTTGGTCACCGTTTCGCGGACATTGAGGCCGCCATATTGCTGCTGATTCACCTGGCTGTTGCTGTTGGCGCCAACGCGGGCGCCACGACCCTGAGCATTGACCGTCGCCTGGCCGAGCGTATTGGTGCGCTGCACATTGTTGTCCAGATCGAGGCTGAGCAGGCCGAGGCCCAGGCGCAGATCGCCATCGGGGCCACGCTGCAGGCCGACGCCCTGACGCACGTTGTCCGGGGAGAGGGAGGCGCCCAGACCCAGGTTGCCGACGCGGAACTGATTGGCCACTCCGCCGCTGACGGCGCCATTCGCATTGGTGCGCGTGCGCGTCAGAGTGTTGCCAATCTGCAAACCGCCGAGATCGACTTCACGATTGCGCGCCTGCGAGTCCGAGACGATGCGCTGTCCATTCTGACGGGTTACTGCTCGCGAATTGGAGAGACCCTTCGTGTACTCCACGTTGTTGCCCAGCTCCACCTGTCGCTCGTAGGCATTGGTGTTGGCGCGCGAGACGGAGCCCTGGCGTGGACGAGCGCCGCCGCCATAGAAACCTGGCTGAGCGCCATATTGTGGCTGACCGTAAGCAGCAAACTGTGCTTCAGCTGGATGGTGAGAAAGAGAACGAGAGAGAGCGAAAGAGACCGAGTGTGAGTTGGGCATAATGTAAAAGTTTTGTATTCGCCCATCTGGCGAAACTTTTGTTATTTGTTTGCGCGTAATATTTAAGGTAAACATATCACAAGCTTCATGCATTTATAATCTTCTCCGCACAAACACGAATCACAAACACCCCCAAACCCCTACCCATCCCCCCGACTGAGTGCTCCGAAACTTGTTCCACAAACATCGCATCGCATCTCGTTTTTGACGTCTTTTTTTTTCGTTGACTGCTTCTAATTTGAATCTCATTTAATGTTCGAGCTGCTTTTTTCCATTATTATTATGATTTTTGTATTTCGTGTGTTTGTGTTTTCGTTTTTCTGAGCTGTGCTTAACTTTTGCCAAAGTTTCGTGTTCTGTTTCTTGCTTAAGGTCTGCATATCATTTCAGAAACTGTACACAACATCCAAATAATAAAATTGTTTCCCAAATATTAAACACATATTTCTCTTATGCTTTGTGTATTGATTGATGAATGTTATTCATTTTGATTGCGATAAATATTATTGAGAATTTTATTCGTTGTTTCATCTTAAGTACTGGGAAAAGAATCAGCAAAAATCATCAAAAATCATACATAAGTTTGATTTCCAAAATAATATCTACTAAAACTCGAGCTGAATTCAAAGTTTATTTCTTAGGGATTTGTTTCTTAAGGATTTGGTAAGCTAACGGATTGCTTCAATCCATAGAAGGAATCTTTTCGCATTAGTAAAAATGTTTTTTAAAGATTTCTATTTTTGAGGTTTAACTTAAAAAGTCAAATTAAGCTTTGGCTTGAAAAATTCAAATCAAGAATATACATACAGTCAAACTTGCATATAACGAACTTTCTTATAACGAAGTTTTCTAATTTTCGAATAAGTTTCCATTACTCTGCGATTTGGTTTCATTATAACGAAGTTTTGGGTTTCATTTTATGCTAGTTCGACTATATTTGAATTCGATTTCGTGTTCGAAGAAAAGGATGAATTTTCCTTAATATATTTTGCATTATTCCAAGATATTTAGCAGCAGGACTCAAACTTACAGCTTGAACATTATATTTGGCTGGTTTTGGTTTCAAAAATATCATAAAAATAATATTTAGATTGCAGTTGCGAACTCAAAAAAAAAATTCAAACATAAAAAAAAACAAAAAAAAAGAATTTTACACAAATGAACACTTAACACTTGCTGCAACTGCCACTTGTTGCACGCACACACTTATGGACTCGTGGAATGGCTTTAATACAAATATCGTGGTATGTATTCAATATATTGTAATGATGTTTTTGTTGTTAACACACAATTTGGTGTTTAATCTGAGCCGGAAGTGAATTGTTATTGTTGCGTAAGTGTGTGCACGTGTGAGGGTGTATGTGTGTGTGTATGTGTGTGTGTGAGTGGGTGTTTGTGTGTGTGTTTGTGTGTTTATGTGTGTGTATTGTAATCACACTTGACTTTGAGCACAGATTATTTAACACTCGAAAGAGAGAGAGAAAGATAGATTGTGTGTGAGTGAGAGAGATGCGATTCTCTGCTCCTCTCTGCTCATTATCCTTTTTGTGTTTGTTGTTATTGTTGCTGTGCTTTTTTGTTGTCCGTCTGTCTGTCAATATGCGACGCACGTTGTCGCAAAATCCAGCGATAATTTTGCAATTATTGCTGTAATATCAAAGCTCGCAAAGTACGTAGGCGATTTGAATGCCTGTATGTGTGTGTGTGTATTGGTGTCATTATCCTGTCAACCTGCTGTTCGTGCTGCATATTGTTGTTATTGTTATTGCTGCTGATGTTCGTGGTGTTGCTGTTGCGCCGTGGCACAAAAATATTTACCTTGTGGCAGTTGACAAACTGCCAGCCAGCACACAATTAATCCAGCAAATGCGTGGCGCATCCTCATCCTGACAGCTATATATATATATATGTGTGTGCGTGTGTGTAGGTGTTTGTTTGTGTGTGTGTATCTGATATCCGTATCTGAGCGTTGTGCTAGGCTAATTTGCCGTTGCGAAAACAGCGCACGCAATGAGCGCGTTTTTGGCCGCTGGCGACTTTTATCGTGCGCGGTTTTTGTCGTGTTCGTCTTTCTTTGGGTGTAGTTGTCCCCAGCAAACACACACACATACACACACTTGAACACAATCTAGCTAGCTGTATTAGCTGGCGCGTGTGTTTTACGTTAAGCGTTCACTGTCGTTCTAAGCCGCTCGCTGGTGTTGTAATCAAGCTTTAAACCAAACAATAATTAACGCGCTTTATTGATTAGCTGCCGACAGAGCCACTGCCACTGGCAGAGCCAGAGAGAGAGGGAAAGAGACAATGAGAGAGAGAAAGAGACAGAGGCGGCATCAGCGACGTTCACGTTCAAGTTGGCGCTTAGCATTATACTAATATATATATATAAATATATATTTGTAAATGGTTAAAAAGGGTATGTTGGGTTTGTGCAAAGGTATGTGGCAGGTAAAAGGAAGCATCTCCGAACCCATAAAGCATATATATTCTTGATCAGCATCAACAGCCAAGTCGATATATTTTCGATAACTTTTCCCGTTTCCCATATATACACATGTTATCGATAACAACAAAATCATGAATTTGAAAACATTTTACGAACATAAGCTTACCTAATCCCTAGGCAGTACAAGTTTATTTTAAATTTTCGATAACTTATCCCGTTTTTGATATACACATGTTATCGATAACAACAAAATCTGGAATTTGAAAAACTTTGAAACGCAGTTTGAAACTTTCAACGAAATAATGACAATCTGTAAAATCTGTATTGAAATCGGTTCAGAAACACCGGAGATATAGAACATTGATGTATGTAGTAAACGCTTACACATCCGTATACGTATAGAGTTCAGGGTATCGGCTAGTCAGGACTTCTTCCTACTTGTTTTTTTTTGTGTGTTGAAAAGAAATTGAATTTCGTACAGGTTTTCGTTATTATTTTGTTTGTCTTTTGTGTGTTTTTTTGGTTAGACTGAGATTCTTCTTACCTGTGCTCCTCCTCCAATTCTCGTTTAACTTGTTTTCTAAGGCCCTAGCAGCATCACCAAACAACAACATTAACATTAAAATTAACAATAAAATCATACTACAAACCGAGATAAGTTTGTTTTTTGATGAGTTCACAAATTCACAAAAAAATTAAAATAATATGAAATCAAATTTATTTTTTTGATGATCAGGTATAACTGCTCCCGAGTTGTATTCGTGTTTTCCTTTGTTCGGCGCTTCAATCTAAAGGGGGGATTTTTTTATTTTGTTAATGTTCGGCCAGAATGTGGATAATCAAGAGAAAGCCTTTTTCGTTTGGGGCACATCAATTCAACTCAATGAAATGCATAAAAAACTAATAAATGACCCAGAAACACACAAATTAATATACGATTACCCTTCTATCTATCTTAACCTATATGGAAAATTCCTTTAAATCAAACATTTTCTACTTTTTCTACTCTTTCAAATAGCCAAATAATACAATCGACAATATTATATGTATTATATAATAATATCATGAGAATTAAAAATCAAATTTAGTAACATTAAGCATAAATCTTATAAGTTTCCATTCCAAAAACATTCAGCCAAATACCCAACAAATTACTCTCAATACAACTCAATCAATAAGTACTCATCGCTTTCAAGATTCATCTTCTAGTTCAGGCCGACCTCTCGCTTCGTCTTAAAACCAAACCAGGTAGTCGTTTTGTGATTTTGACATTTGTTTAGGTCACTCCAGGGCCAAGTGGATGCTTAATGTTTTCCCAGTTTTTTAGACGTCAACGTTCGCGCTGTAGGCCGACGTTGAAGGCGTTAGCTGAGTTAGAGGTTTTTTTGTGGTTTAAACACATGATAATCATTTATTCGCATACTCGTTATACGAATTAGTCATTAAATTGTCATAAAATCGAAAAAAAAAAAAATATCAAACGAAAAAGGCGAAATCAAAAACTTGTCTTTAACTTTAGGTCTTCTATTGACAAAAGTGTTTAGCATTCTAGAAACTTGTCTCAGAACAATACGCAAGCACTGTAGCCAGCAAACTAAGAGCAACATCTCTGTTAAGAAGAAGTCGAACAAGTAAAAATAACAAAACAAAGTTAAAGTGTCTTGAAGTTTAACTTGATTGACTTACCAAAACTCAACTTGAAAATAGGTCAGAACTTTCCCAAAGTCGTAACTCCCTCAAAATACAACTGATTATGAAATGCAATACCTTAGAAGTCATGATTTGCCATCTAGATTAATACTGCGTTTCCAGTTTAAAAAGTAATTTGAACTCAAAATTCATGAAAAAATTATTCCCAGAAACTTTCCTAAGTCATAACTTCCTCAAAACTTAACCGATTATCAAATGTAATACCTTAGAAGTCAGGATTTGGTATCTAGATTAATACTGCATTTCCAGTTTAAAACGTAATTTTTACTCCAAATTCATGGAAAAAATATTCCCAGAAACTTTCCGAAGTTGTAACTCCCTCAAAAATCAACCTATTATCGAATGCAATACCTTATGTCATGGCTTAACATCTAGTTTAATACTGCATTTCCAGTTTAAAACGTAATTTGAACTCAAAATTCAAGAAAAAATTCTTTCCAGAAACTTTCCTAAGTAATAACTTCCTCAAAACTGAACCGATTATGAAATGATATACCTTAGAAGTCAAGATTTGGCATCTAGATTAATACTGCATTTCCAGTTTAAAACGTAATTTGAACTCAAAATTCAAGAAAAAATTCTTTCCAGAAACTTTCCTAAGTAATAACTCCCTCAAAACTGAACCGATTATGAAATGATATACCTTAGAAGTCAAGATTTGGCATCGAGATTAATACTGCATTTCCAGTTTATAACATAATTTTCACTCGAAATTCATGAAAAAATTCTTCCCAGAAACTTTCCTAAGTAATAACTCCCTCAAAATAAAACCGATTATGAAATGCAATACCTTAGAAGTCAAGATTTGGTATCTAGATTAATACTGCATTTCCAGTTTAAAACGTAATTTTAGACCGAAATTCATGAAAAAATTATTCCCTGAAATTTTCCGAAGTTGTGACTCCCTCAAAATTCAACAAATTATGAAATGATATACCTTAGAAGTCAGGATTTGGTATCTAGATTAATACTGCATTTCCAGTTTATAACATGATTTTAGACCGAAATTCATAAAAATATTATTCCCTGAAATTTTCCGAAGTCATAACTCCATCAAAACTCAACCGATTATCAAATGCTATACCTCAAAACTCATGGCTTAGCATCTTATTTAATACTGCATTTCCAGTTTATAACATAATTTTTACTCGAAATTCATAAAAAAATTCTAGCTAAAATTTCTACCTATTTTTTTGGTAACCAGATACGCCTCCTAAGAAAATCTCATCAGTCGTGATTGCTAATTATTCGAGTGGTATGTGAACTTCATCAGTAAACGGGTATTTTTTGGCTGGTGTATCTCGAATTTAGTTTATCAATATTATGCGATGTTTGTAGTTGATTTGCTGAAAGGGAATTTTCGATATTTTGTGTGCGCAATTTGCAAATCAAAACTACAAAATGACATTGTAAGGAAAGTCAGTGAACAATAACAACAACAAAAATGTGGGTCACATACAACCAAAACTTTCGCCAGACAGAGAGAGATAGACAGAGAGAGAGAGAGAGAGAGTACTATTGAGCTTTGGCTTAGTTCTGTTCGATTTATACAAAAAAAAAAGAAAGAAAAAAATTGTTTTTTATTTGTATTTCAATTCTAGCCGTTTATCGTACTGGCGGCATCTTTACGCTGACGAGCATTTTGAGAATGCTACTACTACAACTAACAGTACCATGACCCACAGATACCCCTCCCTCCCCCCTACATCCCCTCTTATGCTAAGCCCCTGTTTGGTATGCTTTGGCTGTGGCTCCGACTGCGGCTGGCTGGCTGCCTTGAACGCGTGAAATGGAGTAGAAAAATTGTTTTTCTATCAAAGGCGAAAAATCGCAGCAGCAACCCCTCCCCTCCCCGACCATCAATTATTAGCTGTTGTTGCGAACTCTCTCTCTCTCTTTCTCTTTACCTCTCTCTCTCTCTATCAATTTAATGCCCGCAACTTCACTGGACACGCGGCTTTAACTTTATTTTTTGTTGTTTCTCCCAACTTTGTTTTTATTGTTTATTAAGGTGGGGTGAGATGGGGGGTGGTGAGGGGGCTTTTGGCGGCCACTTGAACGCTCGGTTCGGTTTTTCGGTTTTTGGTTTCTGGTTCTGTGTTTTGGTTTCAATTTCGGATGTTTTTTTCTCTCGTTTTTTTTTGTTTCTCGCTGCTGTTGTCTGGCCGGTATTAGCCCGGCTCAGACTTTGATTTGTGCTGCTAATTGAAGTTGTATGCCCCAAGCAGATGCTATAAGGAGTGGGTGGCGGGGGGAGGGAGCATCGGAATATATATATGTATATATGTATGTACTTGGATATTGGTTGGATGCCAGGTGAATCCGCAGGCAACTAGGCAACTTGAATTTATTCGTTTAGCGGATTGCGAAAGGCAAAGTTGAGCGAAAGAGTATTAAAAATTCGATGAGAAAGTGTCATAAACATTTTGAATTTCATTTATTTGTAACACGAAAAAGAATTTCTCAAAAATTTCCAAACATTGATAACGATCTAACTGTTAAAATAATTCTAAAAATCAAGTTGAAATTTTGTTTTTTCACTCACTTTGAATGAAAGTTTGAAAGAACTTCACACAAATATTCCCTAACTATATGTATGGTTTCGTATACTTTTTGGCAAGCTTAATAGTTTATATATTGTTTATTGAATGTTTGTATATATTTTTATTGATTTGCTTAAAGTATTATAATTAAAACGCGTTTTGCTCGAATCGCGTTTTGCTTTTATTTCATCATTTTTTTTAAAAATACTTCTATGAACTGTATCTGATTGTGTGTGTGTCTGTGTTTGTGTGTATGTGTGTGTGTTTGAGTGTGTATATGTGTGTATATTTCTGTGTTTGTTTTGTGTTCCATTTTGGTTTCCTTTTGTTTTCTGATGCACATTTGATGATAATTTGTTTTGACAAATTTTTAAGTTATAAATTCACAATTTTGCACACAGTTGCATATGCATATTACACTTTCACGTGTGTGTGTGTGTGTCTGTGCAGTCAGCCGTATGTTTGCCTATCTACAAATACTTATGTTACCCATCTCCGTCGGCATCTTCGTTACCCAATCCTTGGGCCTCCTTCTGGTTAGTGTCTCCTTGTGTTTGTTTTGAGTTTTCTACTGCTTCTGCTTCTGCTGCTTGCTTGCCGCGTCTGCATTGCGTCTTTTGTTATTATTACATTTTCATAAATGCATAAGCACACACACACATACACACACGTTGCACACACACATGGAGCGAAACTCGTTGATAAATTTTGTAAAGTTTTTGTCTGCCTCGTTGTCGGCATGTGGCTCGTTAGTCTGTCTGTCTGTCTGTCTACCGATACCCTTTCCCTTTGCCCTTCCCCTTTTTTGTGGCTTCACCAGACACCAGCCCAACCCCTCACCGCACCCCTTTGTAATTGCAAGACATCGCCCTCCTTTCTGCCGATTTAATACGCATGAAGAATTGCTTCCAACTGCATGCTGAAATGAGATATTTCAATTTTGTATTGTAATTTTAGTAACTTAAATGTAATTTTTCAAAGACACGAAACGCTTCTCACCCCACCCAGTCGGTCCGTCGGCCATTCAGCTATTGTACGTGCACGTTCCTGCCTCATCCACCCATGCCCCCCCCCGAACCCATGCTCGTCTCTCATGCAATTGTCTGGCATTGCGGGGCGGACTGCTGCTTCAATGGGCACCGGTTCAATACTTTGCAACAAAAGGCAGACAGAGTGTAACGCCTCCATTAGACAGACATCCCCCCTTCCCCCTTGCACCCACCTTCCCCTCCCCGGCAATCCGTTGCTTAAGCTCAAGTCAACCTTATTTGTTGCTTCGCTTTAGAAAATTATGCAAACAGCTCGCCCCAAAAAAGCGTTCTTCGTGTTTCGTGTTTGTGCACGTAATAAAGTAGCAACTACCCCCCACCCCCCTCAAAACACACACACACACACACACACAGAGTGGGTAGGTGGGGGTGGTGGCAAGTGTAACTGCATAGGCGGCACTTTTTAAGCGCTTCGTCGTCTCAAGTTTTTGGCAGCGCTTAAGAACTTAGCACACACACACAACGCAATCCAATACAAATAGATGAGAACTACGGCAACTTCCTGTCAACCAAACTGCCTTCCCCTCCACTCCTCTCCCCTTCTTCACTTCCCTTCCCTTCCCTTTGGTGCATGCGAAAGGCACGCCCCATCGCTTGCGAAAGTTTTGCGGCCGCCCACAAAATCTGTTGCAGTGTGACAAAAGCTTTGCCGTCGTCTCGTCTCGTGTGTTGGCGCCGAAATGAGCCAAATTATGACAAATTGTTGGCAAAAGTATTTAAAATGAGTTTATATCGGGCTAAAGAGTAAACGAACGGGTGGAGGGAGCGATGGGGAGAGGGGGGTGAGAGTCATATATATCCCATACTCTCTGTATGTTGTGTGTGCCACAAAAAGCGACCGCAAGTTGCGGTGAATATTCGACAACTTTGTCTATTTTTGGCGGCCGCTAGGTGGCGCTGCTGCGCTGACAGTTAATTTAATGCAACCAGGTTGCAAGCGGGGGGGGGGGGGTGGCGGGGAGATCAGGGCAACCCACAAGACACATGACAATTAAAAGGTCGTTAAGCACGCGGTCGTTTGAATACATAAGCGAATGAGAGTCGAGTGCACAGGGAGGAACCGATGGGGAGGGAGGGAAAGGTAGAGGTAGAGGTAGAGGTAGTGGTAGAGGTAGAGGTAGAGGTAGAGGTAGAGGTAGAGGTAGAGGTAGAGGTAGAGGTAGAGGTAGAGGTAGAGGTAGAGGTAGAGGTAGAGGTAGAGGTAGAGGTAGAGGTAGAGGTAGAGGTAGAGGTAGAGGTAGAGGTAGAGGTAGAGGTAGAGGTAGAGGTAGAGGTAGAGGTAGAGAGAGATGATAAATGCCAAACAGTTAGTACTGGAAGGGGGAAAGAAAAGAGGTAATGGGAGGGTAGGGAGCATCATCATCATAACATAATATGCGGTGAGTAATTAGAGATTAAAGCCGTGAAAGAAGTGCACACAAGTAATCGAGTTGGTAATGAGAACGGCTGGAGTGTAGCTGAAAGCAAATACATTCAGTATGACTTGAAGTGAAGTTTTATTCAGTGCAGTTCGTCAGCTGCTTTGTCTTAATACGTGTGTGCGACACATTCATATGCAAATGTAGATGATTTGCATTCACCTAGCTATGAATACAATCACAAATCATATGTTTCGGCACTCATACACTCACACACACGATGTTGTGCTTTCCTTCTGTTGTGTATAAATCAGCCATGTGACAACTACAATCACAGAGCACACACACACACACACACCCGCAACATCATTCACAATAGCAGTCGCTGTGAACAGCTTAAGTCGTGTTGCCAAACCACACAATTATGACGACGCTAACTCCCTCTCTCTCTTCTTCTCTCCCTCTCTCTCTCTCTCTCTCCCTCTCTTTCTCCCTCCCTCTCTCTCCCTCTCTCGTCTCGTGATGCGTGGCATTAGAAAAGTTTGCCAGAAAGTGAGCTGCGGGTCGCTTTTGGGGTCCCAGGACTCGACCCTCGACAAGCGACCTAGCTGTAAAACAAAAATGCTGAAACATAACAACAAAATGTAAATCCTTTCAATTGAAATGTAACAGCTACAGCTACAGCTAGAGCTAGAGCAATAGTGCAAGCCAAAGGAGCAGCCAACCAGAGGGCAAGATGTGGAAGGAGGAGTCTGCTACGGAGTCTGAAAGCTTCAAGTCGTTGTCGTCGTCGTCAGCAAATTCAGCTTGTTTGCGTTCCTAAGTTATGGTTAGTGGTGCCAACTGGCTTAGCAAGTCAACAATTTTGGGGTTGAGGAGCTGTTATGTGTGAAGGGGTGGGGGGGAGTGCGTTGAGCGACAGTGCAGATAGTCGAGGCAGTCATATTTGAATGAATGTTCTCAAAAGTGGCGCACAGTGCGTATGCTTCATAAATAAATACGTATATTTTTTTGATATTCACATTACAATATTATGCGACAAAGTTGTCCAAATGTCAGTCGATGACAGTGGTGTAAAACTGCTGGCGAATTGTGGCTATGACAGTTAGAGAGAGAGAGAGAGAGATATAGGGAGAGAGAGAGAGAGGTAGATAGAGAGGGGGACATTAGCGTAAGATACGATGCCCATCAAGAACTGAACTGAACTTCATTTACAGCTCATCAACAGGTGCAACAGCAAATCACAAGCACAAAGAGTAACTGAAGAGGGAAAGGGGAGGAGAAGAAAACTGTGCCACGTTGTTGACCAAGAGCCAAGAGACAAGCGACTGGAACAAGACGCTGCTGTCCCATAAAGCGAAATTGTTACGCAAATAAAAGGGCCAAGAGAGAAGATGACAACAAACGACGACATCAACGCCAGCAAACGGCAGCGATAAACCGAATTGACAGAGACAACATAATGAAAGTGAGCTGGGAGCGGAGCGAAAATGTTCCATACAGAATGTCAAAGACTCTCTCTCTTTCAGTCCATCACTTTTTTAATGGTTAATATTGAACTGTTGAAAAGCGTATAAAGTGCTTAAGATTCTGAAACGGCATTAATAACCTTTTTTTTTTACCAAATTATAAACATATTTAACGCATACTTACAATATGCAAATTTATTAAATTTTGCTCCAATAAGTATGCTATAAAATATTAAATCGTATTATTAAATGGCAAAAAAAATAAAGAAAATAAAACTTAGGAAATATATCAAAATTTAAATCAATAAAGAAGGTTTAGAAACGAGTGTAATGAGAGAAAATGTCCCATAGACCGAATATAGACACTCTCTCTCTCTCTCACTCTATCAGTTTTTTAATGGTTAATATTCCAATATTTATGAAATGAACTGTAAAAAGGCGTACCAGGTGTTTAAGTTTATTAAACGGCACTATTAACATTTTTTAAGCAAATTTTAGTTTTTTAAAATTATATTATATTTAATTGTGCTCCAAAAAGTATGCTATATAAAAATTTAACTTTAAAATGGATTGGTAAAAATAAAAAATAAAGAATAAAGAATATAAGACTTCACAAATATATTAAAACTTAAATCAATAAAGAAGGTTTAAGAACGAGTGTAATGAGAAAAAATTTTCCATAGACCTAATATCAAAGAGACTCGCACTCCATAAGTTTTTTAATATGTTAATCTTTCAATATTTATGAATTGAACTGTAAAAAAGCGTACAAAGTGTTTTATTAACATTTTTTTTAAACCAAAATATACTTCTATTTAACGCATACTTTTAACATACAAATTTATTAAATTTTGCTCTAAAAAGTATGCTATAAAAATTTAACTTTCATATGGAATGGCAAAACAAAACCAAAGCAAATAAGACTTAATAAATATATCAAAATAAAAATAAAATAAAAAAGGATTAAGAAGCAGTGTACTGAAAATAGTATTTAAATTTATACAAATTAAAATATAAATAAATAAATATTTGTTCTAACTACTCAGTTCAATCGAAAACAAAACACAAACAAGAAACTTGAAATCCGTTTAGAATAATAGAATATTATTTGAGTGCAAGTTGTTGGCCAATAAAGATTAAGTTGACATAAATATTGCAAGCGAACATATTGTTAATTGTGTAATCCCTTTTCTAATATTTTTGACATAATGCCATAAGCATTGCCATTCGTCCATTCGAGTTGAGTTCAATAGTTCTGCTCGGCCATATGGCAAGCGTCTGGCTGGTTTTGGTTGAATAAATTCACGCACACTTCTATCGAGATAGATGGAAAGAGAGACAGAGTATGGAAAGGCAACAAAGTTGATTCCAGCTTGAGCCTTGAAGTGTTTACCAGCGCCTAGGACTTATCTCAACTCAACTGGAGTCGACTCTTAGACGATGACGCGTCGTTTGCTTCCTTTTTCCTTTTGTTTGTTTCGCTTGCTGCTGTCTCAGTGACAGCGAGGACAACTGCAGCATAAAAACCCAGCGTGAGATAGTTAATTTGTTTTCACTTCAGCAACAATATCCCAGGCTATCCACACTAACAGCTGCAACAACAGCCCAACACCCAACACCCAGCCGAGTGTCCAGCTCTTTCAGAGTTTTCTTGTTTCTGTCTTTCGTTTTTTGTTGTTGCTGTCTGCAGCCCGCAGCTTCTCTCCGCACGTTTTGGCTCATTTATTTTCAGTTTGACGCCCTGACGCTGCTTATTTGCACACAGCAAAAAAAAAGCGAAGGGAGTGAGCAAGAGGGAGGGAGAGAGGATGAGAGGGCGAAAGGAAGGCGAGAGATAGACAAAGATGTTGAGTAGCCGCTGTCAAACTTATCAAATGGCAGCGCGAAAAAGAATTGCTGAAAATGCTGTAAGGAAGAAGAGGAGCAGGAGGAGCAGGAGGAGGAGAAGGAGGAGGAGAAGGTGGTGGAGAAGGAGGAGGAGGAGAAGGAGGAGGAGAAGGGTGAGTGGCGAGAAGACCGAGTTGACAATTGCAAAAAATTGTCACAAAGCGAAATTAAAAACGCAAAAACAAACCGGGCAAAGAGACAGAGACAGAGAGAGAGGGAGAGAGAAGACAAAGAGAGAGAGAGAGAGAGAGAGAGAGAGAGAGAGGAGGAGGAGGATGAAGAGGCAAACAGTGAATGTGGAGCAAGTGGCAAGAAGTTTTATGACAACAACAATAAGCGGGGAGAGCTGTGGATGGTACGGGGTGGAAGGGGAATGGAATGGTGGAAGGGGGTAGGTAGGGGGTGGAAGGGTGGTGGAAGTTGGTGGAAGGGGGTTGGAACGAGGGGTAGGGTGGGTACAACTGTCATGGAAAATATTTCAATTTGGCATCTTTTGCCCACTTTTGTCAACTGCTGACGACGACAATTGTTGTCGGTTGTCGGTTGTTGTTGTCGGTTGCTGTTGCCGTCGTCTCACCCCCCTACACCCCCCTACATACCCCTACACCCCTCCACCCTTCAACCTACCGGACTAACCGCCAACGAACTACCTCTCAACCACTCAATTCACGTGGGGCACATGCATATTTTAATTAAATTGTTTGCCAGCGACCAAAACCACTTCGCCCCACCCAACCTCCCCCCACACCCACAAAGTACACACAGCGGGTGGTGCAAGTTGGATACTGTTATTGTTGTTGGTACTTTTTTTTATTCGTTTTTATTTTATTTTATTCATTTCGTTGTTGTTCGTTGCAAGGTGTGAAAATGAAGAGCAGCTGCAGCCAGAAGAACATCTGTCTAGGCGACGGCTTGAGGCGAACAATCAAGCTGAAACTATGCACAATTACATACCCTGTAGTCAGGGGCAAAACGGGCATATACGCACTTTGTTTTTGAGAGAGTATTTCCAACAATAGTCAAACTAAATGAACTAGAAAAGGGATAAAGAAAAATAAAGTTTTTTTTATGATTGAAGAATATTTGAAGCCGGATTCAATCAGAAACTATAAATCTATAGATATGGTAGCTATAACAGTTACTTATTTATTGGTTATTTTATTTTTTCACTAAGAAATCATTTACTTTCTGAAGTAATAACTTAAGAACCTTAAGTGTTCATCCTTGATTTTTGGAGTTTTTTTCTTGTTTCGAAATTGTTATGAAAATTCCACACTTCATTCTATGAGGCAGCTTCCCTGTTTCCCTCTCCTTCGCTTAACTTTCCCTCCACTCGTCTCCTCTCTCTCTCCCTCTACTCTCTATCTCTCCTCTCTCTTCACCTCTTTTGTGGCTATCTGCCACCCCCTTCTCACTCTCTGTGCGCCTTCATGCTGCGTTTGCCTAGCTAATAATTTGAACATTTTTGGGGAATCGAAACGCATTTTGTGCGTTATTTTGTCGTGTTTGCTTTTGCCCGGTTTCCATTTCTGTCTGTCTGTGTGTGTGAGTGTGTGTGTATGTGTTTGTAAGTGTGTGTGTTGTTTGTTTGTGTGTGTGTGCTCGCTGGTCGCGCTGGTGTGTTGTCAAGAGATCAATGATAAAATATATTTTATTATGCTCTTGCTGTTGCGACAACAACAACACAGCGACAACAAACAACGAAACAACAGTCCAAACAACCAGACAGACATAAAGGCAACCCCTCACCCATCCCCTCCCTTCTTACTCTATCTTTCTCTTTCACTCTCTCTCACTCACTCTTGCTGTTAGTTCTCGATATTTGGGAACTTGTCTGCCACTTGCTCAATATTAATTATGCAACACAAAGCACACACAAACACATAGACACACACACACACACACATAGACACACACACACACACACTAACACAAACACACATAGACATACCCGCCATTTTGGGCATTGTCATAATTTTGGCAAACGAACAATTAGGTCTGGCCCAAAGCTCGAAGCGTTTTGGTCTGGGTTGCGTTGATAATATTGAGTTGTGGAGCAATACTAGCTGCAAAGTTGTGTCGATTAGATTTGTTGGCTTTTCTCATTATATATATATATATATATCTATGTTTTCTGTGCTGACCAGACTCCTCAAACTAACCAACAAAGTCCTGCCTCTTCCATTGCTAACATTTCGCAGAGAAAGAAAGTTTTTGAGTTCTGAATTTTTGATTCAGATATGGAAGAGAATGAGAGAACTTTCTGGTCAGTCAATCAGTTGGTCAATCGGAGAGTCCATCAGTCGGACAGTTCGTCAAACAGTTGAGGGAAGACAACAAATGAACTCCACAAAGCTGAAAACCCCAAAAGCCAAAAGATAAATACTCAGCGAAACGAAATGGTTTTCTAAGTAAGTGCAAATTGCGTTTTAATTAAAATGTAAAAATAAAGTACACAGCGCGAAAGAGCGAGAGAGAATGAGAGAGAGAGAGAGATGGAAAGAGTGGGCTGCATTGACAAAGTAGGGTTGGGAAAGGGGGAAAGGGGCGACTGCTATGACAGAAATAATTAAAATTCGAAAAGTAACTTGAAAATGAAAATGTATTCGCCTGCTGCTTCAGCGACAGCTGCCAAAACGATGACAGCGACAACTCGCTCCATCTCCCTCTCTCACCATCTCCCTCTCCCTCCAGTGGGAGCGGGTGTGATGCGGGGGGCATTACGTGCCGTGGTATTAACTCGATCTAAGCTCACAAAACGCGTAAATGTCACATTTCCATTTACTCGCAATTTTGTTTCGTATTTATGTACATATATATTTATTTTATTTTATTTTGTTCGACTGGCCAAACACGCTTTGCCCACCCTACCCTCCCTTACCATCCCTACCCACCCTCCCACCACCTTTCTAATGTGCCTCTTCTGACCTCTTGCTCTTTGACTTGCCGTATCAGCATTTCCGGCTCCGGCTCCAGCTCCGTCTCCGTCTCCTTCTTCATCTTTTCATTTTTTTAAACACTCACTTTGCGTTTCTTTTTTCTTGGCTCTTGGCAAATGCTGTGAAAAATTATTTGACAAACAGTTTTCCGCATGCTTTTCACTTTTGCCATGCCTCCTTTCCCTTGCTGTTGCTTGCTTGCCAATCTGCTTGAAAATCTCGTTATTTTGTAGCAATTTTTAGTGTCGCCCATTTGGACGGGGGCATAAAAATGCAAACTTTTTAATTGGGTTTTTGTGTGTGTGTGTGTGTTTGTGAGATCAAACTGTTGTGTGGAGTGGGGGGGAGGGTGCTCAAGGGGGGGATTGTTTGCGTTAACTAGGGTGCCAAGGATTACCGGCACGAATTGACATCTAAGTCCCGCCAGAATCAGCAGATGAGCAGGAGATGGAGCCAGAGGGTTGTAGAGGGGGCGCCGGCCTGGCGGGGGGTAGGCGGCAACCTGGACACGGACCAGGACGCAAAGCTGCGTTGATGGCAGCAATTTGACGCGGACAGCAAATTTAAGCGGCTTAGCTTGACCAACAAAGCTTGCCTAGCTTCAGCTGCAACCAAAAAAAAAGCCAGAAAAAAAATGCGGAAACCCAACAATAATCTAAAAAAGGCCTGCCAAAAACAACAACAACTACAGCAATCTGCTGTAGGGCTCAAAAAAAGAGAAGAAATTGTTGCACGGCACAAAAGATTTGACAAGGATCTGCGTAAATTAAGGGCGTGGCGATAACTACACACACACAAATTTCTAAGGATTTTTCAGTTCCGTTTTCGCTTTCTACTTTTTTTCTCTTTCCACTTAACTGAAGTGAGTTGGGGCTCAGCTTGGAAAGCGATCGAACAGTCTCTCGCTCTCTCTCTGTCTCCCTCACCCTCTCTCTCTTTCTCTTCTCTTCACTTCCCTTTTCATCGTTTACTCTTCAGCTAACTCCTTTGCCTGTGCCTTTGTAGCCATTGATCTCTGAGTCAGATACAACCCTGCGTATGTATGTATGTATGTGTGTCTGTGGTGTTTGAGCACATATATTGATTAAGCAATTAGCTTAAATTACACTAAGTACACACACACACACACCACACACACACTCACACACACATGTACCCTCTGCACCTGCTTATGTTTGTGTTTTTACCTCAACTTTGGCCACTTTCAATCTTCGCGTTTTGTGCGTTTAGCACTGCGCTGCATAAACAAACCAAATGCCACAACACGCACACACCACACACACACACACACACCACGCATACACACAGACAAACATAATACAAAACACACACAAGAGAGAGAGAGAGAGAGAGCGAGAGTTATAGTCGTTGTAGAACACATAGTCATAGCCATGGACATGGCCATATGGAAGTATTTATGCCCCAGACAGAATGCAAATAGTAGTAGCAAACCGGTTAGCCAGAACCCGAAAAACTTTCGGCACATACTCGGCGCACATGGACTGTGGCATGCAGCTTGTGCTTTGGGGGAAGTTGGGGCAAGTTGTTGTCAATGAAACTCGACTGCAAAGATTTAAGTTCGTTAACTTTAACTCGAAGCAAACAAGGTAAAGTGTTATGCATTCATCATACGCAATGTGTGACAGATTTAGCTTACTACCACAAAAAGGGTATACAAATGTGTGTGTGTGTGTGTGTATTTGGGTGGGTGTGTATGTTGTGTGTGTATTGAAATTGCATTGCACGGCTTTATGGTCATAAGGATGAAAGTCTCTTACTGACTTGTTTGCATTTCCTGTTAAGCTTTAGCCATGGCTTTTAAAGACGCAACTCTCTCACTCACTCTCTCCCTCTCTCTCTCTCTCGTTGGCAGGTTGGTTGGCAACGTGGCATGTGTTGCCATCGATTTGGCCGTTTAACATTTATCGCCGTTTCGCCTTACCCCTTACTCTTTATGTCTCTAATGACTTAGGGCCCAATATATATCCTTAGCAATTTTGCACTGCGTGTCACCTGCGCTGCCCAGATAAATCGCAAGAGAGAGAGAGAGAGAGCGTGTTCAGACGATGTAAGCTGTAGCTGAGAGAGAGAGAGGGAGAGAGAGGGGAGTGAGAATTCCGCAAAACTTTCACCAAATGGGGATTTGTCGTTTTATGTGCTGTGAATTGAAATGCAGCCAAGAAATTCCTTTTTGCCTTTTGGCACAACTACTCACCCACTCCCACCCCCTCTCTCTCTCTCTCTACCACTCTCTCTCTCACTCTCTCTCTTTTCTCTACGGCTAATGCAAAACAAATCGAAGCCAGCTGACGCCGCTCGATGGCTGCTTGCTGAGGTTGAGCTTGAGGGTTAGAGAATATCATTTCACCTGACGCAGAGCCAGTCTCTCGCACATTGTCCTATGGGTTATTAGGCATCGCTTGGCTAATACTCGTATTTTAAGCGTTAGCTGCTTTTGCTATTCCTGCTGCTGCTGCTGGCCCAGATAAAACAGCAGCAGTTGGAGCCAAGCAGCAGCAACAATAAAGAAATTGCCCGGCGCGCTGAAGCGTAAGCGACATTTCAGCCAGCTCCTGTCCGCTGTCCGAATGCTATCCTCCTGCAAACACACACACACACACATACACAGTGAAAGAGCGAGAGGGAGAGAGGTGAGAGAGAGACAACATTGTTGACCCCAGCTGGTCCGTTGGCTGTCCAACTTGTCGCTGTGATGATTAATGGCCACCAAACTGATAAATCAACTTTGTCGCTGTTGCTGTCACTGCACAAACACGCCGCAAAACTGCTGCGCCCCCTACACACACACACACGAGCACACACACACAGACACAGTCATACACATATATATACATAGACCAGAACCTACTCGATGGCGCTAGAAATTCGATTCGATTCGATTCGTTTCAATTCGTTGCGGCTCACTTGAGTTTTAGCTAATGTTCAATATGCCACGCCCACACACAAACACACCAACACTAACACACACACACACACACACAATAGCACACACACATATAGCACATTGCCTCATTGCGACATATGCAAACACGCCAATTTCAACGTCCTGCCATGCATTGTTCATCATCCACCAAGCGATACGATTCCATTGTCTACCGGAAATTATATCCAGCTGTCCCTGTAGCAAAACAATAACACCAAGCAAGAGGCACGGCTTCGTCTGATATATACTCTCACTCCCTGTACATCGAGCTTATGATTAGTGCGTTAATCGCTTAACTGTTTTTATACATAATCAGCGTGTAAAACACTCTAAGCTGCATAATATTTTTGTTAGTTTTCTATTGATTTTTCATATCAAAATAAACCCATTTCAAATATCATCTGTTAACGATTAACACCTGTTTGCTTATCTTTTATTAACTATCGAAAACATTCAATATACATATATATTAATTAACTAGCTTGTCCCCAGTGTTGGCCAAACCATAACAGCTTCCCCTTTGCTAGTTTTCTACTGAGTTCAAAGTAGGGTTTTTGGGCATATAACTTCTTTGCTTATCATCCCATTCCATCGGACTTACACTCATTCCTATCGAGCGCCGTCAGGCACATGATGTGCCTCAATGATGTACAATGATGTAACATGATGAACCATGATGTACCATGATGAATCATTTTATACCATTATGTAGCATGATGAACCATGATGAACCATGATGTACCGAACCATTTTATACCATGATGTATAATGATGTATCATAATGATCCATGATGTACCATGATATACCATGGTGGACCATGATGTACCATGATATACCATGATGAACCATGATATACCATGATATACCATGATGCACCACGATGAACCATGATATACCATGATATACCATGATGTAACATGATGTACTATGATCAACCATGATATACCATGATGTATTTTATTTTATACGTATTTAATTTTTTTGACATTAAACAATCGAATTATGAATGGTCTTTAAGATCGTTGCATTTCTTCTTTAAATACCATGATGAACCATGATGTATCATGATGATCCATGATGTACCATGATATACCATGGTGGACCATGATGTACCATGATATACCATGATGAACCATGATATACCATGATATACCATGATGCACCACGATGAACCATGATGAACCATGATGCACTATAAGCTTTCACATTCAACAGACAGTTTTGGAATAAAAGTTCTTGCATTTCAGTAAGAGTTTGCGTTTTATGTAGAAACTTTTACATAATATTGAAGAAGTTTAAGGATTGCTTCAATATAGGTTGAAAAAAATTATGGTTAAGTTCTTGAAAGACTTCTTTTTATTTATTAATTTTTATTTTATATCATATTTTTTATTTATAATTTTGACCGTTGCCTAAACACTTTATATTAACAAACAAAGTAGGGAATTTTTGAGTCTATAACTCAACTTTTTTTCCAATATTTAATGCAGTTTCAGGCAGTCGATTTTCTGGTTGCAGTTAGCCTCGAACAACAATCGAGTGCCGCATGTGATGTGGCAAGGCTAGCGTCGTGTTGCATGCCTCTTAAAGTCACGTTCACAATGTTCCGAACATTCACAATTTCAATTCAAGTGTTCTGAATGTTGAAAACTGTTTCATGTTTCGCCCAGTTTCACCCAGTTTCGCCAGTTCGTTCATCGGCATTGCAATTTGGCTCATTAGACACATTTCGTTTGGCAATTAAGTAAATAATTTGTAAGCCGCAAACGTTGCAATGCCCATACCAAGGGTAGGGTGTAGACCCTTCCCACCTGCCCTTAACTATCTCTGGCCACTTTGTCAAGCTGGGCCCCAGCTCTGGCCCCGTTTATTATGTCGCCCGGTTTCCAGTTGCAGTTGCAGTTGGCCAGGTCGAAGCGCTGCTGCTGTGGTCGCTGCTGTGGTAATTTATGTTACTGCACCAAGTAAATGCCGCTAAAGCACAACACAGCACACTCGCACACACACACACACACACACACACGCACACGCACACACCCGGCATATGTGTGCGGCTGTTTGTGTTTGCGCTTTTATTGTTTTGTTTGCCAATTGATTTGAAAATCAAAACAACAACAGCAACAGCAAACGGCAAACGAACAAAAATCCACAAAACGACACCGTCTAATGTGAAAAGCATTGCGTTATGTGTGTACCCCTCACCACCTGCATGTCTCGCCCATTGGCGCCACCTATTGGCCGTCATCGTTCGTTGCACGCATTGTTTGCATATTCGCCCAAATGTATGCAACGTGAATATTTAAATTTTTCGGAGCACAGTATTTTCGAGGTTTTTTGTCAAAACATTTCTGTTCAAGCGACACCGTGTTTAACACGCAGCGAGACAGAGACAGAGAAAGAGACAGACAGAGAGAGAGATAGAGTGGTAACTGATTTTGCTTGTGATTGAATTCAACAAGAGTTAAACTAAACAAACAAAAGTTCATTGCAAACTAAAAGCATTTACGACTTAATAGTATAAAAAGTATTAAGTCTCTGTGGCGAAATTAAACAAAGAAGAAAATTATTTAAAATAAATAAGCATCAGAATATATACAATTAAATTGAAATAAAACAAAAATTTCATGTTTATCGAATTAAAAAATAATTTAAAAAAAATTTGAACTATTTTAAGGTATGAAATTATTTAAAACGTTACTTCGGGATCTTATATTCCGATTCAGTACGTCCATAAAAATGTATTATTGGGTTCTGCATAGTAAAAAATATATGTGAAAAGTTGCAGTGAGAAAGTTCAGTTTTTTTAAGGGTTGTTATAGGGTTAACAATAGCTTTGACATCAAGTTTTGAAGCTCAGAGAGAATCTTGAGCGAAGTGTACTGAAAATCAAAGAGATCAGTTAAGATATAGTTATTTTGAGAAAGTAGTGATTTAAGAAAATAGTGATTTAAGAAACTAGTGATTGAAGAAAATAATGATTTGAGAAAATAGTGATTTGACTGAAAACACTGGTTTAAACTTAAACTTAACTGCTTTAGCTTACTGTTTTCCAATTGAAGCTTGACTGTTAGAGCCTTCGTGATACGATCAACTATTCCGTGGTCACAAGAATCAGGATATCTCTCTCTCCCTCTCTCGCTCTCTCTCTCTCTGCCTGTTTCTCTCTATCTTCCTCTCTCCCCTCTCTCTCTCCCTCTCTCTCTCTCTCTGTCTCTGTCTCTCTGAGGTGGAGAAGTGTTACAACCATAATGCAGTTGCGGGGTACGCTGCCTCGGCATGTGGCACTCAGGAACGGCAAGGCATGGTTACTATTGTGACTGTTACTCTATGACTATGTGTGTCTGTGTGCTGGTGTGTGTGTGTGTGTCTGTGTGTTGGTGTGTGTGTTTGTATTGGTGTTGGCATTGCCATCAGTCATCCAACTAATCTCTGCTTGGGCAACATTGGCGCGGCCGTCCGATAAGCGTCCATGTTGTTGATGTGTCCGAGCAGATCTATGGCCATATGCATAAACGTGATGACCGAGACCAAACACCGTACCACCTACCACCCAAAACAACCCCCCCCCCCCCCCCACCACCTCAACCAACCCCTCTTTGGCATTGTCTCTGGCTTGTTGGCTGCCCAAATGGACAATGGACAATGGACAATGTGCGACGACACAACACAATTCCGACTCGATGCGAATGGTTTGGTTTTTTTGGCCAGGTGGGCAGGGCAGGGCAGGGCATGGCGAAGGGAATGGGGAGAGGGTAGGCGGATTGGCGTCGTTATCATCGTACGTTACTTGTTTATGCACGTCATTGTTTGCATGTAAATTCGAGCTGGGTAAACCAACTGTTTCAACGGTTTCAACCGTTTCAACGCTTCCAACTGTTGCTGTTGTTGGAATCCGGCAAGGATGCGTCGCCACTAACCGGCATATCGGGCAGACTCTCTCCTCCAGCGCTCTCTCCCCTTCGTAACATCAGACTTAGCAACTTTTTGTGGCAATCGCATTGAAGCATTAAAGTTTACCTCCGTAAAAGTCTTAAAGTCTTCGGGGCGAAAATTCGTTCACTTGCTTTTCTTCCCTCTCTCTTTCTGGCTGGCACTTTAATTGAATTATGGCTAGGGCGTAATGTGTGTGTGTGTATGTGTGTGTGTGTGTGGGTGTGTGGGTGTGTGTGTAGGTGTGGGTGATGGCAGCAGTTACTTCAAAGAGCTGTTGATAAGAACCAAAGTGTGTTGCCGCGTGGAATTTCCCAGCAGTTGCGAGGCTCTCAAATTAGAAAAATGGCAACTTGGCGCACAGTGGAACCAAACTGCACGAAAAATATCTTAGCGGAATGAACTTAAATCAATATCTGTTTAAGAAGAAACTTTGTAAAGATATATTTAAGTTTCCCTTGAACAAGTTTTACTTGGAAAGGAAAAAAAGAAAACTTTGTTTTATGAATAATATTATTTCGAATTCGTTTCTATATCAATTAAAAAGATATTTTGCACATAGTTTACTTATAAGAATATTAAGCTTAATTGCAATCAGCTTGCTTGTGGCATGCAGCCAGTGTGCAGCATCGTATTCCGAAGTGTGAGCGTGCCACGTGAATGCTGTTGCAGCAGCCAGCAGAAGCTGTTGCTGCTGTTGCTGGACCTGTTGCAGAAGCATCTTGGCCAACAGCGAACAGGGCGAATGGCAGGAACAGAAACAAATGCATAATAACATTATAACATTACTAACAACGGCAACGAATACGACACTGTTGTTCTTGTTGCTGTTGTTGCGTCTTGTTGGTGGCACCACGGCTTTCTGCAACCCAATTCGCATCGTTTGCCGCGCGACTTTGCCGTCAAGTTCTTCTAGCCCGCAAATTATGCCAGGAAACTTGTTAAACTTATTAAAACGAAACCCCAGCATGGAGTTGCCAACCCAAACACACACACACACTCGCACACACACATACACACACTCGCAGCAGACTTCCTGTTTGGCCTGCGGGTGAATGTTGAAATGCGATGTTGCGACGACGAAGACCTGGTCGCAGCAGGTGGCAAATAACGCGCAACCAAAGACATAACATGCTCATGTCATCATTCCAGCTAAATGCATGAACACACACACACACACACACACACATACACATACCACAAGCTTATGCATTAGACATCAGACTTAAAATGTCAGCCGCAAATCTCATATCAGCTGAAGCTGTATCAATGTCAAGCTCATTCTTTCGATGCAATTCAACTTCGGAAAGAAGAATCAAGATTAAGAATCAAGTTGTTGGATTAGAAAACTTTGAATGTGGAGTCAAGAGTTGAATCATCATGGTTGCCGCATCAGCAATTAATGTTTTTCGTTGTATTCCTTTTGTGGTTGCTCTCGCGCCTTTGTCACATTACGTCCAACCGCAACGCAATTGAATCGATGGCTGTCGCTGCTGCGCTTCTCATTAATCAACTTCCGTTGGCAACCCATTCCAACCGTCTATCAGTCAAAGGCAGCAGCAGCAAACAGATGGGAAGTCCTGGCATCCTTGACATCGTCTCGTCCTGGACAACGGACACATTGATGGTGACAGGCGTCGGTGTATCTGTTTATAATTACCAGCCATGTTTGATTTTGGCTACAAGCTGTTATTCAGCTCATCCTTGATGATGATGATGATGATGTTGATGTTGCTGATGTTGATGTTTATGCTGAGCTAAGTTGACGACAGACAGCAACCGCCATCGCCAACGCCACCGCCACCGACTTCGACTCCGACTCGAGTGACCTCTCAACTTTAATGCCTTCAGCTTGTGTAATTAATACAGTAAACGATAGCTTCGAGAGAGGGAGGGGCGCCGAGAGTGTCAAAAGTGTGACGAGCAATCCGATGAGGTGAATAGCCAACTTACAAGCAGTTGCCCCACCGCATCGCACCACCTGCTCAAGCACCCACTCGAGCAAACTGCACAACATTAATGACAGGCATAACAATTATTTGTTGTTGTTGCTGTTGTAGGTTGCGTGCCGCACGAAACGTGTTGCAACAAATTTGCGAGCAAAGTGAATTTTGTGCAAAGAAACGAAACTTTCATTTAACTATTGGCCAAAGCTGTCACATGTCGATGATTAGTGGCCCCATCAACCTTTAAAATATAAAACCAAAACACAAAAACTAGCTAACTTACAGATTTATTAAATCCCTTACTTGATTGTCGCTAAATCATCTGCCCACAGATTTCGCGACTTGGACTCTTCCGGAGTTAACCTTTGAGTTCTTGGACTCTTCCGGAGTTAACCTTTGAGTTCTTTGGACTTATTAGCTGCAGCTTGCTCAACTCGCAGGTGGCAACTGCAAACCGATAAAAGAAATCTCCGAACGCCATAAAACTCATGTTACTTTTGCTGTTGCTAGAGTTGCATGGCTATAAAGATACCCTTTCGCTTGTGGGCAGACTCAAAAGGGTATATAAAGGGTATAAACTTTGAAATTGAATAAAACAAAGATGATTTTTTTTATTGATATGAAATTTACTTTCTTCGAAACTTCTTGCATTTAATTACTAAATTTTAATCAATTAATTAATTAATTAATAATTTAGTTTGTCTACAAGTTTCTTATTCGTTGGCAATTGGTTTGTGGTTGTGATTTAGCTAAAGTTTTGGCTTCAGCCAATAGTTATAAACTCATACAACTCCTTAGGTTGTTTCTTTGACTTTTCCGAAAAGTTGATGGGTATCTGTAAGCCAGGCTAAGAACTTGCCACAAGTGCAACAAATTTGAGCAGCAATATGAAATAAAGAAAATAAACGATTTTCTTTTTCACAAATAATAATAATAATACATGACAGCAGCGACTAAAAGTTATAGTTACAAAACGTGAGGAAGTACAAAGGGTTGTGGGCGTGGCAGGCGTGCGCGGGGGGGCTTGTTGGCAAAAAGTTTTGGGCGCGTTGCAAGTTGCAAGTTGCGCTAAACATCCGGCAATAGTCGACAGCGACTTTGGCAGCGACGTTGACGTTGTCGGCGGGCATTTTGTAAAATTAACAACTCGAATAGTTAAAGTAGAGTATGCACAACTAACACATACCCTGCTAACACTACGAAGTTCAATTGCAACTTGTATCAGACAGATTTGATCAGCAGACAGACACGAAAAACCAGATTACAAATCACTTTATACAACCTGAATATATAGCTAAGATCCTCTTCAGCTATATCCTTTACACAGTTGTTCAGCTAAGCTCAAACTTCAAGCCCAAATGTTAGCGTACAGTTTGATGATAGTCAGTGGTTTGTTGTGGGTATGTGCAGTGGTTGGGTGGTGCAGTGGTTGGGTAGCTGGGCGGCGGTATCGGTGCCTCAATAATACAAAAATATTCAACAGCATTTTACAGTGTTGCGGTGATGTAAGTTTTGGGTACGAAACTAAAAAAAAAACCACTGCCACGACCCACCAACAACAACAACAACATCACAAAGAGGCTCAACGGCAAGTTTGGATCCACACACACACACACATATATGATAACTGACACACACACACACGCCCCTCGTTTGCCCTCGAGCTCTTCTCGCACATTAGTCGCTTGTTAAAGTTGTGCCTGCAATTTTGAGTCAGCGCCTGCAACGCAATGTGGCAAGGTGGCAAGGTGGCTGCTTGTGCCTCTAGCGCAACTTGCCATATATACATATGTTTGTGTGTGTGTGTACAACCAACCCCTACCCCGCCCTGCTCTGTGAAAAGTGAAAAGTTTTAAGCAACTGCCGTTCGCTGGGATTTCAACTAGATACAACTATTACCAGAATGGCCAAGTGTTCGTTGTTCGTCGTTGTTGTTCGTTGTTGTTGTTGTTGTTGCTGCTGTCCAGACATTTATCTTTTAACTGCAAGTAAATGTGCAATGAAACCCGGATAATGTTCGTGTTTGTTGTTGTTGCTGTTGCTGTTGTTAGTTTAGGTTAACCTTATGTGGCATTCATTGGCTTAGCGATGCCCGCAACACTTATTGATTTAGATACATTTTTTTCGAGGTCATACCTTTCTTCAAGTGTGCTCGTGTGTGCGTGTGTGTGTGTGTGAAAATGTATCTCATTTTAACACTCTTGATTAGTTCGTTTTCCAAGTTGTTAGTTGAAATATTTGAAAACTTTTGCAACATGAAACTAAAACTGATATTCAAAAACAACAAGTAAGAAGGCTCTAATCGAGAAATCCCGACTAGACTATACCCTGAACCCTATACTCAACGCGTACAGCCACTGCTTGCAAGTATGTGTGAGTGTACACGTATAGTGAATACTTTCTTAATTTCAATACTCCATATCTCCGATGTTTCTCAACCAATTTCAATCAATATTTCACAGATTGTCATTATTTCGTCTAATGTTTCAAACGGCATCACAAAGTTTTTCGAATTCAAGATTTAGCTGTTATCGATAACATATGTATATCGGAAACGGGAAAAGTTATCGAAAACATATCGACTCGGCTGTTGATGCTGATCAAGAATATATATACTTTATGGGGTCGGAGCTGCTTCCTTCGGCCTGTTACATACTTTTGCACAAAACCCTTATATCCTTTTTATCCATTCTCAATGGGTTCAGGGTATAAAAGGGAAATATTTGTGTATACAATATTCTGAAAGTTTGAAGCTACAACAAATTGTAATTGAGTTTTTGAAAGCTTAGAGAAATTAATATGCAAATTTGTCTAATATTATTCAGTTTGTATTCACTTGATAAAGCTAATCCAACAAAATATTATAAATGTGAAAGTTTTCTATTCGATGTTTTTCTTCTCTTCCAAAGATTATAATGAAACTTTACAATAACGTAGTCTATACATCAATCTAACATCTAGGCTATGAATAGGAAGAACAGGTTGATGTTGAGCCTACAATTCAATAAGTATTTAGTTGGTTTATGCAAGGAGTAAGGCTGACAGGCGGCTTGCCCATTGGGCATTGTCCGGTTTAATCAACAGTCAACAGGGCTTGGGGTGGGGTTTGGGGGGCATTAGCACCCAGAATGACCAACATTTGGCGCCCTAATAAAACTGTCAGCATTATAAAGCGCCACTTAAGAAATGAACAAAAGAACATACAAAAAAAAAAAGCCAAAAAGAACAGCGAGAACAAATCAACAAAGCAAAACAAAAACAAATGAACGGACCGCAAAAAGCGATTTGGACAAAAAGCCCGAACGAAAAAAAAAGAAAGAGAAAAAGCATAATAATCATAAAATTAAAGCTAACACAGCACACATACAACAACAAGCAAAGAAAGGGGAGAGGCGAAAATTAAATAAATAAATAAAAAGGCAGAAGAAAAAAATAATAATAATAATAAAAAACAAAATGAAACAAAATGTTGTTTAGCATGACGCATGGACGTTGACATTGTTGTTGAAAGCTGCCACTAAATGTCAGCAAATGAGGGTCACACACACACCAACACACACACACACACACACACAGAGAGAGACAGACACGATGTGACAAACTAAATATTGTAATAAAAATGGTTGGGAAAAGTGAAAAAAAAAGTTTTTTTAATGAATTGACCGTAAAATGAACTTGTTGATGAGCCTTATGAGCTGTCGCACCACCCCACCACAACCACTGCACCACCTTAACCGGTGTGGAGCATCGAGTTAGCGTGGTCATTTGCAATAAAAAAGGATTATGAGCTGAAGGACACAAACAAACACAGAGAAAGAGAAAGCATATAAATATTTATAAATGCTTGAGGGTGGAGCAAGTGGTGGCTAGTTGGTTGGTTGGGTGGTTGGGCGGGTCCGGAAAGTGTCACTGCCATTTAACAACTTGCCGCAAAGCACCCACACACACACACACACACACACACAGGCGGTCCAAAAATTTCAAGTCCATGTGTGCGAATGAAAAAAAAGAAATACAAATAATATAAATAAAATGAAAAAGAAGGTGCGTGTGCGTCCACCAAAAAAAGGACATAAATGTTGAACTCGGGGCCCCCAGCTGGCCTCGCCTTATTTCGGTTTTAGTTCATGCCCTTGACATCGTGCAACAGCAGCGGGAACAACAACAAGCAGCAAAAGCACATGCAACATATTTTTGAACAGGACACTTAGTGCGACAGCTGCCAGGAGAGCTGTTTAAGGGCCACCCGACGACACACACAGAGAGAAAGCAACAAACAAACAGCTAGCATGAAAATTTATTGAGCGGCTGAAACGGGTGGAGCAAGTGGTGTCAGTGGTGCTAGTGGTGTCAGTGGTACCGGTGGTGTCAGTGGTGCTGGTAGTGGCGTTAGGGTTAAGCCAAACAGAACATGTAAATTAGAAAGGATTCTTACAATTGATGAGCTGAGCTGAAAGCAGTAAAGCAGGATAGTGAAAGTTGAGGTCCTGAGAATGACAATGTGCAAATAATACAAATAAAAATAAGTAAGAAGGCTCTAGTCGAGAAATCGCGACTAGACTATACGCTGAACCCCTACTTTACGCATGCAGTCAGTGCTTACAAGTATGTGTTTACTGCATACTTGACTTAACTTCAATGCTCCATATCTCCGGTGTTTCACAACCGATTTCAAAACAAATTTTACAGATTATCATTATTTCGTCTAATGTTTCAAACTGCATCACAAAGTTTTCCAAATTCCAGATTAAGTTGTTATCGATAACATGTGTATACCGAAAACGGGAAAAGTTATCGAAAATATATCGACTCGGCTGTTGATGCTGATCAAGAATATATATACTTTATGGGGTCGGAGAAGCTTCCTTCTCCCTGTTATATACCTTTGCACAAAACCCTAATATCCTTTTTACTCATTTTCAATGCGTTCAGGGTACAAAAAGAAAAAAGTTAATAACGAAATGAAAAATAAATGTTGCATGATTCAAAAGAAAGGTTGTTGCTTTACCTATGAAAATCAATGAAATATATAAGATTAAAAACAATTTCATTTAAGAAATTATTTAGCCAAGAAAACACTTTCTGTTAAATGTTTAAGGGATTTGAAATTTATGTTGTATTTTTGTTTGGATTTACTTTAAATATTTTTGCCTTAAGAAATAAACATTTTGAGTTAAATCTTTTCACAGTTTGCTAATTGTTTATTTTATTTCATTTTTGTTTCTATTTTTTTAGTTCTACAAGCTAAGGATAATTATTTTGTATGGTAGTAATTAATTTTATTGCATGCAGGAGAACATATTTAATTTAAGTTCATATCGAAGCACATTTTCAGCCTTTTGTGGTTTGATATATACATATTGTGATATTGTGCGTATATATATGTTAGATGCAAGTATGTGTGTGTGTGTGGTAGTTGGGCAAATTGTTGTTAGTTTTACGTATTTGATATTTATTGTTCGTTGCTTGTTTTGTCCTTTTGTTGTTGGCCTCGATTGGCTCGATTGCCTGACGGCTTGTTTGCGGGCAGTGGGCGGGGATGGGGAGAGGTGGAGGGTAGGGGTGCTTGGATTCTGTTAAGGAACTCAAAATGGAGCATATATACACGTACATATATTACAGGCCATTGTGTGTCCCTGTGTGTGTGTGTGTGACAAAGTTGAGACATTAGCAGACCGAAACTGTAGCATACTTTTGTGCTGTTGGATCTGCCTCCAGCTTGTTGTATGTTGTTGTTACTGTTTTGCTATTGTTGTCAATGTGAATGTTTGTCTTGTTTGTTGTTGTTGTTGTTGTTGTTATTGTTGTTGTTGCTTTGTATGATTTTGCGGCTCATTTGCTTTTATTAAAATTTGCACGTTTTTCACGCTTATCAAACGACACAAAAGCAAAGCGAGGCAAAGAGTCCTGAAGCTAAAGCTGACACTTTGATTGTGCGTAACCCCCAGACGCTCCCCTCCGCCCTTTCCGACCGTTACCTTACACCCCAACAGTATGTAAATGCTTGTCTGTGTGTGTGTGTGTGTGAGGTTTACTTTTATGCTAATTTCCCGAACAGAAATGAATAAATGTCTTTCGTTTCTTTGGCTTTGGCGTCGTTTTTTGCCTTTGCTTTTATTATTGTTATGTAAATTTTTATAGTTTCCCCATCATTTAGTTGCCCCCGCACTCTCACACACACACACACACACACACTCGTACACAAACACAATGGCCTAAACGCTTTTTCAATTCGGTTTTTGAACGGGTGAAACTTTTAGAAATATTGAGGGGTGTGGTTTTGCCAAGGGGTGGAAGGGAGGGGGGGAGGAGTTGTGTGGTCTGTGGCTGCTGTTTCCGTCCGTTCGCCGTTCGCTTAGCTTTTGAAGTAGAAAATTTAATTTTCGCACACACACACAGAGACATAGGGGCAAATGCATACATTACGTGGAGCGTGCGCTCAAATGTAGGCAATGAAATTTCCGCTTTGCAAACCCTCCAACTCTTTCTCTCTCCCACTCGCTCTCGCTCTCTCCCTTTCGCTTGACGTTGACGCCGACTGCGACGTTAGCAGCGGCAACCTTTTGTCTGTCATTTGTTCTAAAAATTGTATGCAATAAATAAAAATTACACGTTGAACAATTTTTATCTCGCTTTTGTGATCTGTGCCGGCAACAATGGCAATTCAGTTCAGCTCTGCTTCCTGACCCGACCTGCCCAGACCCTTGCCTTGCACTGCCTTGCCTTACTCCCCGTCAGTACCTAGTCTAGTTGTTCGAAGCGTTGTCGTCTTTGACTTTCGGCACTTTGGCCATTGGCTGCTTTTTTGGCCAACTCGTTCTTGTCTCCATTTTCTCTTTTTGGGCTAACAAATTTCTTGATAGAACATGACAACGAACAAGTTCAATTAGAAAGAAAGCCAGCTAACGACAACAACAACAAAAACGCACAGCTCAAGTTAAAGAAAAGTAGCTGGCAACTCTTTCGTTCTTTCGTTCCTTTATTCGGGTTCTTTTTTTTTTGGATTTTTTGGTATGCGTCCCCGAAGCCGAAAGGCCGAAGGCGGCACAAACAGCTAAAGGCTGAAAGCTAAAAGCTGGGATACAAAAGCGTTCGCCATCCTGGCGGGCAATCAGAACTTATGTTTACCCCAATTAAGGTGAACACGAGACCGTTTTTGCGATCCAATGAGTTAGAAACAAGATAAAGGACTAAAAGCCATACAAACGGCAACAATAAACCGGTCAGGCTCCTGGTCGTAGTCCTGCTCCTATTCCTGCTTCCAATCCCAATCCCTGCGAATGTCCCTGTCTATAGCCTCATGCATGTTTATGTGTCGCAGGCCTGGCCCAAACAAAACAATGTCCTCCAAGAGGAGGCAACGACGAGAACCAAACAACTCCTCGCCTCAATGCCGAGCCATGATTAAAAATTGTGCAAGCGTTCCTGCGGTTCGTCATTGTGTCTCATTGTCTGTCCCTCTCTCTCTCGCTCGCTCTCTCTTTCGCTCACTTTTGTTTCCGACTGCGGCTGTCGAGTGCGATGGAGATAAAAAAAAAAGGCAAAGTCGCAAAATCCAAAACCATAGTCGTTCATTTTTATTGTCATATCAATGCGTAGGGAAAGAGCATTGCAAACCGTGGATGCCTTTCAGCGAGAGATGGGAGCGTGACACGATACCTACTATCGACACTTTATCGCATGCTTTTTATGCCGATTATAATGAAAACTCAATATTGAACTCCATCGTTATGTTTTCAGCACCAACCGTGGATGCCTTTCAGCTAGAGATGGGAGCGTGACACGATAGCTATCAATACTTTATCGCTGCTTATTATTCCGATTATAATGAAAACTCAATATGGAACTCCATCGCTATGTTTTCAGCACCAAAGTTCTCCACTCACGCGGCATGCAACATGGGTTTCATCCTTAGCTCCTGGCAACCCTTTCAACTACCTTCCCACCTATGCCACTGTGGTGTTTTTTGCAGCTCCCGCTTTAGGAGCACTTGCGTCTGTCTGCAGGTCTCGTAATACTCATTAGCTATAACGACCTGCAGGCAGCTGCGTTCGCATCCTTAACCATGTCCATGTCCATGTCCATGTTTGTGTCCGTGTCCGTGTCTGGGGTGACTTTTGCCTGTCTATCTGTAACTGTATCTATTGGGCCTTTGGGCCAGGCACGCAGCGCAGGCACCGATCAAAGCACCCTCCCCACCACCCCCCTTTGGCGGCGGGGCAGGTGGGTTAGGTGGGTGGGTTATCTTGTTTTTGCTTTGTTTTGTTGTGATTCGATTCGATTTGACTTGATTTGATGCGGTTCAGTTTGGCTTTTTCGACATAGTTTGTCCAGAACCGGGAACAGGAAGCGGGAGTGGGGAAGAGGGAGTGGGTAAGTGGGAAAGGGGGTTGCACAACGTGGCCTATCTACGCCTTTCCACTATTTACACAGCTCATTTTATCTAGTTCGATTGGCAATTTATCTCGAATGCCCTCGCTGCCTGCCACAAACAGACGAACAGTTTACCTGATGCCCCAGGGGCTACAGTTTGACCCACCCCAGCCACCCAACCACCCAACCACCCACAGGTACCAGCTTATAATTGGGCCTGGTAACAAACAAAAACACGATATCGGTTTTTGAATCTTAATTTCTTTTGAACAAAATCAAAGACCCGTTGACGCAGCCAGCCAAAAGTTAACTAAGCAACAAGCACACCAAGAGGGAGAAGTACCCTCCCTTTCCACTTGCCATCCACAACCCAATCAGCTCAAGTGCGTGTGCTTGTGTGTGTGTGTGTGTGTGTGTGGAGGGTGTACAAGCAAATCGCAACAAATGGAAATTTTGTCAAGCTTGAAATCCTTTTATAATGACAAAAGGTTTCACCTCTAAGCCGATTACAGCAACGGAGACATTTGGTTGCAACACTTCGCTTCCAACGTTCGACCAGGACACGAGATGACACACACACATGCTGAGCATACTTTTAGAAAACACACGCACACACACACACACACTTGTTAACCAGCTTCAGGAAAAGGTCTGCGACATCTAATAGGCAAGAGTAAGTAACAAAAGAGAGAGAGAGAGAGACGAGACAGGCAGAAAAGCGCATTTAAAACTTTTCACAAAATGCGGCGATTACTTTTGTAATTAGTTTCAACATTTAACTAACTAAAATTGATAACAGAACACCTCCAAAAAGTGCCTTACCCTTCCCCGTTGACCTAAGAAGGACCTGTTCGGAACTGCTGAGGGTATTGTTTTATAAACCATTTGCTTTTAAAGATATCATATAAACTGTTTACATGAGTTTTCGACAGGAACTTAAAGTGATCCTTACTCAGCCGAGCTTGACTCATTTGGACTGGTTAGCTGGCCGCCGTTGGGAGCTAGGTTCACATGAGCCTCGGCACGACGCAGACCAGGTCCATCAGCCTCAGCCAGATCAGGCAGGCTGAGCGGGCTGCTCACGAAGTTGAACTCGTCCGGATCGAAGTCGTCGTCATGCGACAAAGTGCTGCCCAAGCTGTCGCCAAAGAAGTCGCTGAGCGCCGCATTCGGCAGCTGCAATGTGACATGTGGTGCCGATAGTGTTGGTGGTGGTGGCATCGGCGGTGGTGGTGTGTTGAGACTGCGACGAACCCCTTCGCCGTTGTCTTCCTCGTCCAGTGTTTGGCCAGCCGGAGCCATGGCCCCATTGGCATGCAGCAGGGACAGATGCAGACCGAGGCGAGTCTTCAGCGTTGTCCTCATCGAGGGTATGGCCACGCACAGGGGACAGATGACCTGTGTGGTGTCCTTGCGATGCTTGATACGCACGTGCTGGACCAGCTCCTTGGGCGTGTGCCCCATCAGGCCGCAGTAGGGGCACGTGAAGCTGTCGGCAAAGAGGTCCGGTATCTCCTCGCCGGCAAAGTACAGCTCGAGTGCGGTATGATCCAGTACGCACTGGAACGGATGCTTGCTGTTGTGAGTGCTCTTAATCAGCTCATTATCGTGACAATCGGAGCACAGATTGTAGCTGTAGCACTGCAGGCACTTGTAGCGGCAGTACTGAAAGCTCGTCGTCTTGCACACATTGCAGGAGGCATTCCAATGCGCCGCCATTCTGCGGATTCAATCAGAACAATGTCAAGCAGTTTTGTTACTTTAACTTACCTTTTGCTATAGCTGCAACTTGTTCCCGGCTTAGCTATAAAGAAAGGGGAACAGTTAAAGCATTTTTCTCATTTTTATGCCCTTAACCCATTGAAAATGGGTAAAAAGGGTATAAGGGTTTTGAGCTAAAGCATGTAACAGGCAGAAGAAAGCATCTGCGACCCCATAAAGTATATATATTCTTGATCAGCATCAACAGTCGAGTCGATAAATTTTCGATAACTTTTCCCGTTTCCGATATACACATGTTATCGATAACAACAAAATCTTGAATTTGGAAAACTTTTTGATGCAGTTTGAAACATTAGACAAAATAATGACAATCTGTGAAATCGGTTATTGAAATCAGTTGAGAAACACCGGAGATATGGAGCATTGAAATTAAGAAAGCAAGCACTATACGCGTTCACACACACTCACACATACTTGCAAGCACTGACTGTACACTTAAAGGGTTCAGGGTATAGTGTAGTCGGGATTTCTCGACTAGAGCCTTCTTACTTGGTTTGTTTCGAATACCATAGTTTTAGAGTCATTATGCAAAAAAGAAAGCATTAGCCACTCCCTTCATGTCCTAAGCACTTCAACACTCCACTGGACGACAACATTAAAACGCAACAAACTGGCTCAGCCTTCGACAGTTGGCCAGCTTAAGTCGTTACCTTGCCCCCCTTAACCCGCTTTTACCATTATGTGTGCATAATACATCAAAATGCATTTCGTTTGTTCGCGCTTTGTACATAAATTTCATGCAAATTGACTAATTAATTTTTGCGCAATGGATTCTTATCGTGCAATGCACCGGCCAGCAACACACACATACGTATATATATATTTGCATACTGTGCGAGAGGGAGAGGGGAACACAAAGTCTTGATGCGCCTAAGCGGCTGAGGCACGCGGCAAGTCTGCCAAACTCACCCACGCACTCAAAGGGAGAGGGTGTGGGCTTGGTTGCGAGTTCTAAGTGCAACAACAACAACAACAACTGATTGCGCACAAACAACAACAATTTTAATGACGGATATTAAGCATAACCACAACTATGGCGTCGACTATAACCACTACAGTTTCTAGTGCAACAGCAACAGCAACAGCAAGGGGCATAAAATTTACAATATTTCCGTGCATTCCCATTTTTTGTTCTCCCTCCCGAAGGTTGATGGTGGCAGGGGCGGGAATTTTAAGCCTGCCAAATATGCTGATTGCAGTAATAATGATGATGATTATGTTTGCCTGGGGCTGCATGCGCGACGCAAATTTGTTAGCCAAAGCGGAAGGAAGTCGAAGCATTGACAATGCCAGCGACACGAACAACAGCAACAGCAACAACAGCAACTGCAACAGTGGTTGCAACATTCAGCTCGAGCCCGAAACGACAATGACGAGCAACAAAAGCATTTAACGACTTGCAAACCTGCGACCAACTGTTCAACTGTCCAAACTGACTGGCTGACTGACTGACTAACTGACAGTAAAAACAAATGCGATAGATACGGCAATACGGAATAGCAGGGAATGGGTGTAAAAAAAAACTCCAAAAACTATTCGCAAAGCCGCAAACGTTTATGCACTAACTGGAGCTTTAACATGATATTCCCATTCAGTTATACTATATATACAAAAGTATGTTCTTCTTTAAACATATCACTCGATTGCGCATCTCTGTTAACGTCGCGACGCCTCGATTAGAATAATAAATATTTGATGCAGTTGAAAGCAACAAAAGGCTGTAAACAAATAATTGCAATTCTCACATTTATTATTACGCACCGAAGATGAAGATTTTTATAAGTAATATTCTCATATTTATCAGGGCTATGATACTAGATACTATAATATAATCATATACCTGTGAATGAGAGCATAAAAATCAAGTATACGTATATGCAAAATACTTAATGTGAGGTCAATCTAATGGAACTGCTTTTTCCAACGATTTGTGGCTCGATTTCAGTTCGAAAACATTCAAAACTGTTTTTGAGGAATCAAAGAAGAAAAAAGTCGAAAGATAACGAATCAAAAATCATTTTTGCTTTTGAGGAAATGCACTGAAAAGTTCGCATAGCTCAATGAATTAGTAGAGTATACGTACGAAGCCTCCTTTTGCGGTTGCAGGAGTGGTGCGGAGGGGGCACTGGCAAATTATTGTATTGCGTGCGTGGAAAGTTTTTGAAGTACCTGCAGACGAAACGCAGAGCCAGCAACCGCAACCGGATGAATCGCTGCGGCCATATTAGCAAAGTGAATAGGTTTTTATTTGTAACGGAAATGTGAAAATTATTGCCAGTTTGTTGTTGTTGCTGTTGGTTTGTGATTTGCATAAGACGCAGGTGACAGTGTGGCCAGGTAAGAAGCAGAATTGTTGAATAGTCCAAACGCAGCAGCTGCACTTCTAACTGTTTATTAAACTCGGAACCCATTGAAAATGGGTATAAGGGTTTTGAGCTAAAGCATGCAACAGGCAGAAGGAGGCAACTCCGAGCCCATAAAGTATATATATTCTTGATCAGCATCAACAGTCGAGTCGATAACTTTTCGATAACTTTTTCCGTTTTCGATATACACATGTTATCGATAACAACTAAATCTTGAATTTGGAAATTTTTTAGAAACGTAGGCTTACCTAATCCCTAGGAAGTACAAGTTCAATTTAAATTTTCGAGAAATTTTCCCGTTTCCGATATACACATGTTATCGATAACAACAAAGTCTTGAGTTTGAAATACTTTGAGACGACGATTGTAACATTAAACGAAATAATGAAAGTCTATGAAACTTGTTTTGAAATCGGTTCAGAAACAACGGAGATATGGAGCACTGAAGTTAACTTAAGTATGCAGTATGCGCGTACACATACTTGTATGCACTGACTGTATCAGGGTATCGTCTAGTTGGGATTTCTCAACTAGTTCCTTCTTACTTGTTGTGTATGAGTGTGTGTTTGTGTGTGTGTGACTTAGCCAAATATTTCTTACATGTCCAAAACCGGCTTAGGGCTCACTGTGTTTTAAGCTGCTGATTACGTCTTTTTGCTGTGAACGAAATCAAAAAGCAGTGAATCCGACTCCTGTCTTCAATTTGTTTATGCACGAACTGCAATATTTATATTCACTTCGATTTAATTCTTTCGACTGCTTTTCACTTACTTAAATGCTCGACAACGATCGTCGAGACACTGAGCTGCGGCTTCAACGCGACGACCGACGAAACCTTTTCCTTTACGATAATGCGGTTCGGACTTTGGTTGATTTTTGTTATTGATATTTTGTTAGGTGGCAACGCCAATGAAATCACAATCCAAAATTCATATTTGTGTGGGCAATGTATTTTTAAAAATATGTTGGAAAGCAGCCTGCGAATTGGAATTAATTAAAATATTAATTTCATTCAAATTGAAACAAAAATTATTTCTATTAAGATGAAAAACTCTGAAAAATTGTAAATAATATCAAACTATGTCAAAATATTAATATTCTTGAACTTCTTTAGTTTGTAATCAACTTTGGAACTGGTTCCGTTTTTTGGTGATTTTTTTTCCCCCACTTAAATGTTGGTCATCTTTTTTTTTGGTATTTCTGTGATGTTTTTTTTTATGGTAATCGATAGTTGAGTGACTGAGTCCCTTGTGAGCCCCTTTTGTGGCTCCCCAGCTGATCGCTGCTGCAGTTGCCACAAAGAACGATGTGTGTTTGTGTTTGTGTGGCATATAGAACGATGTGTGCGTTGCAATTGGCAATCGATGCAATGCGATGCAGAGCGATGCGATGCAATGGTTGACATTTGGCCTGCACTTTGAGCTGTTGATTTATGTATGTGTGTGTGTGCGTGTGTGTGTGTGTTGGCCAAGCGTCTTGCTCTTTTGGAATTTAATTTAATTTATATTTCATTTGCGAGATGCAGCGCAGCGAAGTGAACTCAAATCGGGAGTCGGTTCGAGTCAAGTCAAAACTCATACCCTCAACAGAACCAGATCCAGATTCACATCCACGTTCACGTTCATGTCGCTGTCCGTGGAGAGAGGTGGCAGCCTTGCCGTGCCACATGCCTTTTTTATGCATGTCACCATTAACTGGCCTCCCCCCTCCTTCCCTCCCTGCTGTCTGTATCGATTCCTTTGATACTGTGATACTGGAGCGGAGAGTACAGAGTACATTAGTGTGACATCGTGGCCATCCCAGCCAGCAATCCAACTCAACATCCGAGCCAGCTTCAGGCATTGCTTCCATGTGTATATGTGTGTGTGTGTGTGTGTGTGTGTGTTTGCCTGTGTCACCCTCATCAAGATTGCATCGTCTGTTGGTTTGACTTTAGCTTCGGCTTGTTTGGCTACCATTACTCGTGGGAAATCAGTTTAATGGAAATTATAACATTCGATTACTTTTCAAACTAAACTCAAAACATGCGGGCATATCTTCACTCAAACCGATTCCAGCATCCACCACCTTAAACCCCTCTCCGGTTCAGTCAATCGAACCGCTTACAGTCCGTTTTTCTGTTGCTGCTGTCTGGCCAGCCGTGTAAAAGCCGCCTCACCTTGCCCAACACTTTTGTCAACTGCCTAAAAGTATGCAGCAAATAACTGGCAACTGGCAAAAACACACACACACACACACTAGCACTCGTTCACATTTCGCTGCAAGCTCAAAGCAGGCCCTGAGCACATTTTTTTTTTGTATTTTCTTTATTCTTCGTTCTGCTTTTTTCAGATTGCCAGCTGCAGGTGTTTTAAGTGACACAACAATGGACAGCTGAAATGGACAGTTGCTTCGGCTGGACTGCAACGGCCAGACGTTTAGCAAAATGACATTATCTAATCATTGCCTGCGTTTGAATATCTCTGCTCGAGTTTGTTTTAATCATAGATATATTTGCTGATTACCAAACACTTTCCTCCAATAGTTTTTTGCTGTTTTTATCCGTTTTGTATGCTTAGGGTTTGCCAGCTTCACAGCGACTGAAACGCAAAGAAAGTAAGAAATATAATAAATATACATACCTATACATATACATATATATATATATATCGGTGTAATAATATTAAAACGCAATTCGCTTGCGTCAATCAGTAAGTTGTCAATGTTCATTTCAATCTACTTTCTCAATTTCCTGCTACTATTTTATTTTCAGACTTGTCTTACAGACTTCATCTGCAGAAACTTGCGGCGCGCAATTAACCTTTGAGGCATTTTTGTTGCATTTTAGCTTGTTTGAACATCTGTTTCAATGTGCATTTGTCTCTTAAGAGTTCAGTTGAGAGTTAGCTTTAAGGATCTTGGATTTGATTGTTGGAACATTGAGATTTCTTGTGTGATTGCTTTTTGTTTTTGTTTGTTTGTTTGTTAATGCTGTGCCTACGTGACGGCTACGTGATGTGTCTGCTTTCTCTGCAGGTACAACTGCTGTGTGTGTGTGTGTGTGTGAAGGTCACGTGGCACGCTTCGACACTCAGGCAGGCAGCAAGGAGAAATGAGTTTGAGCAGAAATGTTTAGCATGGTTGTCGAGTTTAATGAAGTGCAACGTGAATCGAGCAATTGAAATGCATTGCCTTCACCTGACAGCCATCCAAGTCGACGACGACGCACAAATCACTGTGGAATTGGTGTTGCTGCTAGCATCATCAAGTGCCGTTAAACATGCCACACGCATCAAAGCGAAAAATGCTGCAAATATACCGAAAAACAAGCAAGCAAGCAAAGTACGGACATGCCGCATAAAAAGCACACGAGTGCTAAATAAACCAAGCACAACAACAACAACGAAAAAAAGAATGTTAAGCGAAAGAAGTAACACACACACACACACACAAACACACACACACACAAACACACACACACACACACATATAGTACTCAACCACCCCATCACCATTCCATGCAGTTGAAACTGTTCCCAGTTACTGTTGCGTCGCTGTTAAGCCACTGTTAACAACGCTGACGTCGACGTCGCTGCCTGCGCGTGCGCTTCGTGCTTTTTAGCACACACACGACACGAACACACACGAGCCTCATTCGCACTTCGTGTTTGGGCATTTTTTAGCACATCGCCTGGCGAAACCAGGACATTCAGCTGCAAACAGCCATCGGCTGTAGTTGAACCCCACGGACAACGGAGCGTATGCGTGATGCGAAACTGTTCGTTTGATGAAAAGTGCGAGAACATACTACTACTGCTATTATGATAAATGAAATGCACTCGTCAGCAAACGTCATCATCATAATAATCATTGCTGCCACTTGCAAAAACTTGGCTAGCTGGCTGGCAACTTTGTCTTGGCCATCTTGGCTGAAAAGAATAAAGATAGCGAGATGTCAGCCAACAGGCATCAGCCGTCAGCCGTCAGCAAGTTCGCTGTTTATGTTGAGTCGTGCTCATTAGTGCTGCGCTTATGATGATAATTTGGATTAAGCCGCAGCAGAACTCGAAGCACAACTCAAACTGAGAGACGGAAATGCTGTGGTTAACCTCAAGTCATCATTAGGCTCAATCGAATGGCGGCTGAAAGCATAACCAAATCCGAATTCCTGTTCAATGTTGCATGGTTATAAACAATTTAAATATTCATGCAACCAAAATCGAGCAAAATATATTTCCAAACCCTTTTTTATTTGTTGTATATGTATTCAAAAGTTTTGCAAGAAAACATATGAAAAAACTTTTCGCATTAATTTGCAAAATATTCTTTTTTTTGTATTTTAATGGATTTACCATTTGGATGGTCATTAAATTTAAATAAAATTACAAACAAAACACATATATATGTATATGGAATATGTAATATGATTAAATCGATCAATTAGAGCTAATTATGACTCATGTTAAACGCATATGTTTGTCGCTGTTAGTAATTCAATTATGATACTGATCACAACTACTTAAAGCTCATAAAATATTTACAGGTTATAAAATATATACGGAATATATTTAAAAGAGTATCGCATATTGCATCAGTTAAACCAAAATGTAACAATCAATCTGCATTTATTACATTTTCAATGTTTTTTTTAACCAACTCTTTGGATGGCGAATATTATCTTAGTTGCAACAATATTAACTTAGTATATAGCATGGTTTAATGGGCGGGCAAGCTGTCAATATTTGGCTTTGGAAACTTTTAAACTCAACCAGAAAGAAAGCAGAAACAACTAAGAAGGCACGATAGCCTGAACTTAGCGCGTACAGTCAGTGCTTGCAAGTATGTGTGTGTGAGCATATTTGACTTAACTTCAATGTTCCATATCTCTGGTGTTTCTCAAACGATTTCAATCAAATTTTCACAGATTGTCATTATTTCGTCGAATGTTTCAAACGCCGTCTCAAAGTTTTCTATATTCAAGATTTTGTTGTTATCGATAACATATGTATATCGAAAACGGCAAGAGTTATCGAAATATTGAAGCAAGCAATTGTCATTATTTCGATTAATGTTTTAAACGCCGTTTCAAAGTTTTCCAAATTCAAGATTTTATTGTTATCGATAACATATGTATATCGAACACGGCAAGAGTTATCGAAATATTGAAGCAAGCTTGTACTGCCTAGAGACTAGGTAAGCTTATGTTTCTAATATATTTTCGAATTCCAGCTTTTTTTGTTATCGATAACATGTGCATATCGATAACGGGAAAGAGTTATCGAAATTTTGAAGCAAGCTTGAACTGCATAGGGATTAGCTAAGCTTATGTTCCTCAATTTTTGTCGAATTCAAGCTTTTGTTGTTATCGATAACATGTGTATATCGATAACGGGGAATGTTATCGAAAATTTGAAACAAACTCGGGATTAGTGGAGCTTATCCACCCCATTTTCAATGGGTTCAAGGCATAAATAAGAGTTACTCAGCTGTGAATTCTGGCGAATTGTTAAACTCATTAACACAATGCAAAATGAACGAGCAAATAAATTTGCTTTCTACCCCCAACTTTGTTGCCGTAGTAGAACCTGTTTTATGTTGTGCTCTATGGTTTATAAACATATGTATGTTAGCTACTTATTTGCGAGTAACTTTTGCTGCATTATTTGTGCGGAATAAAAAAGAAAGCAATACGCAAAATAAATACGAAGTGTAATTATAATAATAAATAAAAGCGAGTCGCAACATTGAGGGGCAACAACAACAACAACAACTCGACGCAGCGGTTTCACACGCAATTAACATATTCTCTCTGTTGCATTAAAATTGTTGCACTTGCTAAAAGGTTCCAAATGCCACATCCCCACCGCCCCTCAAATCCTGCTTCACAAAGAGTTCGGATCAGGATTGTGACCGGATTGTGCTTAATTTTGTTTTTTCCAGCTTTTTCCTTTCTACACGTGAACTTTTTAATTATATGTTGTTGATTCCTTCTCTCTCGTGTTTTGTATTCAATTACACAGGGAGAAAGAGAGAAAGAGAGAGAATGAGGGAGGGAGATGGTAGAGGGGTGAAATGCAAGTAATTGTCTATGGGCTTAAGCTGAGAACGAAGCTTTGAGTTTGAGCTTTTCGTTTCGGCGCTTTTCGGCGGATTTCAGCCGCATCACTTTTGCCGTCGCGCATTAAACAATTAACAATTGTAATTGATAAACAATTAGCGGCAACACACACACATACATACGTATGTGTGTATATGATTAAGCTGAAACTGAAACAAAGTTATAATTACTAACGTCAACTGCGAAATGGCGAAACGCCGAAGTTCATATGCCCTGTAAAATGAAATTACTCGAAAACTGTTTCAATCAAATGAACGGCATGCAATCAAATAACTAGCGAGACAGCAGATAAATAATTGATTTTAAATTCGGACACTTAATTGATGCAAATATATCGGGTAGCGTTCGCATAATCGTTTAAAAATTCTGATTGGAAGCGGCCAGAAACGGGTTAATGCTGGCTAGCGTGGCGTTGATGCGTTAACTACAAACACAAACAGGCAATCGAATCACATAAAAATATCAAATGTAAATTGACGCGCACATGAATGTACCGTACATACATACATACGTACATACTCATAGTTTATATGTATAAACAAATCATTAAACTATATAGCAAAAAAACGACAGGCATCTTCAGCTATAAAGTGCGGCATTTGCGACATTTGGCAACAGCAAACAGCTCTCAGATTTATTGTTTTTTTATTGCAAGCAAGATTAATTCCATTTAGTTAAATTTTTAGTCTTAACTTTAATTAATCGTGCTTAAAGCTTTATAGGAATGCGTAAAGATATTAAAGATCGGCAGTTGTAAGCTCAACTGGCAAACATTTAGTTCTTTGTATTTCAAAAACTCAAGAAAATTATATCTAAACAAAAATTGATTTCTCTTAATATGATTCAAAAGCTCTTCGATTAAGCATTCAGCGCTGAATTTTTAGATCAATCTAACTCTTAAGCACATTGTTCAGCTTAAAACTTGCTGAAGTTTTCAAAGCTTCTTAGAATTGAATAGACTGGTCTTTTTTGTTTCTTTCATTATGATTCAAAAGTTCTTCGCTGAACTTTCAGATCAATCTTTTAAGCACATTGTTCAGCTTTAAACTTGCTGGAGCTTTCAAAGCTTCTGAAAATTGAATAGACTGATCTTTCTTTGTTTCTTTCATTATGATTCACAAGCTCTTCGATTAAGCTGAACTTTGAGATCGATCTAACTCTTAAGCACATTGTTCAGCTTAAAGCTTGCTTGAGCTTTCAAAGCTTCTGGAGATGTTATATGTTGAGCTTTCTCCGTTTCTTTCATTATGATTCAACCCCTCTTCGCTGAACTTTCAGATCAATCTAACTCTTAAGTACGTTGTTTAGCTGAGCTTTCAAAGCTTCTGAAAACTGAATACACTGATCTTTCTTAGCTTCTTTCAAAAGCTTTTCGCTAAACTATCAGATCAATCTACCTCTTAAGTACCATTATTCAGCTCAAAGCTTCTGAAGATTAAATCTGATCTTTCTCAGTCTATCTTCTATCACATTCTTTTCTTTATGAACTTCAAGCTAAACATTTATTCAGCTTAAAACTTTCTTAAGCTATTTCATCTCGCTCTCTCCTTTCTCCCTTTCTCCCTCTCTCTCTCTCTCACCCATCTTAAACCCACTCAACTGCCTTTTGTGCCTCAACTACTCTGAAATACAAAAAAGGCGCTACTGAAAAATCCGAACAAACATTTAAAAACTTCAAATTGTCAACGTTGACCGGTTAGAAAACGAATATTTATTATTTCTATGCTGGTTTATGGATGCGAACCGTTCTCGCGTAGCGCATTTTGTGAAAAGTCCCCCTAAATAAACATGAAATTCAAATTAAGTTCGTAGTTAGTCGAAAAAAAGAGAAGAAAAAAACCAGTTCAAACGGCTTGCGCGTGGCGGGGAAGGGGTGGGGCAAGGTTTCTGTGCTTCGCACCATCAATATAAATAAATGCAACAGTGGCGTGGCTTGGAAGCTTAGTGTTGATTGAACTGCCGTAGGCAAATTAACCTTTGATAATAAACAGAATGCGCAAGGAGACTCTCGTTATTGGCCTGATCTTGGCCAGCTGCTGTTGCCAGCTTATCCCAGCTTATCCGCAGGGTGAGGAGGAGAGGTCTTCAACAACATCAGTGCCATCCACAACGGAACTAACGAGCACAACAACACCAGCAACAACAACAACAGCAGGAACAACAACAACTTCAACACCAGCAACAACAACCACAGCACCAAAGTCTGATTCTAAAGAAGCAGCTGAAGAAGAAGCTAAACAGTCGAGCACAACAACAACAACGACGAGCACCACACCAAAGCCCAAAAGCTCCGAAGATAGCACAACAACACCCTCGACAACAACAACACCCTCGACAACAACATCCACAACCTCGACAACAACCACACCCAAACCCGATGCCGACAAGGACGAAGATGCCGAGGCCAAGGAGCTGCTAATGAAGTGCGAAGAGTTGCGTAAACGCCGCAAGCGGGACAGCTCCTCATCGGAGGAGGATGACAGCCACGAGCAGAAGTCGGCCAAGAAGGAGCGCAAGAAGCTGAAGAAGATGTGTAAGGAGCTGAAGAAGCAGCAGGAGCGCAAGGAGAAGCGTCAGGGCAACAACGATCTACACGATCTGGCCGAGGCGCTGCGCAGCTTCCAAATGAAGCGCATGGAGCAAAGGAAAAGGCATTAAACTAGTTTCGAATATATAAATTATATGTTATACTTTAGTTTATTTTTGTTTTGTTTCTTCTTTTTTTTTGTGTGTAAATAAAAAAATGTGTAAAAATGAAAGCTCGAATGGAAAGCTATGACCCAATTGTAGATCTTCGATATATATATTTCCAGCTGCTAATTCCCAAGTCAAACATCAACAATTTGGAGCCGACTCCGCTTGATACGCAATTGCTGACTAACTAACTACAATAAGTAATAAGTAAATATATATTATTGAAACTTTAGTTAAATATGCAAACATGAACCTTAGTCAAATTGGGCTTAAGTTGAAGCTAAATTGTATTTCAGTTTCCGGGTTTCAATTTCACTTTGGCTCGTTATTTAATATTTATGCTCGTTTCTGTTGTTGTTAAGTCAAACGCTCGTAACCAAGAATTATGATTTAAACCTGAAACCTGTTTATGCACAGCCAAAAATAGATTCGTTTGTATGCGCACTCCCTCCAGATTATATTTCATTTTCAAATATAGTACACAGCAAATAAAAATAAACATGCCACAGAATTCATTTGAAATTTAAATGCGAAAATGTTGTTCCACATATTCTTTGGAAAGTTTTGCATGAATTGAAAGTTGATTTTTTAATGACTTTAATTTTGAGCCCATCAAATTATAGATATTTTCTCTCTCTCTCGCCCTCTGATTACCTGTTGATTTTATCGCAGCTGTATTAAATCATTTTCATACCCTGAACCCATTGAAAATGTATAAGAAGGGTATGTTGGGCTTGTGCGAAAGTATGTAACAGGCAGAAGGAAGCATTTCCGATCCCATAAAGTATATATATTCTTGATCAGCATCAACAGTCGAGTCGATAACTTTTCGATAACTTTTACCGTTTTCGATATACACATGTTATCGATAACAACAAAGTCTTGAATTTGGAAATTTTTTAGAAAGAATTAGGCTTACCTAATCCCTAGGAAGTACAAGTTTGTTTCACATTTTCGATAACTCTTCCCGTTTCCGATATACACATGTTATCGATAACAACAAAATCTTGAATTTGGAAAACTTTGAGATGACGTTCGAAACATTAAACGAAATAATGACAATCTGTGGAAATTGTATTGAAATCGGTTCAGAAACACCCGAGATATGGAACATTGAAGTTAACTGAAGCATGCAATATGCGCGTACACACACGCATACTTGCAAGCACTGACTGTACGCGTTAAGTATAGGCTGCAGGGTATCGACTAGTCGGGATTTCTCGACTAGAGCCTTCTTACGTACTCACACATTCAATTTAATTTGCGTGTTAGAAAATTGCTTAGAAAAAAAGAGGGGAAAAAAATAAATCATCACATAATGGAATTTATAGATATTCAGATTTGTGTGTAGCTTAAGTTTTTCGGCAATTAAATCTGAGCATATTTGTTTTACGGTTCCCCACAGCACGCTTTGTGTAAGATTCTCTTAAGCCTCGGTCGAAAGTTGATTCTTATTTTTCGATCGGTTAAGGAAAAAACTAATTTGCATTTACAAAAACACAGAGAAAGAAGAACAGCGAGAACGAAAAATTGGTAAATAAAACTGATAATGAAGCCGAACAGAGTTCAGGCATTGAACTCTCCCATCTCCAGAATATAGAAAGCCAAAAGTCTTTGCAGAAAGTGGCCAAAACAGTTGCTTTGGCTTTGGCTTTGGCTGTGGCTTGATGAGTTGTTCGGCGATTTGAAATGGGTCGACCTGGCATTAGACGTGCTTTGAACTCTTGGGGCTCGAACTGTGCCCGCTAATTATGCGGCCTCAAGAACCACGAGCAAAAAACCAAAAAGCGCCGTTAGTTAATGATTTATGCACAAGCACAAGTTGATATAAGTGCCAGCTGGGCATAACTCCAGATTCAGTTTGTGCACACAAACCAAGCTATCAAGTGCTCAATAATGTTAGCGATACAAACGCTGCTCGTCCTGGTCCCGGTCCTGGCCCTGGCCCTGGCCGGTGGCCAATCACTGGTGAGCGGTAAATTTTTTTGAATCATCCACATCCCAAGCCAATTGAGACTGACACAAATCTCCCATCGTTTCCGCCACCTCAGCTCACGACGAGCTGCGTCCGACGGCTGCCCCACTGCTCACCTCGACGCTGAAGCCAACGAGCGCGCCCAAGGCGGAGTCGAAGCCCACGAAACCACTGATGATCATCAATGCGCCGCCCATGAAACAGAAGCATCTAGTGCCAGCGGTCGAGACAACAGTTGCCGATGCTGTCGAGGCACAGCCCGAGCTCAAGTCCACGCTGCAGGCGAAGGATGGCAAGCCCTTGCAGGTGACCGGCTTCATCACCAAGTCGGGCAACATCTATGAGATTGAGGACAAGCGCGGCCTGGGCCGCATCGAGCCACGTCAGGCGGATCAGGCTGAGGGCGAGGCGGACCAGGAGCAACAGATCGTTTGCAACTATGGCACTGTGGTCATCTACAGCGATGTGCCCTGCGACGAGCTGACCAGCGTCAAAGTGAGCAACCTGCAGCCCGAGCAGGCTGCCACCGAGGCGCAGCCCACGGATGCCAATGCCGAGACGAATGATGCAGCTGCAGCAGCAGCAGCAACAGCAAATGCGCCACGTGGCCAACAGGGACAGAATGGGCAGCGACGTCGACGTCGTCGTCCTGCCAGCGGCAATCAGGCGCAACGTCGTCGTCGTGTCAACGGTTCAGCTTCAGGTTCGGGTTCGGGTGTCCGTCGTGTCATTCGTCGACGCAATGGCAGCAACAACAATGGCAATGGCAATCGTCGGGTTCAGCAGAAGCGTCGCCGTCGCCCCAATCAACGTCGTGGCGGACAGCGTCGTCCCGTTAAGCGAAAGGGACAATCGCAGCAGCAGCAGCGCCGCCGTCAGCAGCAGCGTCGCCGCAAGCAGCAGCAGCAGCAGCAACGTCGCCGCCAGCAGCAGCAGCCACAACGCCGACGTCAGCCAATGCGTCTTATTCGCGAAGGCGGTGAGATCCTAAGAAACGAACTCACTCAGTAAATAAATAAAGGCCAACTGTAGACAGGGATAACGAATAAAAAAAAGAGTTGAATAAAAGCAACAAAACACACAAAGTTACTTTTTGAATTCATTTTTGACTCCCTGCTGCCCGTACGTCAGTGACAAACGAATCAAATAACCGAAAAAAAAATAAAGGAAAAGCTAAACTATTTCGACTACAACTTCTAACTGGCAAATGCAATTGCAATCTAGCTTTGAGTATTTAGTGTTCGGGGGCCAAATTGAAAATGCACTTTGTACGCGTAGCGGCAAAATGTGTGGATAGGGCAGTATCAACATTTGCAACAGTAATTAAAATAACTTGACTGCTGCCGTTAAGTTTCACGCTGAAGATTTTTAGTTTCTAGAATAAAGTTCTAAGGAATTCGATGCTTCGGTTTCCTCCTTATAGAAAATATTAACTAATGTTTAATAATAATAATAATTCAATAATAAAATTCAGAGGATGCTTACTTCTTGGAAATATTTATTTGAGATTAATTCTACTTTCAAAATGCGAAGTTGTTAATGCATGGAACACACAGTTTGTGTAGCATACTTTTGAGCTTGCCCAAGAATGTTCCAAATTATGTGCATGCACCGATCCAATTTGATTTGTTTCTTCACATCCCGAAAAGTATGCAACAATTATGTGCAGTTTGACAATTCCAGCTTCAAATTGTAATCAATCGAGAATATAAATGTAGCTGCAATGCGACTTTGAGTTTTTATTGTTATAATAACCGAATATATAGAAGAAACGCTCTTAAGTGCCGCCAACCAACGCCTGTTTATTTATTTTGTGAACCCATTGGCTATGGTTTTCATGTATTCAACGATGGGTTACCAAAACAAATGCGAAGGTTCTGTGATTATGTTTTTGTGTTTCAAGTTAAGTGTTGCGATGTTACAATGATTGTGAATTTTGAAAAGAAAGAAGAAATCAATGAGTGTGCTTTTGTTCGTGTATACTTCAGATTCCTCCACATATACTTTTACTCAACGGCATTCAGATCAGTTACAGCCTCTTCAGTCGAAATGGAGCTTTGGTCCTCCTCAACGCTCAGCGGCGACTGAGCTGGTGTATTATTTGTGGCATTATCCAACACTGGACTAGCATTCGATGAGGAAGTGCCATCCGCCACAATACCAACTTCATTCACCTCAAAGCTCACATCCAGCGATGGGCTGCTGTCCCCCGGCTGAGCCTCAGCAATATCATTCAGATTGTATAGCGGCGGCAGCTCATCAACTGTGCCGAAGGGCACCAGATTCGACAGCGCCTCGGCGTGACGCAGCTGGCGTGGATCAAAGCCGCGATCATTGTCACTCGAGGAGCGTGGCTCCACGTCCTGCGATATAGTAATGCTCAAGGTGTCGCCAAACAGCTCGTTCAGCGCCGCATTGGAGCGCCGTGTCGGTGGTGCAGAGGCCGCTGATGTTGCTAGTGGTTCGAGGTTCACCGTGCGACGATGGCGACGCGATCCGCTGCCATACATGTTGCCCGCCAGATTGCCAAACACGGGATCAAAGGTCACATCGTGCATGCGGCCCGAACCGCCGCCAAAGCGCATGATGCCGCTGGGATGACGGATCTGCACATGACTGGCCAGACTGGACATCAGCGGGGTGGGGCTGCCGGGCACGGCGACGCACAGCGGACAAATGACCCGGGTGATGTCCTGGCGATGCTTCGCCTGCACATGACGCACCAGCTCCCTGTCGCTGTGCCCCATCTTGCCGCAGTAGGGGCACGTGAAGCTGTCCGCATAGACGTCCGGCATCTGCTCGCCGGCATACAGAAGCCGCAGGGCCGCACGATCCAGCATGCACTGAAAGGGATGCGCGCTGGTGTGCGTGCTCTTCACCACCTTGCTGTCGTGGCAGTCGCCGCAGAGATCGTAGTCGCCGCACTGCAAGCACTTGTAGCGATAGTACTGAAAGTTGGTCCTCTTGCAGCCGTCACAGGTGACATTCCAATGCGAAGGCATTCTGCGGAAATGGATTGCGTTTTCAATTTCTCTTTAATATACGAACCAAAAAAAATGAAAACTCTTTTTTCATTTGCGATTTGCGAAAAACCCCGTTTATGTTTATCTTCTTTTTTTTGTATATTTTATGAAAAGATTTTTGTTGAAATTTAATGTGAATTGTAACAAGATTTGATGTCAAAAATATGCTCTGTCACTAAAGGTTTCTAGATTCGGTTTAAGGCTAGTTTCACAAAAGAAAAGTTTGTTCAAAATTCTTTTTGGTTTTTTGTCACAAACTTATTTACAAAAATATCTTTCATTTGATATAGAAAATGTGCTTCGTCATTAAAGGCTTCTAGACGCTTCTTCACACACACACACACACAGAGATACACATACATACAATATGGAAAATATATTACTGCATTTGCATTTACTTTTTCTTACTCACTTTTCAGTTAAGCTGCCTGAAACCTTGAAGCCTGCCTTCGAGAACAAAACGTGAATATTCGAATCGAATCAGTTGCTGCACAATGACTTTAACGACTTGCTGACTATTTTCACAGTGACTATTGGCAAAAAAAAGCACAAGGGCAATGAACAACGATGCTTTGCTTCCTCTTCTTATCTTTTGAATTGAGTACATGAGTAGTTTGGTATTAAATACTCGATCTTAAGTGCGTTAGAGTTGTCGAATCGCCTCAATTGGCGATAATTGGCGATACTTTCGCTTCATACTTATTTCGTGCAAGATTTATTAAAACCAAACAACAAGCCATGCAAATGAATACAGTTAATATAGTTAGTCTAAGTGTTACACAAAACAGGCTGTAACTGCTACTATTTGGCACCTTTCGATATATATCTGCTCATCCGTCAAAGCTTTAGCATTGTTGAGATTCTAGAGATCAGACTTTCAACAATATACTTTGCAACTTTTGGGGTTGCCTTTCTTTAGTTTTTTGTCCTTTCGATTTCACTTGATAAAGGTATAATTGATATTATATAATATAATGATTTGATTTGGCATCTATCGATAACTTTCTGTTCATCCGACCATCTTTAGCATTGTTAAGATTCAAGGGATTGCACTTTCAACACTACTTTAATCGAAATGCCAGTTTGGTGTTGCTTTTCTTTAGCTTTTTGTCTTTTCGATGCACTCGATTATTTCCTTATGAATATATAATTTTAGAATTTTATTTGACATCTTTCGATAACTTTCTCTTCATCCTTCCATCTTTAGCATTGCTGTTAATCGAAATGCAAGTTTGGAGTTTGTTTTGTTTCGCCTTTTGCCTTTTCGAAACACTTGATTAAGTTCTAATTGACATTGTATAATATAAGGATTTGATTTGGCACCTTTCGATATATATCTGCTCATCCGTCAAACCTTTATCATTGTTGAGATTCTAGTGATTGCAACTTTTGGGGTTGCCTTTCTTAAGCTTTTTGTCTTTTCGATGCACTCGATGAATTCCTTATAAATATCATATAATATAAGCATTTGATTTGGCATCTTTCGATAACATTCTCTTCATCCTTCCATCTTTAGCTTTTGCTGATAATCGAAATGCAAGTTTGGAGTTTGTTTTGTTTCGCCTTTTGCCTTTTCGATGCACTTGATTAAGTTCTAATTGATATTATATAATTTTTGCATTTGATTTGGCATCTTTCGATATATATCTGTACATCCTTTCATCTTTAGCAATGTTGAGATTCTAGAGATCACACTTTCAACACTACTTTAATCGAAATGGAAGTTTGGAGTTTGTTTTGTTTCGCCTTTTGCCTTCTCGATGCACTTGATTAAGTTCTAATTGATATTATATAATATTTGCATTTGCACTTTTGCACTTCATTCTCCTGCTCTGTTTGTTCCCCCTTTCTTTTTCTCTCTGTGACACGCAGCTTACAGTTGGAAGAGTTGGCTTGGGAGGTTTCTGGCTGCGTGCTGCGTGCAGTTCGCAGTTCGCTGGCTTCGGGGGGAGCTGCGATGTCAGCATCGTTGGCGTCAGTTACAAGTTACAAGCAACATCAACGGAGATGCAGCTGAAAAGTAAATTTTTGCGCGCTCTTGGGCCCAGCGCACTTAACACATAAAACAAACAGAGAGAACAACATACAAACAACAACGGTTACAGTGAACACCAGCTAACAAAAACCCTTCCTCCAACGCGCGTGCAAGAAAGTCATTCAAAAGTCAACCAACTTTCTTCTTTTGAAACACGTTAAAGAGCAGAAGGAAAAAAAGAGTGAAGTAGAATACTTGCACACACACACACACACAGAGGTTTATTGTATATGTTTGCTTCGTCTGGGGGCAGCATAAAAACTTGCTGCAACAGCAACAACAAGAAGAAGAGCAAGAGTCGCCTGCTGATTTCCCTTTGTTGTATGCATGCACACGACTGCCCCAAAACGACCAACCTTCCCCCCATTTCTCCCTCCCCCCGTCACCCTTCGAACCCACAAAACCTAGGCGATACCCGCTCGCAGCAACCCTAAAAGAAAAAACCAAGAAGTAGCAACAGCAACAGCAGCAACACTGACAGATCCCAACGTCTGCTGCACTTCTCTCTTCCCTCTCGCTCTCCCTTTCGCTCTCTCTCTCTGTTTCTCGGAGGTGCCATCAAAATGTGCGCGCCATGTTGACGTTGACGCTGACGTTGTTGCAGTTGCTGTCGCTGTTGCAGTTGCTGTTGTGCATTGAGCCTGCAAGTTTATCACCTCATTGTTTTTGCACGACGCGACTAGAGCTCATTGTCAGCGCCTCCCTTACATGCAGATAGGTAAGAGTGTATGTGTGTGTTGTTGTTGTTAGCGGTTTTTATCGCTGCCTGGGCCAGGTGACGGCTGTTGCAGCCACTCAAAATGTGGCAATGTCGACATTTCGAGCTAAAGTTAGAGCCATAAAATGCATAAGCAAATTCGAATGCAGTTTGCCATTTATGGCTTAAGTCCTTCACTCAATCAGTCAGTCAGTCAGTCAGTCAGTGAGTCAGGGTTAGGGTTGCCAACGTATTCGAAAGAGTGCTTTGTTCCAGACTCACACAGTTTTGAAGTTTGAGTTTTGGATTGCTTCTTCCAAGACAACAAATCCATTTTAGAGCTGATGTAAATAAGCGATAAGAAGGACCCCTTAGCCTTGCTTACAGGGTATCAAGCGTAGTGCTATGCGCTTTTCGCTGTTCAAGGCTCTAGGTGTATCAATAACCTTAAACTGCTTTCGGGTTAAACAACTGAAATCGCTGTGAAAAGCTCAACTGGCCAATAAACCAATATTGAATTGAGCGGGCGAACAGAAATAGAAAGCGGAGCAGCACAAATGGCTGTAATAAAAACCCAAATGGTGTGCGGTTGAGCAGGGTGAGTAAGGGTGTAGAGTTGGGGATGCCTGGGCACAATGTGCATTTAACTTTGTCAAACACAAATCCTTTGGGCAAAGAGTTCCTTTTTGGCATACGCACACACATTACAGAGCCGGAGAGTGAACGAAAGAGTGCTGAAGAGAGGACAAGAAAAAAGAGAGAGAGGAAGAGAGAGAAGAACGGCAGACATAATCTCATAAAGATAAAACAGTTTAATGTCTTCACGAACAAAGCGCGGCCCAAGCGCAGACACTAAAAGATGAAACTCAAGATGAACACTGTGATAACAAGAAAGACAAAGACACACAGAAAGAAAGAACGAGAGAGAGAGAGTAGACCCATTGACCCCCTGCCGATACAGTTGACAAGATGGCAGCTGCTGCAAGAACAAAACACATAAACACCAAGAGCCGGCGGCCTTTAAGGAAAATGCGAAAATCTGTCAATTATTTAAATCGCCGCGCAAAAATCTGAGAGAGGCGCCCAACCGAACCAGCGACCAGGTCGCTTAGTTGCCCGCAGCAAAGTGGAGCAACCCATCCGCTCCCCCCATTCCTTGTGTTCCTGGGGGTCAGCGGGCGGTCCTCTTTTTGGCTAGCCAAAAACTATGTGCCTCGTTTTGAAGTTGCTTTTGGCTGTTGGCTGTTGGCTGTTGTCTGTTGGTAATTAACATGAAAATAAGCGCATTAACATCTTGGATGCCAGCGGTTTATGTTGCTTGATGAATGAAAGCGAGAGAGAGAGGGGGAGAGGTGCATGAATGCGTGGGCTTTTGGCGGGGCCTCGCTTTGTGTTGTTGCCGCGTCCTAATTATGAAATCGAAATCGAAACCCCAACGAATCTGCCGCGAGAAACGTAAAGCGCGCAAATTAAAATAATAAATTTGCTAAATTAAAGAAGGAAGTCATTAAAGAGACGTTGCCAGACAGACAGGACGACAGGACGACTGGCAATCGTTCGCCTTGCGCAATATTGGGACTAGCTCACTAGTGAGCAATGTGAACTGAACGATAAACGCTGAACGCTTAACACTCAACGCTCAACGCTCAGCGCTGAGGGCCTTTTGTATCCTGACGATGACGACGTCATTAGCAGCATTAACACGTCGCACGTTGCACGAGAGAGAGAGAGAGAGAGAGAGAGAGTAGAAGCCAAAGGATAATAAGTAACGACGTCGCGAAAAGTGTGAAAAGAAAAGCGGCGCTAAGACAAAAACTGACACAAATTAAACTGAAATTAGTTGCAACTCACTTCAACGTCCAACAGACAGACAGACTAGACGGACAGAAGGACGAAAGGACGGACGTATACATTCCTTGCCTTGCCTGGCTCTTTCTCCCTTTCACCTCGCTCACCTCGGTGTCGACATCGACGTCAACGTCTCCATTTCCATTTCCATTTCTATCTTTATCGTCCTCGTCGTCGTCGCTTCGTCTTTCTATTTTAACGTTGCCTGCTTTGCTCGTTGGCGAATGTGTCAAGCCCAAAGTGGCTGCTAATGAGCGGCACATGGTCAGGGTAAAAGGCGTTGCCGGATCAACGAGACACTCTCCACCAGCCCAGCCACTCGTCCCCGCTTACTTATCCTCACATCGGTCAATACTCTAAACAGCTTAATTGGAATTCTTAGACTGAGCTGAAATTGAAACGGAAGGAAAAAACTTCAAAGGAACTCAAAAGCAAGCCAAAAACATTACTACATCACTCTATTTATAGCCCAACATCTCAACTGAACACCTTAGCTTAATTGTTTTAGTTTCAAGAGAAACTTTTCTTCGATTCTATTTTTACAAACATTACATGAAAAAGTTCGAACACAAATCGATCTATCGCTTCTGTTTGCTGGCCTAATCAATATTGAATATAGCAGTCAAAAACTTGTTCATTCAACAATTCCCCGAGCCAACTGTCCCAGTACGACCCAACCCCCCAACCCCGCGCTATTCAGTTGCTCGTTTTCAAACAGTTTAGCCAGCAAGTCTTGTGTGTGCTGAATTGTGACCCACATCTAGTATTCGGTTTCGGGCTTTGATTTCGATTCTGATTCTGATTTTGATTTTGATTGACTAGCCTGGCACCACATGTGTCAGCTTCGGTCTGACATCTTGTACGAGTTTGTGGTAGTCGTATACTATCTATCTATCTATATTTGGCACGGCACCGAATCTTATTTTAGCTCCAGTCGAAAGAAAAAGACTGTCTGACATGCCGCACATAACCTCCGTCACCTTTGCCCTTCCCCTTCGCTGGTCCCTCCAACGACGATCCGAGTTTGGAAGAGAAAATCAAATAAAAATAAATACAAATAAAATATAAATAAGTATATACATAAAATGTTTTGTGCTAATTTTGTCACAACCCGGACTACCCGGGAACCCATCCAACCCGCCTACCTCCCCCTTCCTTTTGTTCCCCTTCGCTGGCACCCGTTTACTTGCTGAGACCAAGCTTGAAATCAACTTTGTTACAACTTGCCCGCGAGGCCAAACGCGTAAATAGGTATAGGGAGGGGGAAAGGGCAATGCGGATGGGGGGAGGGTAGAGTTGTTGGGTAGAGGATACTTTGTGTTATCAGCAGTCAGTTAGTAGCGGAAACTTTTTAAACGTTTTCGAAACAAGTTGAAATTTAAATAAACCTTCCAATTTTTGACGACCCCGTCTCCCCCTCCCAATCTCCGCTCACGCCCCCTACCCTACCGGCACTCATTGCTTGCATATGAATGCCAAGTTGAGACAACAAAATCGCCAGAGAAATGAAACTTTTCTCCTTTTTTTTCCCTTTTTCCTTTCGTTTTTGCCATGTGCCAGAGAATTGTAATTTCTGCCTTCACTTTGCATTCGAGAGTTGAATGCTACGATTCAGGACTCCAGACATAGGGACTTTAGGACTTGAGGACCCAAGAAGGGGGACTACTACTACGACTACTGCTCAAGGCTTCGCAACTTAAGAGAAGACTGCGTTCTTTTCGGCTCTCCACTTTGCTTTTTTCTGTGCCCATAAAATCGACTTAAATTTTTATTGCGACAAAAAAGTGTTTGAGAAGTGAAAATAAACGCAAGCGCAAAGTGCAATGTAGTCGCGAAAGCAGATTTCGATGGTGTGAAACGCGAATGGAACGGTGGGAAGGGTGGGTTGGGAGGGAGGGAACATAGTGGGCAGCGGTTTGTAAGTGCAGTCGAAAGCCGTTGGAAAAATCGCATTATGGCATGGTATTTTCCTTACACTCATTCCGCCCCCCCAAACAAACATATTTATGATGCAGCCCGACTCGCCTTTTAGAGGCATATTACTGTCCTATCGAGTATATTTTCAACTCGATAACGAAATACAAAAAAATAATTAAACATTTGCATTTGATTGCTTTCAAAACATTCCATTATTACAAATTTCCCAATAACGTAGGATATGTGGTAGTCGTGCATGCCGCATGCGTCGCAAAGCACACTTTTGCATCATATTTTTTCTTATTTTGGTTCACTCGTTGTCCAATTTTCAGTGAGCACTGTTTTGCTACATATTTTGCCCGGCACCGGAAAGTATGCTACGCTATAATATTTTCGCTTGAAAATTGAGAGTGTGTGTGGCGATGAAGAAAGGCACCAGCGGCAGCGGCAAGCGGCAAGTGGCAAGTGGCAAGTTCAAAAAGTGCCAACGACGCCAACGATGAAGGCAACGAAATAATAAAAAGCAAACTTTTTACCAAGTTGACTTTGACACATTGGGCCAAGACAAACACAGAGACATGGAGAGGGACAGGGACAGGGTCGGGGAGAGTGAGAGAAGAGGCGAGTAAGAGATAAGCAACCACACGCCCGCTCCCCCCACCCCATCCCCCCCTCCCTTCCGTGCAATCCGTTAGCTCTTGCATGAAAATGCTCGAATGGACTCGAACCGAATCTAGGTTGAAGGGAGTGCTACGACCAGTAGGTGGAGGCGGTGGCGGTGGCGGGGGGCAAGGGCCTAGGCAGGTCGCTGCAGTCCTCTCAACCGGCAATGTTACAAAATATTTATTTGTCTTTGGCCAGAAAAAAAAACAAAAGAAACGAAAATAATAATAATAACGGAAACGCAGCAAAGAACACTGAAACAAAAATACAAATCGCTGGCGATTTAGGCCAAACTGACAAACCAGATGCTACCGAAAACTGACAACAGAAGAAGAAGAAGCCGAAGCTGGCTCTGAGGCTTGCTGGCCGAGGGTCAAGGGGTTCAAGTGAGGGTTAAAGGCAGTTGACTCAAAAAGTTGTCACATGAAAATGCCATAAATAACTAATTAATGGCTCAATCAATCTGTGGCTAATAAAATGGATCAAATGGCAAGGATATTTTGTCTAGAGAGATGAAAATGCAGTTTAAAAATAAAGCTTTAAAGTAATAGACAAAGATAAGTGCAAGCCTGGAGGAAACTTCTACTTCTCTGTGCTGTAATTAGCGTCAAGCGTTCACGAATAAAGCCGCTTAAGATCGCACAAAAGTTGCGCGCCGAGAAATTAATGAGTTCAGTTTTGCGTTCCAATCGCGATGAAAGCCGCAACATTGGCCAAACTGATAAGCGAACGCGATAAGCGAACGGATAAATGATGGCTCATTAGCTGTAAAGCCAGCAGCTGACCAGAACTGGAGCGAAAATGTATATAAAGACGCCAACGCAGCTCAGAAGAAGCATAAAGCTAACGAGCAACCAACTTGAGTAGCAAGCAAAGCAGTTCAAGCAGTGCAAAAGCAAGCAGTTAGACGAAGAACATGCAGACTAAAGTGAAACAATCTTTGATGACTCTGACATTGATCAGCTGCTGCCTTCTCAGCTCGGCAGGCAACGTGGGCAGACAGCGTCGCGTTCAGACAAGTGCCACAGCAGCAGGTCCTGCCTTGCCCCAGCTGTTTGGCCCGCAGCTATGGTACACCACCTTCGACACGAACGACGAATACGTTGAGACGCCCTTTCAACGTCGAGCGGCAACTGGACAACAGCAGCAGCCCAAGAACTTCCACTCGAATATATATGCCGAGGAGCAACTGCAGCAGCAGCAGCAGCAGCAGCAACAGTTGGTTGCCGAACCAGAAGCTGAACGCAGTTCGAATCTTTTGAGTGTGGATTATGGCAATGTGTTGCCAGCAGCCGAGTTGACACCAGCACAAGTCCAGCAACTGTTGCTGTTCAATGCGCCACGTGACTTTGGGAACAGCCAGAGCTACGAGCCACGCTTCTTTCACAAGTTGCTCCTGAGGAACGGCTTGTTCCCGAACGACAGTCCGAAAGGAACTACACCAATGTCAACAACAACTACAACAATGTGACGGTGATCACGCCGGCTGAAGCGGCTGCAGCCAATCGGATCTTGACATCGGACCTATTGCGTTCGCCACAGCTGATGTCGTACTTCCAGACGCGTCAGGATGCTGGACAGGGTGCTGCCCAGCGATTGCGCCTGCCCTACGATTTGATCGATCTCTATGGCGGCGTTGGTCGTCTCAGCTATGCCAATAATGTGGGGAGTCTGGGCTCAGGTGGCATCAATGGCATCGCGGGCTTGGGTGCTGGGGTGCCACTCGTTCCCGTTACACTGGGCAACAATGCGGTCGGCTATGTGCCCCTGAATCTGCGCATGTTCCGGCAACTGCAGCAGGCAGCCCAACCCATTCGCGACACCAGCAACGAGAATGATGCAACTGCAACTGCAACAGCAACAGGAATGTTCTCCGGCAATGAGCAAAATCTACTCGAGCCAGAGTCCTGGGAGTCCAATGATGCTAATGGCGATGAATCCGCGGCTCCTACTCCCATTCCGGCTGCTGCTCCTGAAGACAAGCTGCAGGCCTCGCGCTTCCAGATGTTTGGTCAGCGTCTGAGGCAACGTCCCGTCAACGATGGCCTCGTCTATCCCATGCGCACCAATCCGTTGATCACCTTTGCCAAGAACATGCGGCGTGTTCAGTACGTGTGAGCGGCAACAACAACAACCAACGATGATGATTATATCTGGATATCGAGCGACCATAGCTATAACTTATTCTAAACATTCAACATATTTTTTTTGTATTTTTTTTTCTAATTAACTTATTGTCCAAGCAAATAAAACAGCGCAAAGAGTCTGTAAATATGTTGTGTTGGGTATAATGGTTTCATGCAAGAGTATGTAACAGGAAAAAGGAAGCATCTCCCATAAAGTATATATACTCTTGATCAGCATCAACAGCCGAGGCAATATAGCCATGTTTTCAGTGACTATAAGAGCGAAAGATTACAGATCTGGGACATAAGCTCGTTTAGTCCCTACGCAGTACAAGTTTGTTTCATATTTTCGATAACTCTTCCCCGTTATCGGTATACCCCGTTATCGATAACAACAAAATCATGAATTTGAAAAAAGGTTACGAACATATGCTCGCCTAATCCCCAGGCAGTACAAGTTTGTTTCAAATTTTCGATAACTCTTCCCCGTTATCGATATACACATGTTATCGATAACAACAAAAGCTGGAGTTTGGAAAGTTTTTAGGAACATAAGCTTCCCTAATCCCTAGGCAGCACAAGTTGGCTTTCAATTTCCGATTACTCTATCCGTTTTCGATATACACATGTTATCGATAACAACAAAATCTAGAATTTGGAAAACTTTGAGACGCAGTTTGAAACATTAAATGAAATAATGAAAATCTGTGAAACTTTTATTGAAATCGGTTGAGAAACACGGAGATATGGAACATTTAAGTTAACTCAAGTGTGCAGTACAAACACACACACACACACATACTTGCAAGCAGTGACTGTACGCGCTAATGCAAATATGTTTTCCATGCTTTTCAGTTACTTATTTATGTATTAGCTCTGTAAGTACTATAGTTCTTCAGCTTGCTTTCGTTCGCAACGAAAGTACAAACATTATGTCGATAAGGATCTGAAATACTTGAGGAATTTGAATTGGGCAATTTGCATTGTTTCTCATTTCGCACACAACTTGATGATGCATCCAATTAATAATGCTTGGGTTACACCGAAATGAATGGCAATTGAAACAGTCCCAGTCCACTTACCATATTAACCACAACAACAATAGAAGCCACAATCTCCAACAACAAGAAGCAACAAAATTTCGATTGGAATTAAATGCTTATTAGCTTATATATATATATATATATTGTTATATATATATATTTTGTTGTGTACATATTTAACTTGGGGGCTTAATTTACGAAATGTTTTGTTGTAAGTCTTGGCTCGAATGCAAGGAAGCCAATTGAAAGTATTTATTAAGCATACGCCCAGTTATGCAAGTCAAGAATCTGTTGCAACTAATAAACTGATTGACTGACTGATTGACCGACTCTTTTACTGACTGGCTGCCATAATAATAATGCAATAATTCATGCCGCTTAACATTTTAAGTAGTTCGATTTAATTTGCTTGCATAATCAACAACAAACTCAACTAGAGAGAGAAGGAAGAGGAAAGGAAGGGGAAGAAGAAAGCTGAATGCAATCAAAGCACTCTCCAGTAAGACATTAAGTCAGCTAGTCAATCTGGCCGTAAAACGTCAACTGGCATAACTTAAAATCGTGAGTGGATCAATCTGCCAAAGGGATGCAAACAAGGATAAAGAAAACGAGGTCTAAGAAGCTTAGAGTGCAAGTTGCCAAGGAACAACAAGAACTCTTTGAGTGTGTGTATACAATTAAGCTAGTCGCAAGATGCGTCCAACGCATTCGACAGGAAAACTAACAACAGCAATCGACAAGGATCAGAACAAGGACAACGAGCGGGAGAGGGAGAGGGAAAGAACTTTGCCACAATAACAAATTAAATAAATATATAAGAAGCTTTTAAGTTAATAGAAAATGTTATAATTGGATTTTATCACAAAAACAGCAACCACACACACACACATGTACACACACACGCACACACACACACACACGCACACACACGTACACCCACACACAACGATACAGCATCATGAAGGAGGCAACTTCGAAGACACAAAATGCATAGACATGTAAGAGAATTGAATAAAGGCGCATTGGAAACGGAGAAAAGGTCGCTTGCATAATAATAATACCCAGCTAAATGCATATATATAACAATAGTGCTTATGTGCATATAGCATCAGGCTGGCTTGTTGATGTACTTAAGCCAGCTAAATTGCCATTTAATTAACAAAGTCTATTAAAATCGAATTTATCAAATGCTGACTGACCCTAAAACATATTCATTGCCTTCTCTGTGTGTGTATGTGTGTGTGTATGTGTGTATGTGTGTGTGTGTATGTGTGTGTATGTGTGTGTGTGTGTGTGTGTTCTTAGATTTATTAATGCAACTTTGCACTTAGCTACAGTGTCCTTCAAAAACACAAACGAACACATGTGCGTATGGATGTGTATTAATCATATTTTATTTATTTAGCACAAATGTTCGCCCAATTGCAACAATGCAATGGAATGCATGCACACTACTTTTTGTGAGTGTGCGTGTGTTCAAGCGTGTGTGTGTGTGTGTTACTCGTTAGGGGTGCAAGATGAGGTCCTGCCTCGCTGACTATTGACACAACACTTTGGGAAATTACAAGAAAACATTTTGACTTAGGGTGCCAAAAGTTAAAGATGCAAACACACACACACACACGCACACACACACGCCCACTCACACACACACGCACACACACATAGAGAGACAAAAGTAGATACAATTTCTAGAAACAGTTGCACATAGAAAACACTTAGAACAGCCCAACTTTCTCTCTTACATATGTGTGTACTTGACTGTTGCAACATCTTCGCTGTCTCTTTCTCTCTCTCTGTCTGTCTCTCTCTCACTCTCGCTTAGTGCTTGGCAACACTTTTGAAGATTAAACCAAAAAGATTTAAGTGAATTATGTTTAAGTTATTTGCTTTTGCCAGTGCTGCCACTGTTCAACGCACGCACTGACACTATCTCGCCGCCTCAAGGATATGGCCGCAAAAGTGGTCATGTAATATAAATATGTGCATAAAAAACAACAAAATATACACACGCACACACGCACAATATATATATATATATATGTGTGTGTGTGTACTAAATATAGTAAAGTTTGTTGCTTGGCTTTGTAAAAACATAAATTCGTTTATTTATTTATACAACACGCTCTCGAGCTGTTGCTTTAGTCCAGCGTCCAAGTGCGTGTGTGTGCGTGTGTGCGTGTGTACGTATGTGTGTGCGTGTGTGAGTGTTGCAAGTTGATTTGCCAGTTTTTGCCTACCGAGATTTATGTGCGCATGTTTATTGTCGAGAGTTTATTAGATTTGATTTACAACTTTCACTACTGCGAAGACTGCCTTTAAGATACTTCTCTCTCCACACACTCGTTTAAGATACTCCTCTCTCTCCACACACTCGTTCATGCCCGGCAGGGTGGGGAGGGAGAGTCTAATGATACCATGTCAAGGCAAGCGAATGAATTCGTTCGTTTGATTCATTCACGCGAGTTCGCAATTCGATTTTTGGGTGAAACTTTTTAATTGCATCCAACGACGCATCTATAAAAGAACTGTTCGACGCGGCAGCCAACAAACACTCTCGCCACGAACATGACACAGACACACCAACAGGCAACTGAAGGGGCAGCTAGAACGGGCGTTGCAACAGTTCTATTGATTCTGCTGTTGCATGTTGCTGACATTGAGACATTGAGACTAAAGGGTATGATTGATTCTTCTTTGAGTTCGTTTGAATATCGAATAACTTTTGCAGGTTATCGCCTGCCACAAAGTGTGGCACGCAGTGCGGCGGACGTTGGCAGCGGTCGGGATCTGTTCAAGAAGTTTGCGTTGTGGCGCGGCTTGTTCTCAACGGAGGCGCCACGCGACAATATGTTGTGATACCGCCCACCTTTCCCACAACCTTTACGCCAACCACAACGACAACGACAACAACAACGGGACGCTTTCGCAATCTCGAGAATCGGCAGCAGCAGCAGCAGAGGAGACCTAATACAAGCCGGGCACGAGGCAGGCCCAAGAAGAAGAAGACGCGTCATCGTCACATACACAAGCGAAAGCAACAACATCAACGTTGAGCTGAACGATCAGAAGGCTTTTTCAATCAGCCAAGAGCAGTCGATAAACATTTCGATCCCAGCTGCTTGCCATATAAACTTTTTTTATATATAAAAATATTTATTTAATATTTATTTAAAATTATTTTTCTACTTTTTTTTCGAGTGTATTTGGTTTGCAGTTTATAAAATGCAAGTGTAAAAGAAATAAATACGTTAAAATAAATCAAAACGAGCTCAAATCGAATAGACAAACAACAACAAAAAGAAACAAAAACGAACACAAAAAAAAATTTAAATCCAATTTTTTTTTTTACTTTATCTGTAATGGTATTAAATAATGTGTTCGATATTATTTTAATGCATTCGGAATAAAATTCAATGCATTTTACTATAAACAAAATAATAAAAAATATCATGTTGCTTGCATATATTTTGTCTTTGTATTTTTTTTTTAAGTAAATTGCTTAACTAATAACATAATAAAATTAAAAATAATATATTCAATGAGTCTTCATAAAGAGTTAGTTCATATTAAATGCAATCGAAAAAAGCATTTTTATGCCCTGAACCCATTGCAAATGGTTAAAGAGGGTATAATGGTTTGAAGGAAGCATCTGCGACCGTATATACTATATATATTCTTGATCCATATCAACATCAGATTCGATATAGCGTCGATCTCAGAGCCAGAGACTCCAGACTTAGAACATAAGCTCGCCTTTTCCATAGGAAATACGAGTTTGTTTAAATTTATCTATAACTCTTCCCGTTTCCGATATGCACATGTTATCGATAACAACAATATCATGAATTTGAAAAAAGTTTAGTAACATAAGCTCGCCTAATCCCTGCGAAGTACAAGTTTGTTTCAACTTTTCGATGACTTTTCCCGTTTCCGATATACACATGGTATCGATAACAACGAAATCTTGAATTTGGAAAACTTTGAGATGCCGTTTGTAACATTAGGAGAAATAAAGAAAAGCTGTGAACTTTTTATATAAATCGGTTAAGAAACACCGGAGTTATGGAACATTGAAGCTAAGTCAAGTATGCAGTACAAACACACACACACACATACTTGCAAGCAGTGACAGTACACGTTAAGTATAGCGTTCGGGGTATCTTCTAGTCGGTATTTCTCAACTAGTTTCTGCTTACTTGTTAAATTTAAAAATGTATTTATTTGTGTGTTGCCCAACACTGCATAAAAGAGTGTGAAAAATGCGATTTACAAAAGAAACAAAGTAACATTTTATTCAAATAGCTATATATGGGTTTAAGATGAAACAATGCGAAACTTAACTCTGAGCCAATTATATTAATAAAAAATATATTGCAGTATTATTTGCAACACTTTAAGCTTTTTTTAAATGCGTTTTGAACCAATTGAATAGCAATTGTGCAAACTTATATGACAAATAATAAGACTCGAAGCAAACCTGCTAAGAATAGAATGTATGGAAAATAATTGTCAATGAAATGGATTGGGAAACAAAAACGAATGATTAAATGAAACAGGTTTTAGTATTTTTCCAAGCATATCAAACATTTCGGTATTTAAATTGTTTTCGTTTTGTTAAGCGAAAGAAGTTTAAAGTGTGATTGCCATCTCGGGTCTGGGGCGACAATATCTCAAGGCGGTCTTAAATTTCATTTTAATTCGTGGGCATAACTCATGGCCCGATTTCGTGGCACTGAACCAACAAAAGTGCCACACACACACACACAAACACACACATACGCACAATGGCAGCGAATCCTTTAACTGTGTGTGTGTGAGAACAATTGATAACTCGTACCCGTAAGTCCTAGCCAGCGATTTAGCCAGTATCTCTTCAGTGCTCTCCCTCCTGATTGCTCTCTCACTCTCTCATACTCTCTCTTGCCCTCTCTCTCTCTCTCTCCATTGCTCTCTCGTGCTTTCTCTCTGTCATGGAGTCAACGACTTGGCTTACAGTTTATATAAATAACAAGTCAGAGAAAAATATGCGAACATGATATCCGTGGCCGAGGCAAGTTCAAGGATGTCTGCCGCCAGCCGTAACCCGTAACCGTAACCGTTAACGTTAACGTAATCACACACATACACACACACACACACACACACACACACATACATACACACACACATACAAACAAACATACCTTGAGCCCAGGCACGCAAACGGCTGCGATTTGTTGTTTTTGGTTCACGCTTATTCAATAAAGTCAGAAGAACAAAAAATGTACGTAAATTGGCATAAATTGGCGAGACGGCCAACAAAAACGCTAGCGAATTATTGGGCCCAAAACGTATGTTGGCCAGAACCGATCAACGCGTTGCGGCAGCGCCACAAACTGGTTTCAAAGCGTTGACCCCCAAGAGACAGAGGTCAACAAATCGTAGCTGGCTTCGACATATGCTAAACAAGCCAAAATAACTTTTGGTGTTAGATCAATCAAACAGTTGACTTATGGCACAAGATCGTGAACTCAGATCGCGAACCATTAAGATTTCAAAGCCAGGTGAAGTAAGTTGTGAACACAAATGTTGGAAGTTCAAACAGATCTGCATATGACAAAAGAGAAGAAGAATGAGTTCTTGGAAGACATGAACAAAGATATATGTTTACAAGTAGAGAACCTTTTCGATGTGAACTCATAACTGAATTCGATTCTTGTTATACGAATTAATGTTATGAATACTTTCAGCTGTTTTAGCTAAACCATATGTTGAGAGTTCATTCATAGAGATCTGCATAGATCAACAGAAAAGAAGAATGAGTTCTTGGAATACACCAACAAAGATAAAGATATTTGATTATGGGTAGAGAACCTTTTCGATATGAACTCATAACTGAATTCGATTCTAGCTAGTTATACAAATTAATGTGATGAATACTTTCAGCTGTTCCAGCTAAACCATATGTTGAGAGTGCGTTCAGACAGATAGAAGAAGAATGGGCAAAGTTCTTGGAATGAACAAAGATATATGTTTATGGATAGAGAATCTTTTCGATATGAACTCATAACTGAATTATATTCCAGCTAGTTATACAAATTAAACTTTCAGCTGTTTCAGCTAAACCATATGTTGAGAGTTCAAACAGATCTGTGAATAACAAAGGAGAAGAAGAATGAGTTCTGGGAATACGTGAACAAAGATATATGATTATGTAAGAGAACTCATAATTGAATTAGATTCTGGTTATATAAAGTATTAATGTTATGAATACTTTCAGCTGTTCCAGAGTTTGTTCAAACAGATCTGCATAGAACAAAAGAGAAGAAGAAGGAGTTCTTTGGAATACATCAACAAAGATATATGATTATGGATAGAGAACCTTTTCGATATGAACTCATAACTGAATTCGATTCTAGCTAGTTATACAAATTAATGTTATGAATACTTTCAGCTGTTTCAGCTAAACCATATTCCAGCTACCTAGCAGTTGCCGAATACTTTTGAAAACTTGAACACTTTGTACTAGCTTCTTCCTCTCTAGTTGAACAAAAACTTCCACACACACGCACACCATCACACACACACTCACACCCACACACACACCATCACACACACCGCTTAAGCTTCTAAAGGGGCACCATTGATTCGCAGCTTCACCTTGACTTAACTTAACTGGCGAGGCAACAAGGCAACGACAACGGCATCGGCATCGGCATTGCCATTGTCAGGGCCAGCTTAAATGTTATTGTCCTGCTCCTACACACACACATCCGCACACACACACACTTCCAAAATCAATATGTCGAGCCATCTTGTGCATCGTGCTGGCTGGCTGCAACATTTTTGGGCCAAAGGATATTGAAAAAGGCGCCGCTTGCAACACGACGCCAAACGAAACTTTTTTCATTTTTAGTTTGTCAAGTTGCACAAAGGCGATGACGATGACGACGCCATAAACCTGCCGATTCTAAGTTTCGCTGTATAAAAATCATTTTTGCTTTGAGCTTTTGGCGCCTGGCGCCTGGCTCCTTGGGAAGGCGTCGCCAAACAGCAAAAGGACAATTGAACTGAACATTTATAGGCTGGCACGCCATAGTGCCGGGGCCAAAAGTTCCTGCCAAAGTTGGCCCTGAGTGTTGTGCAACTTCAGTTCAGTTCAGTTCAGTACGGTTCGGTTCGGTTCAGTTCGGTTCGGTTTGGTTCACTGTCTGGAGCACTTTTGTTCGAGTGTGGTTGTTGGGCGCCTTAATCGGCTCAGCGGGAGGAGCGAAGCGCCACCTAGCGCTCATTGGCATCAACTTTGAAATGTCGTTTCGACTCGAAACTCAATTTAAATCACACACACAACAACAACAGGTCGTATGCGTAATAAATTGTAAATGCCACATCGAACGCATCGATGCATCAAGCTGTGGGCGTTTCAGCATTTAGTCATTATGTGTGTGTGTGTGTGTGTGTGTGTGAAGTATATAAAATTCACATATGCATGCTTTTATGTATGTGTGTGTGTGGCATTATAAATTATGCAGTCCCTGAAACGGGCTGTGAGGCGTTTTGTTGTCCTTGCAATATAAAAGCAATTGCATAATTGCGTTCTAATATGATGACTGCAGCACTTTCCGAAGTCGCAAAAACAAGCCGACTTATTAATACACTCTCCAAGCACTCCAGGCGAATCTCTCTCTCAAATCAAGAAGAAATAATGAAAATCAATACAAGAGAGATATAATAACAAAGGAAACTTCATGTTAATGCGATTCAAAATGTTAAAACTTTTCAATTTCATCTTTAATAATAATAATAATAATTTAATAAAAGTTTCAAAACTATGAGAATCGATTCTTTGAATGTATTTTGTTAAGCGAAAGAAAGCACAAATAAATCTTATCAAATATTTCATACCAAATCTTCAAGTCTATACTATACTATACTATATATGTATGTGTGTGTATGTGTATGTGTATGTGTGTGTGTGTGTGTGTGTGTGTGTGTGTGTGTGTGTGTGTGTGTGTGTCTTTTAGCTTAAGCTAGTTTTGTTACAAAACTCACTTAACTAATTAATAGCACAAAGCGAGACTCGGCACGGCAGCCATGTGGTATACTTAATATTGTAGTATGTGCAACAGTGTCGCCTAAAAGTGTATGACCGTCCGCCAATAGTTTTGCATAAATTGCATGCGTTTTAATTAAATGTCAACGAAGTGAGACAAATTCTCCTTCTCCACCTCCCTCTCTCTCTCTCTCTCTCTCTTCCTCTCCCTATCTCTCTCTTTGTCTGATGGTCTAACCATTTGCTTGACCAAAGTAGACTTGACTCAATTGCCTTTGGCTGTGTGTGTGTGTGTGTGTTAAGCTGCTAGCTCTATAAATGTATAGAGCAATTATTTATTATGCCTAGGCACTTTTGATTACGCATTCGTACACAAATACATACATACATACGTACATACATACATACAAACATACATACATATAAACATACGTACGTATATACGTACATACATGCATACACTCATACAGAAATACATACATACATACATATACACATACATACATACGTACATACGTACATACATTCGTACATACATACACACGTACATACATACATACATACATATAGAGATACGTACTACATACATACATACACACATAGGCACATACAGAAATACATACACATATACATACACATATACATAGATATATACATACATACATACATACATATATACATACATTCACACATTCATACACACATACATACATACGTACGTATAAGTATTGCCAAATTGCCTGCAGGTGCAAGCTTGACAAAAGGCAACAAAAACAATAGCAATACACAGCCAACACTGTAACAATAACAACAAAACAACACTAACATAAACAATAACAACAACAACACCAACAACAGCAACACCAACAACAGCAACAACAACAACAGCAACACCAACAACAGCAACAACAACAACAGCAATAACAACAACAACTTGTGTTTCAGCCATGTCTAAATTAATGCCTGCAATTAAAATGCTTAACACTCGTTGGTTTACAGCACCGATCAAGTCAACCGAGAGAGAGAGAGAGAGAGAGAGGGAGAGAGAGAGTTGACCCCCCACTCTCACCCTCCGCCACCCCCTCCACCACTCCACAACGCTTTCTTAGCTTGGCTGTCAACAGCTTGCGGCCATTCTAAGTAGCTGTAGCTGCCACTCTCTCATCCCCCCAACCACACAGAAACTCATCGTCTCCTGAGGACTTTGCATTGTCTGGACTGTTCAAATGTTGGCAGTGTTGCCAGTGTTGGTTTACTAACGGACGGACACCCAGGCAGCCAGACAGACAGATAGACAAACGCATTGTCCCACAGTTCCTACTGTGCACAGTGGGTCGTCTGCCTTAGCTTGCTTCTTGGCATCGAGTGTTGGATTTTTTTTTTCGCACAATTATGATTACTTTTGCTATTGTTACGCATACGCATAAGAGAAACTCCTTAACTATCTAACTGTTCTCGGCTCTCCACAGCATTTCGAAGCATGCCGAATGCCACTGTTAAATTAATGATGATAATTATCATGCTGATGGGGATGCATTCAAATTATGCACCAGTTTGCTAGCTTAGGCAATTGAGCTGACTGATTTGGCAGCTGGCCAGCAAATGTGATCAAAAAGTGGAACAGAATACACAAAGACAGTTAGAAAGAGAGAGAGAGCGGGTAGGGGAAGGGGGATGAAATGTTTGGAGCAATAAGTTCAGTGTCCATTAGTGCAATTCTCAAGTGCAATTCGCCAAGATAAACACGAGAGATTTTGAGCAAAAATTTTACATACAGTTACACACACACACACACACAGACATACATATACACAGTTACAAACACACACACACACACTGATACATGCATATATGTGTGCATGTAGCACGCTTTCAACTGTATTTTATGGGAAAACTGATGCTTAAGCAATTGCATTTCGGAAACAGCAATTGCAACTCCATTGTAATATACATTTTAAGGAATATTCGCAACGCACCCAAGTGTTAAGCTGCCAGAAACTATAGTTCCCTGATTATTTCTCTCTCTTCTTTTGTCTCTGCATTTTTGTTGTGTTCAATGAACATTGTCAAAAAACTCGTCTAGCAATTGCACAGACACTAACTAACGGCCATGCCGAAGGCAGTACAAAAAATGCATTGCCTACTTTTAGGCAGTTGCTTAATTCATGCACAACGCCAACGCCAACAGCAGCAACAACAAAAATGGCAGCTGCAATTTAATTACCGTTGCAAAGATACAGATGCATTCACGTAGACACCCAGCTGGACATACATACAAAAAACCAGCCAACAAACAAAGAGAGAAAGAGAGAGAGATACTGATTCAAAGCAGACTCTTTTCGTCGCCAGCATTTGGCAACCGTAGTGCCATAGTAGTTTTGAATTATAAACGTGCCAGGCAGCCTCGTTGGGCAATCGAGTGCTGTGTACCGTTATTTTATGCCCCTTAACTAACATGTGCAGGGGGTATGCGACTTACCATAAGATATAAGCAATATTTTGCTATACATAAATACATTTGAAGCAATTTTGATAGCATATTCTGATACGATTGTTCAGTTCTTTACTTCAGTTTCTAGAGAGACTTATTGTGGAATTCATCGGAAATGCTTTTTGTGACCGAATGAATGTTGAGTTTTCCTATAATTTGTTGCCTCCTTAACATTTTCCATGCAACTTTTGCCAAACTTTTAACTATAGATGAACTGAAAGTCGATCAACTGCAAATTAAAATTTTTTATTTATTTTCGATGAATTTTGATGTTGTTGTTGTTGCTGTTGTTGTTGTTGTTGTGATGATGATAATTGTGCAAATTAAGGGAAAATCGCATCAAAATTTTTTACAAAGCTGGTCGTTGTTGCCCCGGCAACACGTTGAGTGCTGCTGCTCTAACAAAAGATGCAACCGCTGCCACAAACACGCCCAGACACACACACACACGCCCAGATAGTACCACACACAGACACACACACACACCCATTCGCGAACGCTTCGCTTAACTAATTAGAGCGTGTGAGCAAATGATGGGCAGGTTGAAGCCGCTGCTGCTGCTGCTGAATGGGCAGGATTGCAGCTGCAGCTGGCCAACAGTTGCTGCTAATTCAGTGCGGCTTGTTAGCTGGTTGGGTGGCATCGCTCAGATTTACCGTTACGAAATGTGTGTGTGTGTGTGTTTGAATTATGTATAATAAAATTTTCAACATTCATTATTCACTTTCCAAGGCAAAATCATCATCAACTCTGCGCTGCGCTGCGTTGCGAATGCTTCTGGGCACGAAAAAAAAACCGAAAATAAACAACGAAATAACGAAACGTTGCAACGTATCGTTGAGGCACGCAAACAGCAAGGTTGCCGTATAAACCGTATGCATAGCCTCCGCAGGACATGAACTATTTGATGATAGCAAGAGCTGTGTGTGAATAGTGAACTGTGCATATAGAAATCGTTAAGTACATACTATAAGTCGGCATCCATCCAACGATTTATATTGTAAGGATGCTTTTTCTTTACCTTTTGGTTGTTGTTCTTTTATGTTTTAATTAAACTTTACCGACGATCGATTGTGCTTGAGAGCAAAAAGTTTCGTATTCATTAATTTGAATACCGAAATATTTTGTGAGATAATTATATTGTTTTCAATATCCTTGAGAATATGCACAGACCCAGCTGGGCAGGATTCATAAAAGTAAATACCTATACATGTGTGTGTAACTGTAAACAGTTTCGATATCCTTGTGTGCGTTAATAAAGTAAATAATTCTGACAGTTCGCCGCACTTTCGCTTTACTCCTCGTTTGCCATTTGCCTTCGTTTGTTTTTATGATTCTTGTCTTAACGGTTGAAAGTGGGTAGAAAGGGTATAATGGTTTTGTGCAACAGTATGTAACAGGCAGAAGAAAGCATCTCCGACCGTATAAAGTATATATATTCTTGATCAGCATCAACAGGTGAGTCGATATAGCCATGATCTCGGAGACTATAAGAGTTAGAGACTCCAGATTTGGAACATTAGCTCGCCTAATTCCTAGGTAGTACAAGTTTGTTTCAACTTTTCGATAACTCTTCCCGTTTTCGATATACACATGCAATCGATAACAATAAAATGTAGAATTCGGAAAACTTGGAAACGACGTTTGAAATTATAGATGAAACAATGACAATCTATGAAATTTTTATTGAAATCGGTTCAGAAACACCGGAGATATGGAACATTGAAGTTAACTCAAGTATGCTTTATACGCATACACACACACATACTTGGAAGCACTGGCACTACGGGTGTTCAGGGTATGATCTAGTTGGGATTTCTCGACTAGAGCCTTCTTACTTGTTTTCTTTGATTTTGAATGCGATATATCAGGGTTAAGGGGGGCGGGGAGTGGCTTGAGAGGGGGGAGACGCGTATCGGTTGGCCGCGCAAAGCACTTAATGCAAATCGGAATATATATAAGAAGATCATAATTATTATTTTTAATATTAAATCAAGTTAAAAGGATTCTCTTTTTGTTTGTTGTCATGACCTTAATACTAAAAAATTGCTTTCAACCATTTGTGAATATGTTTTAATACGTTTTTATCCAAACACAAATACTATATATCTATATATATATATATACTATAATGCCATTCAACATGAGTATGTTTAAAAAAAACTTGACTACATTTAGTTACTAAAAATTCCTATTAAATATATAAGGCAGAATTATTTATAAAAAAGATTTTAAAAAATAAATAAAAAAAATTTATTAAAATAAAACTAAAAAAATTTCTTTATTCCATTTCTTTTTGCGCAGTGTATCGCACATAAAAAACACAAAGTTCTTAATTTGGTTTTGAGGTTTTTCTTTTTTGTTTTCCTTATTTTTTTTTGCTCGTTATTTGTTGAATTAATTAAAATTCAATAATAAAAATTGTTAAATGCAAAGCTGAATTAATGCTCGCCGAGTTAAAAATGCTTAATAGCATAAATAAATAAAAGGCGCACAAATGGTGCGCAATTGTCGCTTGTTTGTTAACATTTATTATGCACAAACATACATGCGTACATACGTACGTACATCAGGCGTCCTTAACGCGCCAGGAGCAAATTATTGAATGCCATATTTTATGGAAAAATCCTTGTTAATAAATCCACGGCAAGAGTACATAAATGCCGCTCACATTGAACGCAGATAGCGAATAAATTACATATTTTTCTACAACCATAAATGAAAAAAGAACACAAAGCGATTAACGATTTAACTTTTATGATTTTATTTGGATTTGAAAGAAAATTAGAACATTACTAATCCAAGTCATCGTCAATATCCATGGGCACTTCGTCGTCGTCGAGCAGATCTTCCTCATGCCTAAATGCGCAAAAAGAAACACTGTAAGACTCACAAGGGTGCGAAAGAGAAGGAGAAGAAGAAGCTTACACCAAATAGAGGAGAACGCATGGGATGCAAATGTCATTGTCGGGCTCCGGCAAGCGAAACTCATTCGGCGACAAGTATTGCTCACAAATTCTGCAAGCACAAAAATATATATATATATATGTTATTTTGGGAGCACGTTACATGCACCGAATCTAACCTGCAAGTTGGTTCTTCACTCATGTTTGTCATGAATCTGCAATTGCTATAGCGATCCTTAGTTATTTTGCCACAATTCGAAGTTAGTTCGAGTTGGTCAACTTAAAGTTAGTCGGCAAACACTTTATTTCACAGCTGAAGGTAGTTTAAGACACAGTTAAGCGATGGTGTTCACTTCGGTCCAAAGCGTTGACTCACAAATGTGCCGCAGGCTCAGCGTTGCCACTCGATCAAAAGCTTGAAAACTAGCGCAGAGTTGCACCACGGCACTTATTGAGGGCTGAAAGCATAACAGTTTGGCCAATTGCATTTGTTATGCCACAATCTTGAGAAATGAAATATTTATTGTCTAGGTATGCTTGTGCTTTGTGGCAGTGCTGGGCAACGCACAAAAGAGCTCAATAGTATCTTCAGGCAATTGAAATCAAATTAAAACATAAATATTAGAGTTAATACCTTTCGTAGGGGGGAGGCGAAAAGGCGCGTGTTAAACATATATTTGTGAATGCAAACGAGTTTGTTTGTTTGTTTGTTTGCTTTTGCACACTGGCAAATAAACTGTAATTGTAAATAAACATAAATTTTAAAATTATTACCTATCGGGCAAGCTTTATTTACAACTTATTTATGCCACCTTTTTTTTGTGTGTGGCATGCGGCAAAGCATAATGGCCAGCATGCGATATAAATATTACTCAATATACATATATAAATATATTTATTTATTTTTTTAATGCAAAAATGATTTCAAAGGGGAGAGCTGAAGGTGCGAGCTGTGTTATCAGTTGGCAAAAAAACCAAAAGCACACAAAACAATTATCACAAAAAAAACGAACGAACGAAATAAAGCTATTTACTTAACGATTAATCGATATAATGCATACACTCTGTAACAATTAGTATCGATATCAATTATAAAATACTTCTTAATTAGGATTTATGACGCACTGATACATATATATGTATATCTATCTATGTTCTAGATATATATCATCGTTTGGCCAACAGAAACATAATGCTTAACTATCGCTACTATCTGTGTTGGGTTTGTTTTGCTTATCGTTAACGATTAATCGATATAATTCATACACTTTAAAGCAATTAGTATCGATATCAATTATAAAACACGTTTTTAATTGGACTTTACGAACTTTACTTATATATGTGCTTACATATTAATCTCTCTAGCTATATTCTAGATATGTATCATCGATTTACCAGCAAAACCTTATTCCATAACTATCGCTACTATCTGTGTTGGGTTTGTTTTGTTTATCGTTTGCCGGCTTTTTTCGGCAATTTCAGATTTTTTGGTTGCAGTTGCCTTCGAATTGTTTTTGCCACTTGTGTGTATTTTTGGAGGAGGCGGCGACTGCCACGCCCACGCGGTTCGTTCCTGCTGTGCACTTTACCGGTATCCTGCCGTTATGGTTTTTTGTCTACTCGAACTGCTTTTTTGGCCATGTTGCTCGCGTTTTTGTTGCGTGTTTTGCGTTCCGGAATCTGTTTTATTTTTGTTGCATTTATTTTTGTTGCCACTTTAACGGATATCATAAATTGGTTCGACGAGCAGCACATTTCCCATGCGAACCATTTAAGAGTATGTGTTCCAAGTCAAATGATCTAATTACTTACTTAGATGCGAACCAAGTCTATTCGAAAGAGTAGAGAGAAGAAGGCGGCATAGGAAAGTCTCAACTGAGTTCGAAAATATCTGCCAGGTGAGTTCAACTTAATGAACAAATGATAATAATAATATTTGAAATCAGTTTCAGATATGCAAATGAATAAGAAAGAATTCAAGCGCCCCTCGGAGATAGTCAAAAGTATTGGAATATGATCTGTCAACAAAAGGATAAAGCTCAGCTGGCCATACTGACACATACTATGCATAGACGTCCGTGTGTGTTAATGGCACTTGGCCTTCGAAATATGCAAACAACAACAGTTATTGAAGCTGGAGTGAAAATCAGTCGGAGTATGCCTGGAAGGAAGCAGGAACAGCAGGCTGCACGCCAATTGGCATCAATGTCGCGCAAATTTGTGAACGGAACCGGAACTTGCCACTGGCCAACGGCCAAGCCATGGAGGCAAAGTGATTCAACAAAATTCTCTCGCCAATTTTCAACACTCTCTCTCTCTGTTTCCCTCTCTCTTTCCATTCCAGTTTTATTGCTTTTTGGTTGAAAAGTAAAAGGATCGATTTAAAGCGCTTAGAGCCTTGTCGCAGCTCATTTCATTTTGGCATTGCTCAAATTGAAAACGCAATACATGCATGCATAAATGTTTAATGGCAGCACCAACAAATAACAAATGGCAAAATTTAATTAATTTTACAATGCATTCACACGAACACGAATACGAACAGAAAGTTCATGGTTTGGATTACTCCACTCGAACCACGCTCAACACTTTTTCGCACCCACTAAATTGACATAATGACCAAATAATTTTCCAGTTCGCTGCACACTGGACTAATCCACTCGAAAGAGCAAAGGGGAAAGGGAAAGGGAAAGAGAAAATTCAATTTTCGCCGAAGTTTCACTGGCTGCATTCGACTCATTCGCACATTAAATGCAAATGTTCATTTTCAATTTGTGAAATTTATTATAAATGTCAACATTAATTTTAGCCAACAGCATTTCGGTTGGCTGATTCGGGCGGTTGCCATTAGCATTAGTCTCCGACACATGACACGTGACCATCGGGCGAACAATTAATCAAGCGAATGATGCAACAACAGCAACAATGTCTCCGCAGAGAGCAGGTCACAAAGGTAATTTGGCACTTAAAAAGGGTAAACGAGGAAACACACAAAAGGAAAAGGTTGCCCAAGTTCAACAATTCAAATGCAAAACCTTTCTCAAAAGCCAAATGAATCTTTGTCCCTTTTGGGAGCTTTAATCCTGGGCTCAATTGCGTAGCCGAGCACTTCATTTATCATCTGATTGACTAGATAATTGACTGCTGCTGCGACACAGTTGGTTTGCATTCATCAGCAGTACTTCAAGTTAAACTGTTTTATAGCTAAATATTCATTTTGTAAGACACTTTTCATATATTTATTGGACCAGTTGGTTGCCCGAATCAAATCCGCGGGTTTGTGTTAAACCAATCAAAAGAAATAATAAAGTAACTAAGATAATAATGAAACGAAAGAGTAAGTGATTGTTTGCGTCTCAGCTTCTTATCAATCGAAGCTGGTATCCATGGGCTCGGGCCTGGTAGTGCTGCGACGTCGGCGGCGTCCTGGGCGGCTGAAATGGCGATAGACCGGCTCGCAATAATTGTGATCGATGCGCACTGGATGGGGAACCGGAAAAAGCGGCGGTGTTGGTGGTGGTGGAGGTGCCGGCGGATCTGTTGCTACGTTGTTGCAATGCGACCAGAAGTTGCCCACAATGGTGTTGAGGACATCGCGCGGGATCGGCGGCAGTCCGGGATCAATATCGGCATGCACGGACGATAGATGAGCAGCCAGATTGGGCTCCACTGGCACATTGTCAAGGAGCACCACCACGCAGAGCGGACAAATGACATAGGTGGGATCCTTGCGATGATGCTGCTGCACATGCATGAACAGCTCCTTGTCCTTGTAGCCCGTCTTTCCGCAGTAGGCGCACGTGTAGTGATGCGTGTAGAGCAGTGCCTCCGCCGGCTCCAGCTTGAGCATGGACTGGAACGGATGCGAGGTGTCGTGAACCTCGCGCTCCATGTACAGCTGGCACAAGGTGCAACGATCAAAGTCGTAGCATTGCAGGCACTTGTACCGAATGAAGCTTATTTGCTCCTGGCACTCGCCGCAACTCTTATTCCACAGCCAGGACATTCTGCGCTTGCCAACAAAACGAATGCAAATACCCAATAAAATGATTACTATATATGTTTTTTACGTACTTGGGAAAATTCTATGAAACTGAATTCGTCTGAACGTTTCGAAAAGGAACTGTGATCGAAACTTTTACAACATTGGCTGAGTAGTAGTGTTGGGCAAGTTACCCAACACCAAGCTCAGTTATTTTGTTTCTTACTTGTTTCTGTTCCATTCTTCTGTTCTACTCTTTTATATTTGGTTTTTCCAACTGAGGTGCATAACTCACATTTACGACTATGAGTGTATTACATACGTTACTCTGGATGCACAGTTTCCTAATAGCATCATAAATTGGCCAAACAACACAACTGTGTTGGAAAGCGACACACAGAGAGAGAGAAAGCAACCGAAAAATATTGCAACCAAGAGTATTAGACAAAGCGCGACAGTTTAGTATAGAGTTTAGTACGAACGTAGTATAGTATATAAAAATATTATTGATTGGCTTGATGCATGCTGCTAAAAGTCGACTTCATCTCCCCCCCACACACACACACCACCCGCCCGCGTACATTGCAAATGGAGACGCCTATTAGTAAACAGCGGGCGATGGCGATGGCGATGGCAATGGACAAACGCATGCTATAAAGCCATAAACGGCAAGCCATAAATTATGCTTGCCACACACTCGCCAGCTGTGGATCGAAGGGCGTCAGAATGCGAAGGATTGCGGGGGCAGGCGCTTCGCTTGTGTGACATGTGTGAAAATGCACTTTGCTGTCACTTGACGGTTTTGGCTGCGTTGCGACTGTTGACAATTGAACGGGAGCAACGGGAGAATGGTAGGAAGGGTTGAGACCAGAACGGAATATCAGAACACAACAAACGACCCACCTTGCAATGAAATTTATTTATTTGTTGTCACGTTCGTCATCCCCCCCACCGCCCGCCTCTTTTGGCTGTCTGTCAGCGAACCCTTTTTTGGCGCCATTAAATTATGTTGAGTCCACCAACAAAGGGAATAGAAAACACAAACAACACAGAACACAACACGATTGGATGGATTACTGAACAAAAATTGTTGCCATTCACACTTTGCCTTGAGCATTGCAAATTGCAGAAGTTAGAAGGCTCTGGAAGATATCCTGAACCCTATACTTAGCCTTAGAGCCTTGTATGAGATTCAATGCGCCATATCTCCGGTGTTTCTCAACCGATTTATATAAAAATTTCACAGATTCTCATTATTTCGATAAATGTTTCAAATGTCATTTCAAAGTTTTCCAAATTCATGATTTTGTTGTTATCGATAACATGTGTATATCGGAAACGGGAAGAGTTATCGAAAAGTTGAAACAAACATGTACTGCCTAGGGATTAGGCGAGCTTATGTTCCAGATCTGGAGTCTCTAGCTCTTATAGACTCTGAGATCGACCCTCTACCGCCCCGCCTGTTGATGCTGATCAAGAATATATATACTTTATGGGTTCGGAGAATATACTTATTACTGTATCTTAAGTACAAAGTTGGCTGGAACATTGGCTCATTCTTGGCAAACGGACAGAAATTATAATTATTCCTACCCCTTTGATAGGATGTGATTTCGTAATTCGATTTTGAACTTTATGCTTGCAAAGTTTGGCAAAGTTAACTTTTCATTAGGCAGTTAAGTTGAGGTTAGAGCTTGCCACAGAATTTGGCATCTAGTAAGCTTGCTTATAAATTGCCCCTTAAATAAATAATAATTTATTTATGCTTCTGCTTGTCGCAAGCTAAATTACAATTTTTCCAAGTATAACTTTCATTTTATGCGAGAAATTTTCCTCACATCAAACAACCTACTTATATAATATGTATTATGGCCATCATATCTTATTCGTTCTGTCTCTGTCTCTCTCTCTCTCTTTCGCTCTCTCTCTCTCTTTCTCGCTTTTGCGTGGCTATTTTATTGTAAGTTCGTTTGCTTTGCTTTGTGAAGTCAGCTTGTCAGGCACCTTGCAAGGCGGCGGCAGCTCAAGTTGTGGCACGCGTGGGTGTCGGCTCGGACCTGATGTGATAGAGTGCCGCGACACTGAGTAATCTATTTTGTGTCCGGGTGTGTGACACACACACACACACACGCGCGCGCACACGCACACACTAATAGTGGCATATAAACTCGCACGTTTTGTGCCATGTTTTCTGGCTTCGTGTTCGAGTTGTCTGTATTTGCACTCAAACAAAATTATTTATTTAAAAGTTATTAAATGAAGAAATTAAGAATTTTAAATTAAACTTTTTCACAAGCTTGCCAACATTAAAAATATATTTATATATATATTCTATTATTATTTTATATTTATTTTATATTTTTTTGCAGACATTTTTCTTCCAAAACTTTATATTCAACAAAAAGTTGTTAGAAAATAAATGTATAAAAAAACGTTTACCAAAATAATTCTAAAAAAAATTCTCTTATTTTATTTAAATAATTTAACTATGCAGCAAAATGTTTGTAAGCCACAATAAGAACAAAAAGTTGTTCAAATTTGTTATTTTATATTTTTTAATATTATTTTTTTTCTGAGTGTACTGAGCGGGGTAGCTGCTTTGGGGCGGAGGTTTGCGCTTTGCGTTTGCTTTTGGGCTTCGCTTTTGTTTTTGGCGTTTTTACACGGCCAGCATAACAATGTCGCCCGACAACAACAACAGCAACAACAACAGCAACAACAACAACAGCAACAAGAAAAGCAACGAAAAATTGCAAGTGGACACATGAATTATGTGCAGCACTCGAGTTAAACAACCGCCGGGCGCGTTAGCCGCCATCAGCTGCCTGACCCGCCCCCCTCCTACCCGCAGCTGGCTCTTGCACTCGCCTAGCTCTCGGTTTTTAGCTTTTAGCTTCCAGTTCAGTTCGCAGCAGCGGCAGCAGCGAAAGGCAAACAAAGAGCGACGACGACGACGACGACGACGACGACGGGCTTTTCCTACTAAATGCACGGACAACACTCGCTAGTTCTTTTCGGTTTTCTTTTTATACTCGATGTATGTATGATTGTTAGTTTTTGTTGTTGCTGGTTACAACGCTCTTTTTTATACACTCACATGGCCGGGTTTTTGTTGGCTGGCCATTGGGGACGCGTTAGTGGTCCGTGGCGGAGGCGAAGTCACCAAAAAAAGACAGAAAACCCATCCAGACGCCGGATGCGGGCTGACGACTCTGACTCTCTAGGAGAATGAGATCAAACAGGGCGGGTGGTAAGGGGGTGAGGGGTTTTGGAAGTTGACTTTGCTTGGCTTTGGCTTGTTTTTGGAGGTCACACACACACACGATGAGTGAAAGAGCTGGCATTTGGGAGTTTGCTTTGCGGGTATTAAATTATACATCATTTTGCAACAAATGATAGTCGTTACGAAACACAAACACATGGATTGAATGGCAGACGCATCGAACACACTACCCCAATCGTTCATACCCTACAATATATATTCTTTTTGCTTTGCCCAACTCTTCGTTTATGAATGAAACACATTTCCTTCGCCACACTTTCCTTTTTTTGGTTGCATGCAATTTATTTACTTTGCTTTTCATAAATGACAAACAGCAACAGTTTCTCACTTCTTAGCACTTATTTTAGCTCAACTTCCAGTGACTTCATCTTCTTCTTATTCTTAATACTTACTTTTTCTTATAATATTTAACATTTCTAAATTTTTTGCAATTTACACATTTTAGTCAAAATATTTCTCAACTTTGCAGCAGCTGAAATAATTTTATTAGTTCAGATAGTTTATTTAATAAGTTTAAAATAATTATATTATATATATATTCAGCTAGTTTATTTAAAAAGTTTTCTTTCTTTCTGACAGAGTATTAAGGCTGTCGGCTATTGCTTAACTTTTAATCGAGATGCACATAATAACATAGAATTTAGGCAGTTGTATAGAAATCTGCGACTCCAAAGCTGATTGAAGTTTCCAAGAAGCGCAGACAAACATATCAACGAATCTATATATATATATATATATATATGTAATTGATCTTAATTAGGTTTGTCCTTGTGTGTTTATGTGTGTGTGTGAGACATTTTCCGTCGATTGCGATTGCGACTTTGCGTTGCGTTGAGGCGATTCTTACGCATTGATTGCTTTGGATTGCAATCGTTTAAACGACACTCATTCACACACACACACACAAACGCACACACACACTGGCTGTGTGTTTTAATTATGAGCTGGCAAAATGGCAAGAAAATTAATAACAATTTGTTTCACGAACCAACCAACCAACGAACGAACAACGCTCGCTGATTAATTTATGCGACTGCAACTTTTTGCCATCAGCAGCCATCGGGCAAACATCGTTTTTCTCGCTCAGTATTCCCGTGCTCCCGTTCCCCCTCCCCCCCTTCCCGGCTCCCTGACATCTTATGCCAGCACCCAACAACCTCCCGTCTCCCCTTTCCTACGCTCTCTTTCGCTTTCTCACTCGCTTGCCATTGCTTGATTTATGTTGGCTTAATCGCCGTCACCTCGTTGCATTGTCATCACACACACACACACACAACACACACACACACAATCACACACACACACACACACACACACACACACACACACACACACATACACACACTCATACACACACAACACTCATACAAACACATGTTGGTTTTAAAGAATTTAATTAAAATGGGTGCCAAGGATGACGACGGCGAGGACGAGGACGCCATCTAGAAATGTCATAACTATAGTTTGTCAAGGAGCGCGCGAAAATGCATTCATTCATTCATAACATTCGTGTGTTCACCTTTTGCTTTTGTGAGTTCAGTTTTCGGGGTAATTCGCGTAATTGAAAATTGGCTTCCCTCTAAACAACGCGCAGCAGTTGCCAGTTTGGCAGTGGCAGTGGCAGGGGCAGGGGCAGTGGCAGTGGCGGTGGCAGTGGAGGTGGCAGAATGCATATATATACTATACTCTCGATACTCATCTGCATGTTTGTTAAATTCCTTTTTGCTTCGCAAGCCATGCATGAATACCAAAGTGTTTCAAAGAGTTCACGAATTCGAATCACAAACAGTTTTCAATACGTTGCTAATAAAGATTTCTTTGATTGCTTTAAGGACATTGCTTTAAGTCTGTTGTTGTCGTATATGATTATTGCGTTCTCTCTCTCCTTTGTGCCATTGACCTATTGGGCATTTAATTTCGTATTTCGCTCATCGAAATACATTGCAATTTCGTTGTGCTGCTCGCGACGAGGCAATAATCCAGCAAACAGCTTTCACCTTCGAGCATTCTTCTCACTTTTTTAATTACTTTACAACTTGGCTGCAGTTGGGCATTATCTCTTCTCTACTCTCTCGCCCTGCCTTTGGGTACCCTGTAAGGAACGATATGTTGCAGTCAATCAGATTTTAGCTAATAAAAACTTACTCGAATCCAAGCTTATTTGCGGCTGATTGGTGAAAGGGTTTTCAGCATTTCCAGGGTATTTGGCTGTTCTGCTTTGTTGTTGTTCTTCGCGTCTCTCCTTTTGTGGCTGCTTATTGCAATTTGCATCGTTGAATGTTTCATTATTGGTGCAACAGCAGCAAGGCGGCGGCAGGACGCAGGATGCAGCTTGTTCGTTGTTGTTTCTTCTGGCTCATTGTTGCTTGGCTTGGCTGGGTTGGGTGTCGCCTCAAAAACAGCCGCATGCAATTGATTACAGCAACGATGCGGCCGCGTGCCTGACCGCAAGTGGCCCCGCTCTCCCTTCCCTTCCCAACTCCGTTGTTGCCCATGGAATCAAATCGATGTAATCGAAATGTGCCCAGGTATTTCCAGAGCCAGGCGCTTTAAATGGCAGCCAGGCAGCTAGCCAGCTAGCCAGCGAGCCTGCCGCTTCGGGTCCCTTGCAAGGAGCAGCTAGCGAGAAAATGGCAATTGTATCCTTTGGTCGACGATTAAGCCTAAAATGCAGCATCCATCGAATACTCGCTCCGTGGCTTTGTTGTCGTTGCATCCTCCACCATGCCACACACACACACACACACACACACACACACACACAAGACGCATTGTCTGTTTTGGTTGGAGCATGTAATTGGCTTGGGGCATAGCTGAATGCGGGCATTGGCAATCGTGTCGCGGCGAAACGAATTTCAAATCGAACGCAAGCCAAACAAATTAGCTGAAAATGCGTGCGAGCGTCTCCCTCTCTGTTCCCCTCTCTTGCTGGGGCCTAAGCAAAATTAAGGCAGCGGCAGACACAACGGACAAGAATATGGAAGCTTGTCTTCTTATCGTCGCCAGCACAGCGCAGAGCAACAAAAATGAATGGCAGCTGGCGGCCAATGTTGCACCGAATGTGGCACATACACTTTATGTAAACAAAGACAAATTTTGGCACGCTTTTGTTGACAGTTATCGATAACTTATCGATAGTTTTTGGTATGCTTAAGTATTTAAGTAGCGATAGTTGTTGTGCTTGCGATAGTTAATGGATTATTTCTTTCTGCGAAGCGATAGTTAGGGATCGTTAGGAATGTAATTAGCGATAGTTGTTGGTCTTCTGAGGTAGTTAATCGATTAACTCTTTATGTGAAGCGATAGTTGGGGATCGTGAGCAGGTAATTAGCGATAGTTGTTCTGAGATAGCTAAACGATAGTTAGCAATAGTGAGCATGTAAGTAACGATAGTTGTTGGTCTTCTGCTGTTATTCTGATTCTGATTATATATAGTTTGACATCACTAATAGCTTATTTTTTTCGGTACTTCGATCAGCTGTTTTAAGTCAAATGTTGATTTCTTCTTGGAATAAGTAAAACTATGTGTTATATATAATATCATTGCTGATTCAAAGTAGTCAAAGTCGAGTGCAACCCAAGCGATAAGGTAGGAAACATGGCCAACGATAGGGTATTCATATTAATGCCGCTCAAATGCTGAGCGAGCGAAACGCGGGCGATAAAAAATGTGAGCTTTAAACAGCTAAAGGTGTGTGCAGAAAGAGACAGAGAGAGAGGGAGAAAGAGGGAGTGTGAGGGAGACAAGCGAGAGGGGCAAAGCCAAAGTGAAGTCAAGTCAATTGCCAAAAAACTGTAGGCAAATACATAATGTTGTTGCTGTTGTTGGGTGGGTGGTTCGGTGGTTGGGTGCTGAATTTTGGTTTGGTGGTTTCGCTGCATGAATTTTTCGGGGCTGCCATGTGTATGTGTGTGTGTTTGTGTGTGTAGTGCAGCTTGCCACGCTTGCCACCAGCGAATATGTGTCATGAGCCATTTAAGCTCATTACGGGCATCAATTTGGGACGCAAAAATTATGCTCTAAACCTTAAGTGGTTGCCACTTGCAACGCGGCATGAAGCTTGAGTGTGGCCACGTGTGGGTATGTGTGTGCACTGAGAAAAATTAATGTGCAACTATATAAAGTTTTGTTTTACAAACTTATAAGATGCAAATTTTTATAAAAATTATACACAAAAAAAAGAAGAATTTTTTAAAAATTTTAAAATTAATTTTAGAACAAAAAAAAAAATTCTAAATCATGGAAAAATATGTCAGACAATTTAGAAACTATTTTCGTTAAATAAAATATTTTTTTTTATATATTTTTTTTATTTTTATTTCTTTGTGTATTTTTCCCCTAAAGTGAAAAAAAGTTCTTTTTTTTTTGTTGCCGGTGGTGGGGCAAAAACAAATCTGCTTGTGAGCGCAAAATAAAAAGTGGTAAATTGTTAATTTTAAGCTACTTGCGAGCTTTTAAATTGCTGCGTGGCAAGAAGCAGAAGCGGAGGCAACAACAAAAAAAAAATAATGAAAATTGTTGCCGCTGCTAAGCACTATTATTATTTCATTTCGCTTAAATGCAATTTACACAATTTGTGAGGCGGCTGCTGCAGGTGGCATGTGGCAGGTGGCAGGTGTCACAGGGCACACAACTTGAAGCTGACTTCAATAATGGGGCAACAGCGAAGTTTTTAAATGTATGCGGCAACAACTTCGCAATTGAATTCAGTTTTCTGGAGTTTTCGGCCAAAGATGCTCTTAGCCGCATATTTGCACTTTGTAGCAGATACAACACACACTCACACACACACACATAGACGTGCAAGTTATATGACTATATATTGTGGTCATGTAAGAAAAAGGCAGCAGCAAGCAGATATGGCAGCAAGTGTAGCTGAAGTAAGAGAAATCCATAAAGCGCAGCAGCCATAACAAACAACGCGAAATGAATTTCACTTGAAATGTGAAAGCATAAAAATTGTTTATGACTTCCGCTACGTTAACTGTATATGCGTATATAATACACACACGCACACACACACGTACGTATACAATATATGTGTGTGTGTGTGAGAGAGAACTGTTCTCAATTGTTCTCCAACTCTCAATCGAGGCCAACTTTCCATACAGTTCATTAGTTTCTTGAGTCTAGCAACGATTCAATCTCTCATTTATAGTTGCAATCGATAAATATCGCTCTCTATATGTTATCGAATCTATTCTCGGTTCCCCTTTTCCATACTCTGTGATGAGTTTATTCTACACCTAAACTTTCCACAGTTCATTAGTTTCTTGAGTCTAGCAACGATTCAATCTAGTTTGAATCTATATTTATCGTACTCTATTGGTTATCGAAACGCTTCTCAGCTTTGCTTTGACATTACTCTGTGCTGATTTTCTTCTACACCTCAACTTTCCATACAGTTCATTAGTTTCTTAAGTCTAGCAACGTTTCAATCTCGCATTTATAGTTGGAATCGATAAATATCGCTCTCTATATGTTAACGAAACGTTGCCCAGCTTTGCTTTTGCTTTACTCTATGATTTTCTTCTACACCTAAACTTTCCATACAGCTCATTAGTATCATGAGTCTAGCAACGATTCAATCTCACATTTATAGTTGCAATCGATAAATATCGCTCTCTATATGTTATCGAAACGTTGCCCAGCTTTGCTTTTGCTTTACTCTATGATGATTTTCTTCTACACTTTTCATACAGTTCATTAGTTTCTTGAGTCTAGCAACGATTCAATTTAGTTTGAATCGATAAATATCGCTATCTACATGTTATCGAAACGCTTCTCAGCTTTACTTTGATATTACTCTGTGATAACTTTCTTCTACGCCAGGATTGTTGGTCAAACCCAAATCAATATTCCATACAGTTCATTAGTTTCTTGAGTCTACCATTTACTACATTTATAGTTGGAATCGATAAATATCGCTCAGTATATGTTATCGAAATGCTTCTTCGACATCACTCATTGATGATTTTCTCCTACACCTAAACTTTCCATACAGTTCATTAGTTTCTTAAGTCTAGCAACGATTCAATCTCACATTTATAGTTTCAATCGATAAGTATCGCTCTCTACATGTTATCGAAACGCTTCTTCGCATTACTGTCTGATGATTTTCTTCTACACCTTAAGTTCAAGTCATGATTGTTGGTCAAAGCAAACACCAAATATGCTTTGCTAGATTTTGCTTTTAATCTTTTCCGCAACATTATTTAAAGCAAAATCTTTTAGCCATTGTTTTCATGCTTCTCCCTTGTTTCTTCTCCGCGTCTGTTTGAATTGTTCCAGTGCTTATCCCATGCTTTGCCACGTATATAAAGGATTTTATATATATCGCTGTGCCAAATCCACTGTCGGATGCTTTGCGCTCAAGTTATTGTTTGTTATTTATTTGATGATACGCTTGTAGTTTCGTTTACACGCATGTTGACATAAGCTGTCTCTCCGTCACTCTGTGCACATTGCTAAAAAGGGCTGCGGCGTCTTAAGTGCAGACGTCGCGACACTGCCAAGAAGAAAGCAAAAAGGACTTCTCCTGTTCGCCTCGTTCGTCGCTCTGCTTCTGTCTGACTCGCTGTGTCGCAGACAGGCACTTTAAAAATCTGCCAGCATGAGCAAATGAAAGTGCTTACCAATGATGTCTGCCAGTCAACGAGGCGGTTTTGCTGCTCTCTGCACAAAAAACCACACCAAAACACACACACACACACATATATATATATATATATATACTGTGGGGGGTGTGGTGGGGGCGTGGTGGAGATGAGAAGAACAAAGCGCAACACGTTTCGCTGAAGCTCATTAAGTTTTCTCTCCACTTTTCTCTCTCTCGTGTTTTTTTCGTTTGTCCTGCACCAAGTGCGGCAATTTAAAACATAATGCAAACTAAATGAAAATGCGCCAGAACAAGAGAATACACACACACACATACATACATACACGTACATACAGACACAGCAATGAACAAGAAATAAACGCAGCACAAAAGAATTTTTAAATATTTTACAAAAAGCAACGAAGCTGACCACCGACAACGAGGACAGCCAACAAAACAGCTCCGGTTTCGGCATCCCAAAGGAGTGGCCAGGATGGTGCTGCTGGTGGGGATGGGATGGGTAACTAAATAACTAAGCACGCAGCAGCTCTCCGCACTCAAACAAACATATATACAAACATACATACGTATACGTATACTTACTTTTGCACCACACTTCATTTTTCGCCAAATGGAAATGAACTTTTATAGCTCAGTGTTTACAAGCAAAATGACAAAACCAAAAAAAAAAACACACACACACACAAAAATACGCCACAAGAGACACAGAGGAGGAGGAGGTGGGGGTGGGGGTGGAAGCGAAACACAAAGCATGTGTGATTTTGTGTGTGAAACTAATTAATGAAATGTGACAAGCAGATAAAAGCGAACCTCAGCAAAAATGCCCGGATGATTATTATAATAGAATTAGCTGAGACAAACATTATTCAAAAATAACTAAAATTGGAAATGGCAAACATAATTAAACTCAAATTATATACTCAACTTTCAACAAGCTGCAAACATCATTAATTATACATTTTTCCACTGTAGAAACTCTCTTGAAATGAATTTTCTTGCATCTATTTTAATGCACAGCTCAATTTTGGGTTTTAAACATATCTGCGAACTAATTGGATATAAACAAGTACGAATGCTCGAGCAGTTCCGACTAGAAGCTACCCTGAACTCTATACTTTAGGCGTACAATTAGTGCTTGCAAGTATGTGTGTGTACGCACTTGACTTCAATCTGCCCTATCTTCGGTGGTTTTCAACCGATTGGAATGAAATTTTCACAGATTGTCATTATTTCGTCTAATATTTCAAACGTTGTCTTCAAGTTTTCCAAATTCAAGATTTTGTTGTTATCGATAACATGTGTATATCGGAAACGGGGAAAGTTATCGAAAAGTTGAAACAAACTTGTACTGCCTAGGGATTAGGCGAGCTTATGTTCCTAAACTTTTTTCTTATTCATGATTTTGTTGTTATCGATAACATATGTATATCGGAAACGGGGAAAGTTATCAAAATTTTGAAAAAACTTTTACTGCGTAGGGACTAAGCGATCTTATACTCCAAGTCTGGAGTCTCTATCTCTTTAGTCTCTGAGATCATGGCTATATCGATTCGGCTGTTGATGCTGATCAAGAATATATATACCATTGGGATCGGATATGCTTCCTTCTACCTGTTACATAATCTTCCACAAAACCTTTATACACTTTTTATCCATTTTCAATGGAAATGGATTTTCAAAATGAGCTTCGAAGCAGTTTCGATTAAATACTGACAGGAACACGGAGCGTCCTGAAGGAAAGCATTGACATGCATAAATAATAATGCGCATTTAAACAAAAACAATGCTCCGCAACTTACCAACACTGGATGCGACGTTGTGCATTTGCCAGCCAGCAAACGAGTTTGTGTATTTTTATTCGTATGTCATTTGCATTCATTTATACTAGTAGTAGTACTATATCCCAAATTCAATATACAATATGCATATACGCATGGTTTATGTACGTATTATATAGTATATATATATGCATAGTGCTGCATATGCTGGCATATAAAATATGATGGCCACAACCATTTTGGGGTCATCCGCCATTTTGTTTGGTGCTGCCATTGATTGACTGGACTTTTGTTCAAATGCCATTAACTAAATTGATTTGTTTCAAAATAAAATTCCACTGCCTGCCAAAATGGCGCAGCATTAAAAGTTAAGGCAAATCCTTTAAAAATACATACAAATAAATATATATATATATATATATATATATATAGTATGGTATAGACGATTGCACATGGCAGGCAGCAATGTGTATTTATTATTTTTAGCATTTACACAAAAACATTTTTCCTATTCGTGAATTTATTTTTGTTTTCCTGTTATCGTATCGAATTCCGAATTCCGGCTAGCGTATGGGATTTGATAGCAAATGGCTTATGATAAATAAGAGAAATCGTTCAAACCCAGATTATTGCTTATCTGGCGGTTTATTTATTTAAGTCTTTAACAGTTTAACATAATAATCGTAAAACGTTTTTTTCTTTTTGTATTATTGCATTCGATTATTCGAATGCAAATCAAACAAATCGGATTCGTTTCTTCGCCTGTTCCTGCTTTTAAGTTCATGTTGTACACAAAATCATTTCTCCTGCGTCTCATTCAATTTCAATTTATTACTTTGACTATTCAGTTTGTCCAGAAAATCAAAAAAAAAAATGCATAAAGAAATATTAAGGCGCTTATGTTAGAGAGAGATAGAAAAAAAGAGAGAGAGAGAGAGAGTGAGAGGGATTTTGTTATCATATGGAATGGCATTAAATACATTTTCGCTTGTAAGTACTTTTACTGCGAATCATATCCGAAACTGTTTTAGCTCAACTTCATCAAAGACTCGAGACTCAATAATGTATAGAGTAAGGAAATTGGATGCAGATTTAGACAAAAAGGATAAAGAAAGACAGCAAATAGTATTTAAACACATTGACTTTCCCACTTGGTAAGCCGAACCCTTCAAAGGATGTTTCGCATTTCAAAGATTATTTCGAAAGTTTTTGACTGAACTGGACAAAAAGAATCTAATACCCATATTTATGCAACTTGATTATTCAGTTAAGCTGACAGACGAGTTTAATAATATGTTTATGCTTTGAACTTAACTTAAACGTAAAACAAACAACAAATTCCTTAATCCCAAGTGAAACAAAAAGAATTAACTTGTCGGAGTAAAAAGCTCTTTTATTATTTCATAATCCACAGCATATAGTGTCATATGTTTATGCGCAGGAACTCTTTATTATGGCATCCATTATCCAAGCAAAGGGTCCTAGACACACACACACGCACACACACACACACTCGCACACACACTTAGTTTAAAGCACATAATTAAAAGAAAAACCCACTGCAATGGCCATAAATTTGAGGAGACCCCTAAAAAACAAGCTATAGGCTCTATGACGATCAACCCTCTACTCTCTCCTTCTCGTTCTCCTTCTTCTTCTCGCTCTCGTTCTCTCCCTTTCTCAACAATCCTAATGCAGTTCATAACACATGCGGGTTAGTAAATTTTCGCACTGGATTTCCGACAAAGCACACACAGACACACAGCAGCGAGCGAAGGGGTGGGAAGGGAAGGGAAGGCGAAGCGAGCGAAAGGTAATGCCACAAAAAACAAAACGACAAAGGCAACAACTTAAGCCCCTTGCAATAAAACTTAATATGTTTTGTATTTAAATTTATGAAAAGCAGCAGCTAAAGGAACAATGGCTGCTTAAGCCGGCAACATGCACATAATTGTCGCCAACATTGACAGACACACGCTTTGCCACCCAACCCACCCCCACACACCCCCCCGCAACCACCGCCCTGGTTATCTCTTTCACTGTGTGTTTCGTTTTCCCTTTTATTGCGAGCGCTGGTCAGCAACAGAGCCAAAGCAAAACGACGATATAATAGTTAACTCGAGAGCTTGCATTCAATTTTCAATTTAATAAGAGTATTCAAAAAAGTCGCAAACTAGAAATATTTTTGATTAGGCGAGTCTTTGTGTTATTCGCACAAATGATTAAAAATAGCTGCAGTAATATTTTGCTTGTACAATGTGCAAATATTGCCCATTGTACAGTGTACGACAACGGGAGGCGTATACGTAATAATAATTACGCGTTACGTCGCAAAAGCAGTAATATTTATGAGAGTGCTTTCAAATTGTTACGGCTGCTGCCGGTTGCTGCTGTTTTTGTGCTTTTACTGCGAGTCAGGCCAAAGTCACGGATCGAAATGAATATATAAAAACCAAAATGATCAAAAAAAACAATTCAATTGGAGTTTAACTTAACACAAAACAATTAAGCAAGATCAAATTATATATATACGAGTTTTCCCATTACTTTTAATGATGCAAATAACAGATTAATATATCATTTTATTTATTTGTTATTATTATTGTATTATTATTATATTATTAATGTGTATAACTTAAAGATTAAGCTTACTAAAATAATTTCCTTGCGCCCTAAAAAGTATGCTACATAAATAATAATAAGCGATATAGTAACTGAGTAGAACTTTACCTTAAGCCTAATTAAATCATTTTCTTTAGCTACAAAAAGTATGCTACATAAATAATAATAAGCGAAATAGTAAGTGATGTCAACATACTTTACATACTATATTAACAACTGACTTAATTAAAAGCTATGTCAACATGGATATATAAATATATGCACAGTAAAATATAACTAAACAAATTCCTTACTTTTTCCCATCTCTCTCTCACTATCACTCTCTCCATCTCTCTCTCTCTCGGTTTCTCTCTCTCTTCCTCTCTCCCTTTTCGCTTTTTAAACTAGTCAACAACTAGATTCGAATTAACTTCAGTTTGTGCTTCGTTTGGATTTAAGTACAAGCTTGGGTTTTATGCTGGGAAAATGAATTCGGTTTATTATCTACTAGACAGAATAACTGTTAATGCTCTCACACGCGCGATGCTGATTCACACACACACACACACATACACTCACACGCGTACATTTGTCAATATGGTTTATTGCTGTGGGTAGGTTGGCTAAGTACAGTACAAGCCGGAGAAGCAATGGCAATAAAAATATGGCCTCAACAGGATTAATACATTATTTCCGGTTTTGCTTTTGCTGCGAAAGGAAAACCTGGCAGCAAGGAATCAGGTGAAGCCACAAAAAAAAAAGACTCACACACACATGTGTGTGTGTGTGTGTGTGTGTGTGTGCCTGCGACAATTCCAAATCCTCTGCTCAGGCATTTGTTGTCATTTGTTTGTTATTGCTGTTGTTCTTGTTGTTGTTGTTTTGCGCTTTTATGATTATTGTAGTGGCACCACACTTCCCATATTTCCCTCTCTCTCTCTCACACACACGCTCTCTCTCTCTCTCTGTCTGTTGTTGTAGGTAGCACTTATGCTTATGTTTTTGGCTCTTATACAGCTCTTGCCCGTTGTTACCATAGCCATTGAAGTGCACTTTGCTGTTTCATTTCACTATATTTGTTAAGCATATTTTTATTTACTCGTATACATCTACATAAGTACACACACACACTCACACGCACACGCATATATTTGACTGTGCATGTATTTAATACACTTACCTAGCAGGACATGTTGACATTGCTTTTAATTAAGTCACTTGTTAATATAGTATGTAAAGTATGTTGACATCACTTAGTATTTCGCTTATTATTATTTGTGTAGCATACTTTTTAGCGCCAACGAAAATGATTTTAGTAGGCTTACGTTAAAGTTCTACTCAGTTACTATATCGCTTGCTATTATTTTTGTAGCATACTTTCAGGGCGAAAGAAAATTAGTTTAGTAAGCGTAAGCATTAAGTTCTACTCATAAATATATGTATTTTGTACACTTCTACCTAATATTACGAATGTTAAAGTTTGTGTGTACGTTTGTTACATTTAAAGGTCTTAATGTAATATGTTACGCTTCTCTTATACTTTATATGTTTCTCACAGGAGAACCCTGAAATAATTTTCATATGTATGAGCTGCATCGTTATGAAAAACATGTCATAAGATATTTATCTTGTATCTCCATAACACGTGTGTGTGTGTTGGGTATCTGTCAGAGTATCTGCTAGTCGGACACACACACTCTCTCTCTCTCTCTCGAGCCGAAGAGCACTCTTATTTGTTATTCGTCAGTTTTGTGTAGCTTGTCCACTGTAACTACACATTTTAATAATACTTGTTGTGCCACTAACAAGCCACTACACACAAAAACATACACACACACATACACGCACACACACACAAGCACACAGAGTTAGCCTTGGTAGAGAGAGAGAAGTGCATATCAATTTGTTGGTGCTATTTGTGACGCGAATTTCAAGCATCATTCGGCGAACGAACAAAGGAACTACTAAAAATCCACTTAGTCGAGTTTTATCATTATGGTTTGGTTACACACACACACACACACACAACACACACACATTTGTGTATTCATTTTTAAAATTGCAACTGTCACAGCTGGCAAGCCGCCAACTCGAATTAAATGCGCTAATTGTTTGCTTATTTATTTTAAACAAAACCCAAAAAAATCAACAAAAAAATAGCGAATGAAAGAAAATAAGAATGAAATTTGCCAACATGCTTTTCTTGCTGCTCTATCTAACTGTTTCTCACAATCTCAACCTCTCTCTTTCTCTTTCTCTTTCTGTCTCTGTTTTGGGTTTTTTGGCCATTCATTCATTCATTCACTTGGCCTCCATAATAAAACAATAAACTGTAACAATAGCAATTAAAAATCGCTGAAAGCGGATGTCCTGATAAAGTTGCCAGACCCAACGTTCATTCCCCTCCCCTCACACCCCTCTCGCTCTTGCCAACTTGGCAGCTAGTCAGGCGGCTGAGCACGCTTCATTTCAGTATCGTTGTCGTTGTCCTTGGCTTGGTCCTAGCTATTGTTGTAATTATGCATTATGCTTTCGCCTTTGCGACCATTTTTGTTAACAATCCTTTTTAGTTGCTTCTTCTTCTTCTGCTTGTGGTCAGCGTTTGTGGATTGCATTTGCCCAAAATGGAATACACAGCAAGAAAATAGTATATAAATGTGCGTACACAATAAATATTACGTATACGACTTCAAAATAAATCATATAATTCAAATGATAAAAAAAAAATATTTTTTTTTTCTCATTTCTTTAACTTTATTTCTTTTTGTGTACTTCTTGGTCTGTGTCCTGAACTGAACTGTCAAAGTCGGCGAGTTGTCTAGATTGCTTGCCAAATGTTGCAGTGTCACCTTTTTTGCGGACATTGATTAACGAGAAACTTGTGTCGGGGCACACGATGTCAACAGCTAGGACATGGCTCAAAAAATGAATCATACGCAGCGAAAGGTGCTTCAAATGTAACTTTAAGCTTACAAATTAAGAGAGGGAGAGAAACGGAGGGAGAATTCAACATGTCACAAATTTGACATGCAGATTTTGAACTATTTAAAGTCTGGCAACGAGTTCATTTCCATTGAATCCCAAAACTTAACATGTCACAAAATAGCAATGTGCTGTAGACTAGATTAAAGAAGATACTAGTTTAAGAATGATGCAGTATGAAAGTTTAAGTTGTTTAAGCCATCTTTAAAGCATTTTTATAGACTCATTTGTTTGGCTTTGCTTTTGTTGTTTGCTGCATGCAAATATAAGTTTTGCATATTTTGAAGGCCTTCTGCACACTTTGCATATTTAAGTCGCAAATACTTCTCTGTCTAGTCTAGTTCATTAGTTGTGTGTGTGTGTGTGTTTATTATGCAATTGTGCTCCTCAACTGTGCCGGATGTCAACTGTCAGCTGTCAGGGCTAAATACTTACCTTTGTCTGTTGCAGCGATTCTTAAACAATTTGAAAATCTGATTTCATATTTGTGGCATACCTGGCTTCACATTATACACTCGACTGGCCCGCAGCGCAATTCGCATTCATTACTAATGCGTATAAGCCCAAAAACACTTTACACTCAAAGAATCAAAACCATCGGATTCCATTTGTCACTTAGCTGTGAGGAAATATAAATCGTTTTCGTTTTTATACTCACAGTTCGAAGTTCACTTCATTTCATTATTGAAATAATTAAATAAAAAAGAAGTTCTTTGACTTAATTCCATTTAGTTTCGCATACATCACTTTCGCCGCCATTTCGCTTATTATTACTTGTATAGCATACTTTTTAGGGCGGCAGAAAATGATTCTGATAAGCTGAAGTTGAAGTTCTACTCACTTCCTGTTTCGCTTATTATTATTTTTGTAGCACACTTTTTAGGGCAACAGAAAATTTCTATGCTTGTTTGTTACTCTCTCACGCAAAAACAACCGAATGAATTTGAATGAAACTTAAAAGTCGTATAGCTTATGCATCGGAATAACACATAGGCTAACAGATATTTGGAATATGTTTGTGTACATTGCTTTTCTGAGTGTAAATCCGTTTCGTTCAATGGCCAACAAATTGATTTGGTTCGCCGGCGATACGAGGCATGAGCAAATGGTCAGCTATAAATCAGAACAGAACCAGCAGCATCTCCCACAATGCCTACGCACACACACACACACACACATACACAGGCACAAGTTGTTTGCCTCACACAATCGGATTGCCTTCCGCAACGCACCGCAAAATGTAATGCAGTCAATAAAATCGGTGCAAGCATGTTGCATGTCCAGCTGTCTAAACGCTCGTGTGTGCGATTGCATTTGTTTATCATAATGCACACTGGTAGCAGTAGTGTGTTAAACAATTACATTAGACAGAGAGAGAGAGGGAGAGGGAGGGAGGGGGTGAGATTGAGTCTCGCCACATGCGACTTGGCATTGCAAATGCCAATTTAATTGACAGTTATGAAGATTGTCAAACATATAATTATAACACTCGCTCCTAGCAACCATTGTGTCCTCTGTCCACATTGATTATGTATTTGTGTGTGGCTGACCACAATATGACAAAGACGAAGGGGTGCGGGTGGGGTGTGTGTTGTGGGGGGTGGTATCTGGTCCATTAATATTATTAACATGTTGTTAATCCGAATGTAATGAGCACAAGGATAACTCATGGCCGTTGTCTTGGTTATGTTCACACAAAGAGAAGAGAGGGAGAAGGGGAGAGAGGAAGAAGAGGAGAGAGGGGGAAGAGGAGAGAGGGAGAAGAGGAGAGAGGGGAAAGAGGAGAGGGGGTAAAGAGGAGAGAGGGAGAAGAGGAGAGAGAGAGAAGGGGAAAGAGTGGGATGGGTAGAGAGGAAGAAGAGTAGAGAGGGAGAAGACGAGAGAGATGGAGAAGAGGAGTGAGGGAAGAGGAGAGAAGAGGGTGGGAGAAGAGGAAAGGAGAGAGGGAGTGATGTTCAAAAGTCTTTCGATAGTTAACGTATTCAAAAGCCTCACTGAATGTGTCGTATACTTTATGTACGTATACTTAATACAGCATTCGAGTGTTATTGCCAGTAAATGTGAAATACTTGACATTATTTAAAGAGCCCAATAAATAAATGATTAGCACGATGAGTAATTGATTCAGAGGCTTGCTTTTGTGCCATTTGTTAACAATTAATTTGTATCAAATATTCATTTTCAGATCTTGCCAAAGACAAAAACAAAAGCAGACAAAAAATGCCTAGAAAATAACCAAAATTGTCTTTCGTTTAATGAACTTCCATTATTCATTCACACACACAGACATACACATACATATATATGTATATTTGTGTATTTTACTGTTTATTTGTCACCGAGTTTTCAAGATTAGAAACATATTCTGAACGTTTCTTAATCACAAAAAGCACTCTGTTATTATTATTATTATTGTTTGCTGTTGTTTGTATTTTTGTTTTTGTGGCATATTGTGTGCTTACTTATTTGGCACTGCATCAAGTGGAGCAGTGTGCCATGTCAGACAGGCAGTCAGGCAGGACGAGTGGATAGATCCTTGTGTGTTTTGACAGATTTCCGAGCTTATCGAAATTCCGATGAAATCCGGCCCTGTCGCCCTGTTCTTATCAAATTGCATTAATGCCGCATATATCACAAAATCAAAACATAAACATACTCTGCTCCTTCGCCTTCTTTTCCCATTGTCCTTGTACACTCAACAAAAAATACTTTAGAGCACTTTTCTTAAGAAAATTACATTGAAAAAATCAAAAAAACAAACAAAAAAAAACTTTAACAAAAAAACTTTAACAAAAAAAACTTTAACAACATTAAATTGCATTCATTTTTATTATTGTATGATATTTTCTGTTGAAATTAAATTGTTTTTTATTTGTTTAATACTTAAAACATAAAAATAATCGATTTCGAAATATTTTTGATTTATTTTTGATTTTTTGTTTGGTTTTTTTTTTTAATGTTTCTTGATGTGTACACACTGGCCTTAGCATGCTTGGGTTTCGTCTTGCTGATATTATATATCACTCGACCAATACTCAATACCCATCCTCCTCATCCTCATCCTCATCCTCCCCACCCCCCTCCCTGCTCTCCTCCTTCTCCCTCTCGCTCTATCTCTCTCTTCATATATTGCTGTTGTTCACACATCAAATTAGTTCTATTTGCGGCTCGTCTGCCAGCCTTTAATGTGCGATATGTGGTGTGTTTGTGTGTGTGTGTGCTTGTTGGTCATATTTTGCTGGACACACACACACACACACGCACACTCAGTGTGTGTTAGAGAGAGACAGAGAGAAGCAATGCAAACATAATGAAGTTGTCAACAGACAAAACAGCTCCAAATAATTTTCATTTGATTTGATTTTGATTGCGTTTTATATTAGCACACACACACACACACACACACACACACACACTCATGCATGCACGCTCGCACACACTTAAATGATATATATTTGCAGCTGGCATTTCTGGATTTTCCCCCCTTAGATCGTTTTGAATTTGGATTTCGAATATGTCATCCAATTGACAACTCAATTCGACATTTTCGATTCGATGGAGAAACCACCCAACTCAACCAATCGCTCGGCAGGAAAAAGCTCTTGACCTGCTTATGTTGGATATCAATATCAACAAACAACAACAACAACAACAACAACACGAACAACAACTATAACAATGACAATGACAGCAGCAAGCGAGAGATTCGCATCGTTTGCATTTTGTAAACGTTGCGCGATTTTTGAAATTCTCTCATAAAAACAAATATTAAACAGAATGCACAAAAGACCCAAATGCCAACATGGAAATACTCTCTCTGAGCGTAGGGTTGCCAACTTCATCGAAGATTTGGTGTCTAATCCAGTTACGAAAACGTTAAAGAACGAAGAATCGATGAACAAAGGAAGTTAATGTTAGAAAGAACTGAAGTTGAACCTTAGGGATGAACAAAGAAAGTTAATGTAGGAAAGAACATAGAGATGAACCTTAATGGGTTTCGCACATATCAACCTTGGGCTGAGTGAACAGTACAGGGTATTTGGAATTGTGTCGAACACTTGAAAGCGAATCATGAAGCGAAAATTTGAATCGTTGACGAAATGCGGGTGTTGACAAATTGCTAAATGTGCAATCGGCCACGCCCCCCCATACCGCCCACCCATTGACGCCTGTCACACACCAACACACACACACGCACACACACAAAGGCGGCCCGCATGTGTCAATATATTTTGTGTTATTTACTCAAATTTCATGCAAGAACAGCAGCAGCAACAGCAACAGCAGGAGCAGCATCAGCCAGGACATCAGGATCTAAGCCAATGAACTAAATTAGAATTTGAGTGCCATGCGGTAAATGTATAAGGAGTGCAAAGGAAGGGGGTACGGTGTGGGGGTGGGGGTGCTGTCCGAGAAATGTTGTCAGTCAGCTGGAAGAAATATAAAATAAATCGAAACCAGATTGCAAAAATCAAAGTCAACAACAATCCAATCGCTGGCGAGTCCTGCTCCTCGGCCACGAATAACAAGTGAGAAATGGGTTGAACTGCAAGGACACCAACTTGCAGATACTCTTGCTTGCAGGCAATCTTCACTCCATATCGAGAACAGTGTATGCTAAAACAATAATAAAGAAGACTGCAAATAACAATAAACACGAACGAGATTCAAGCAGCAAAGACTAAAGGACATATATATATATATATATATATATAGTATATACATCTATGTACTTTTAATGCATGCTTGCAACACAGAGAGAGAGAGAGGGAGAGAGAGAGAGAGAGAGACGAGCTTTGTTGACCATCATCATCTTCTTCGTCTTCGTCTTCATCAATGGCTGGCGGCGGCAGTTAAGCATAGATAGATAGATAAATTGATAGACGGATAGTTATGGATAGATACGTCAGAATAAAATGAGGGACACATGTGCGTGTGTGTGAGAAAAGGAGGGGGGGGAGAGAGAGAGAGAGAGAGAGAGAGAAAGGGAGAGAGTAATGCATGCGATGAGATTGCCTGATAAACACGTATCTCGCTCGTCTTCAGTTCTTTTAGCATAAGTTTTATGTATGAGTGTGTGTTGTTGTGTGTGTGTGTGTGTGAGTGTGTGTATGAGTGTGTGTGTGTTTGTGTATTTGATCTGATGTAAGCCAATCCACCTTGGCTCGTTGCTTGTTGTTTGGGCCTTTTGATTAACATTACTCAACAGCTCATTCGCATGCAGAGTTGACAGTTGGCTGAATACCAACTAAATGAATAACACAGCATGTCACTGCCAGCAACAACAACACACACACACACACACACAAGCACACACACACACAGACATCTCTCCTGACGTTGGCACACTTAAAGTTCATAAAAAAAAGCCAAATTAATTCAAATTGCAATGCAAACGAAACTAACAGAAAGAGACAGCAGCGAGAGCAAGGCGATGTGTGTGTGAGGGAGAGGACGCAATAACAGGGTTGCATGTGTGTATGCTGAAAGAAAAAACGTGCCAAGAAGTTCGTAACTTAAATGCTTCGAAACGTTATAATAAATATTCGATTAACTGCAAATAAATTTTTGAAGGAAGCCAAAAAACGAAAGAACTTATATATAAGTACTTCTCATATATGCTTTTCGCTCAGTGTAGTTTGTGCAGCGTTGTGTATTAGTCTGCTTAACGCGATGCGAAGTCGTCTCTGAGCATTTTTTGCCTTCGTGTTGTTGTTGTCAACTTATTTCATTAGCTTCTAAATGTATGCAATTTGACATTTTTAATTTAACTTTCTCTTTCGCGGCAACCCAGTTGCCAACTGATTATCTCTCTCTCACTCTTTCACTCTCTCTTTTACTCTTTCACTCTCTCTTTCACTCTTTGTCAGGTGCGAAAGCCAGAACTGACTTTTGGCTCCTACCGAATCCTTACTAGTTAACCAGATGTTAGAGGACTCGCTTCGTTTGGTTATCGCTGCTGATAAGAAAAGAAACCGAAAGCTTAAGGTTAATTATAATGTTAAGCATAAAGCTTAATCCCCGAAGCCATAAGCCGAAGCGAAACTTCAGCACAACATCTCCATGTTTCTGCATGTTTTAAAAACACAAAACTTGAGCTTCATTTTAACACTCTTCGCTCCTATATCAAGTAGCCGAAGAGAAAACAAACGAAAAGAATGCAAAATTGTATTATTAAATATACTTGGCTGCTGCTAGGGCATGCGGGTTTCATCAGCTTGGATTATCATTTGCTGTAGTTGCTGGCTGTACTTTTTATTTACCTTTCCAGCATAATCTTTTTCAACTTGCAACCAGCTACCCCCAACCCCCCCTCACTACAGAAACAGACTTGCTTCCATATAGTAGTTATTGTTGTGTACGTGCAGGCGACATTATTAATACTCTACTGCGCGTAGTCTCTTCGCTTTCACATCAGTTTCGTCTATCTTTGCTTCTTGCTACTTTTCGCTGGTACCAAAAACCCATCAACCCTTTTGGTTAGTGTATTAAAGGGTATTCTTGCTCGTTCAGATTATTTTGTTGTTGTTTGTTTTAAGTTGTTGTTGTTGTTAGCTGCTGCTGCCGCTGCCGCTGCTTCAGTTGCTGCTGATGAGTTTGCGGCGTTGCGTGCCAGTCGCCTAGCGCCCAGAAGCATGCTATATAATTTCTTCATTTTTATAGTGCACCTCTGCTTCTGGCACTGGCTCATGCTCAGCAGCACTCTATATGTGTGTGCGTGTGTGTGTGTTGTTGTTGTTGTTGCCATTGCACACGTGTCGATGAAGTTTTCTGCTGACAATGCGCTCGCTGTTTTGTTGTTTTTGTCTTAAGCAAGAAGGACGTACCAAGCAAACACTCAGCGAAAAATCCAACTTAAAAATATTAAAATATAATAATAATAATAATAATAATAATATAAATAACAAGTAAGATAATAAGCATAAGATATATGGGTAGAAAACTCCAATCAAACATCGAAAATGAATTAAAGCTTCAACAATAAGTTTTTCCCAATGATTACTCTATACTTATATATTTTGTTCAGTGCAGCCAGGTAGTACACTGTGTGTGTGTGTGCGTTTGCCACTTGAGCAGCTCGGCTTGAGTGTGTGTTGCCTCATCTTCTTAACTCTTAACTCAACGCTCTCGGCTGACAGGTTGGGCACGGCACGGAGCACAAGACAAGAGAAGAGACGCGAAAATTTCGCAACAGTTAGACGCAGAAGGCGCTTGATTTCATTTTGCTTGTTGCTGCACTTCAATTTGCATAACCATGAGTTCCAAAGCGTAGCATAAAACAGGTAGCTGGTGGGGCGGTGGGTAGGGGGTAGGTGTATAGCGATTCATTTTTCTCTATGCTAATCATTTTGATGTCGTGCAACGGCAATTTCTAGGCAATTTCTTTGCTACACACACACACACACACACAAACACACATATGTGCATGTATGCATGTGCACTGAATTTTCAATACCAATGCCAATTGCAGTTAATCTCCTGCATTTGATTGACGCCCATGATGCAGGCGCAGGACAGGATCGAAGGACCCAACGACAGAATGACGACAACGCCTGGGAAAACGTTGCTTATGTTGCTGATTTTGGTTTTGCCAACTGACGTTGATTTGACATGTATGTGTGTGTGTGTGTGTGATGTGTGGTGTGTGCGTATGTTGTCTCTGTGTGTGTGTGTGTGTTCGCTTTAGCAAAATGTCGTTTAAATTGTTCGAGGGCAGAGCCTTTTTAATGCTGACGCTGTAATGTTGGCAACGTGATTTACACCGTAACGATTTCTGCAGCACTTTTTGTAAGATATGCACGACTTACACATACCCTGCACATATATATAGCAAACAGTATTACTTCTCCAACGGCTTTTTGTCTTTTATGTATATATTTATGAGTAGCTTAGACTTACTGAAATCATTTTCGTTGGCCCTAAAAAGTATGCTACAAAAATAGTTATAAGCGAAATAGTAATTGAGTACAACTTTAACTTAAGCTTACTAGAATCATTTTCTGTTGCACTAAAAAGTATGCTACTAAAATAGTAATAGCCGAAATAGTAACTGAGTGGAACTTAAGTTTACTAAAATAATTTTGCCCTAAAAAGTAAGCTACAAAAATAATAATATGCGAAGTTGTGTAGAAAATTGGTTGTAAATTGAATTAGGACCAAGAACTAAGGACAAAACCTGTGGTTGATGTGCAAAAAACAAACGAGGAAATGTTAAATCATATATTTTGTTCAGCCCCTGCTACTATTTACAGTTTAGATTTAGACTGGCAAACCTAACAACAACTGCAACGAGTTATTTAAGAGTTTCGTTGCACAAACAAAATAGTTGTTCCCTTTGTGGCTTGAATTGCATATATAAATTTAAACCATATGTAAAACTAGTTGAATGGTTGCTTTAATTAAAAGTTAATGTGAGTTGTCTGTCGTGATGTAAGTTTGGGATTTAAGTTTCGTTCGCCTCGTTCTATTTGTGTTCACTGTAATTATTATGTGTTGGATGTTGAATGACTGACTGACAAATGGAATTAATGGCAAGGACTCTTTAACTAAGCTAGTTGTTGTTGTTTTCGCATTATGTGTGCATATAAACATTGGCCCTAAAACACAATCATTCAATTTACATCTGTTCTACAACATTAAGCAATAACTTAACATACATACATACATATATATATGTATATGTATATGATATGATTTAGAGACGAAAGTTATTCTCGTTTTTATATCTTAGAGAGCTAAGAGTTTGAAAGTGCTGTACGGAATGATGTTATGCTTTCCATTTGGCTGCCACGCCCACACTATGGCATAACGTTCGCCCATTCGTTAGCTCATTAAAGTTTTCCAAGAATAAGAAGAGTCGTTAGAGTGGGATTTAAAATCAAATTAAATGCTTGTTGACATGCTCGTACACACACACACGCACACACACACTCGTATACACATACATATACATTGTAACGGAGCCATTGCGAATCCTGAACGATGAATGTCCTTGCTGTGAATGCCTTTGCTTGTGCGAGTCCTGCTCCAGATTCAGTTTCTGGTGCTGCACATGAAGTGTCCTGTAATAAATATCTCTCAAAACTTTACACAGCTGTTCCAGCTGTGCGACTAAGTTTATGTGTGTGTGTTAGTGTATTAGTGTGTGTGTGTGTGTGTTAGTCTGTGTGTGTGTGTGAAGGCATCTCATGTGTAGCGATAAAATGTATCTAATTTAAGATGTTTTTGCCGCCCGAGCGAATGGTAGTCGAACCCACACACACACACACACACACACACACACAGACACACACACACACACGAATAGAGAGCAGAAGCAACTAACAACAAAGTCCGAAGCAGTAAACATTTTCAATTTGACAAAACTTTTTACCTTTGACCACAGAGCACAACATGAGGTAAAACTAAGGCAGCTCAGCTAAGTGGGCGTGGCGCCACCCTTCAGCCCGCAAAAGCTGTGACAATGTGAGGTCAATGCGGCAACTGACTGACAGCAAGTTTATGTGAATATCATCCACACACACACACACACACACACATACACACTTGAGCGCAGACAAAGTAAATTTTCAAATTGCAGCAGCAGTTTTTGGGCATTGCGCATACGCCGCATCAGCCCTGACCATTACGTGTGTGCGTGTGTGTGCATGTGTGTGCGTGTGCGTGTGTGTCCTCAAGTATGAAATTGTTGTGTTCACACTAATCTTAAGTAACTGAATTAAAATGCGGCTAATAGAGTAGCTGCAAACAAATGACAACTGGGATACTAAGGGGAACCAGCTTGCTTGGGGGAGGGTTGAGCAAAAGGAGTATATGTGTGTGTGTGTGTGTGTGTGGGTAACTTGGCAACTTAAGTTGACAACTTTGAGCCTACACATGTGTGCGTGTGTGCGTGTGTGTGTGTGTGTGTGCTAACTGAAAGTGCCACATTGAGTGTGAAAAATCTCTCAACTTAGTTTCTGCATAGCCAAAAGGCAACAAAAAAGCAAACAAACTTAAACTGAAAACTGTTTAAACATTGAAGCGTAGGTCAGCTGTTTGTTGTTGTTGTTGTTGTAACCGTTCATATATATAAGCGTAGTGTAGCAGCGTAGTCGGTGTGCGGCGAACTTGACTGCACTTGACATTTCTCGCACTCAACTTTGATTGCAATTTGTCATTAGTTAAACGCAATGCTGTTATTGTTCAGCTGCAAAGTCGAAAAGGGCTGAGAAGAAGAAGCAGTCGCTGAGCGAACAACAACAACAACAACAGCAACAACAACAAGAACAACATTAACGGGTAAGCGAAACTTTTGTCGCCATTGTTGGGAGCAGAAAGTTTTGCAATCGCCAGTGCCTCATAAACCCAATGCACACACAGAGAGAGTGTATGTGTACATTGCATAATATGCGAACTGGGGCCTAACCACATACACATATATATATATAGTATATATAGAGCTGAAAGTTATGCCTTTGGCTAGGAAAATGAACGCCTTGAGATTTTCGAGAGAAATTTTAATGGCTCTCCAGATGAGTATTTGAAAATTGGAATTGCGATTGCTATTGCGATTGGGATTAGGAGAGTTTAAGCATCAGCTCAATCTCGCCATCTCTGTGCGTGTGTGTGTGTGTGTGTGTGTGTGCGTGTGTATGTGTGTCAAGCATGTCCTTTGTAATTATTAACTTGACAGCAAGAGCAACAGCAACTATGACAAGCATAATCCGCTTAGGCCGCAAGCTGGCAAATCAAATTGAGAAAGGGGCAAAGAACGCAGCTCAGCTAATTTTCTTATTTTCACTTAATTTGCAGCTCACACACACACACACATACGCACACACACACGCACACACACATACGCTTGTTAACTGTCAAGTGCGTTGACGTCCTCATTCAGTTCGTCTTCGTCTCGTTGAGGGTTGCCCAAAGTCAACGACGCCTTTCTCGCCAGTTAGACTAATAATAAAAACTTAATACGGTAATCCACTTATGCCGCAAAGCAGCCACACGCACAGTGGTACGAAACCTATTGTTGGTTTCGTCTTTTTTCTTCAGATTTGGCTTTGAGAAATACAAAAATTCAAACTAAAAATCGGTTATGGGAATTTTTTAAACTTTTCACAAGTTCTTCATTAGCTTAGACTATTAATAAAAACTTAATACGGTAATCCACTTATGCCGCAAAGCAGCCACACGCACTGTGGTACGAAACCAATTGTTTGTTTCAACCTTTTTTTCACTTTTGATTGAAGGAAATACAAAAATTCAAACTAAAAAAAAGCTAATAGGAATTTTTAAGTTTTGCACCAGTTCTTCATTATCTGGAACCACTGTGCGCCTTAGCCACGCACTGCTGCGTCCCGTTCTACAACTGCGTATGAGATTTAGCTTCAGTCTTTCTTTCTTTCTGTCTTTTTTCTTATCTGCGAGCTAAAAGGATGAGTGGCAAACCAAAGTCTTGCGGCGCGCACATTTTTCGTGTTGCCAACTTAACACTTTTGCACACATACAAATACGCAAAATAAATTATGATATGCGTGTGTGTGTGTGTGTGTGTGTGTGCATAGAGAGTCAACGAGCGGCAAAAGCAAACACTTGGCCAGAAGGAAAGCACAGCTAAAAAGAAAAAAAAACGAAAGCAGAAGGAGAAGAAAATAAAAATAAATGAAAAATAAAGAACTAGTATTAAGTGTTTGAAAGCTGAGACCGTTGACTTTGGCGTCGAGCAGCAATTCAATTTGGCCTGAACTAACTGAGTGTATTACTGTAAGAGGGCGATACTTAAAATAAGCAGCAGCGAGAGCAAATGAAAAAGAGCCACCAAGTGCTGGAACCAGCACCACCAGAACCAGATAAAGCGTTATCCGTTCCTTTTGCTCTAAGAACCTTTTCTATCAGCATGAAGACAACTTAAAGTGCAGCAGCAACATTAACAAACAAGTAAGAAGGCTCTATTCTAGAGAAATAGCGACTAGACGATACCCTGAACCCTATATTGTGTGAGTGTGTACTTGACTTAACTTCAATGTTCCATATCTCCGATGTTTCTCAACCGATTTCAATACAAATTTCACAGATTGCCATAATTTCGATTAATGTTTCAAACTGCATCACAAAGTTTTCCAAATTCAAGATTTTGTTGTTATCGATAACATGTGTATATCGATAACGGGAAAAGTTATCGAAAATATGTCGACTCGACTGTTGATGCTGATCAAGAATATATATACTTTATGGGTCGCAGATCTTCCTTCTGCCTGTAAAAAACCATTATATCCTTTTTACCCATTTTCAGGGTATAAAAAAAAACCGAAAAAAAAAGAAAGTAATCAAAGAACTTTATGTGGAAATACTTGAAGGATGTACATGTGTACATACATGCCTTGTCCACTTGACTGAAAATCGGCTTAGCTGCAAGCTTTAAAGTTGTACAAGCAATAGGCAAAGGCTTTTAACGAATTCTGACGAATAGTTAAATGAAAGTATTTAAATATTTTTCGAAAATGTATTTTACAATTGAGTTGAATTTTGAACATAATAATTCGACACAAAATGTAATGCTTTTGTGTTAAATACTGTAACTTTTGATTGATAAGTTTGTTTAATCCTGCAAGTCCTGTATACTTTCAACTATTTTCTTGTTCTGGCAAGTTTTGTAATTGCCTGAGGCGAAAGTTCGATTCGTTTTTCTTTTGCTTTTCTTTTTTTTTGGTTTTTCTTGTGGGCATTTTGGTGTCGGGAAGCCCATCTGCTTAAGAATTGTCGCTGCTTTGGCTAATTTTTGTTTGCCAGTTGGAAAATTGTTTGCTTTTCATTTGCTTAGCTATTTGTCGCTCCTTCTGCTGCTCTTTCACTTTGTCATTGCCATTGCCATTGCCATTTTGGCCGGCAAAAGTCAACGTGGCGCATTGGCTTTGAATGCAAATCGGCCACGAGCTACAATTTGCATGGCTTCTTTCAGTGCTTCTCTTTGTTGTTGTTGTTGTTGCTGTTGTTCTTGCGGGGTCTGCTGTGGCAGCGATAAGGATAAGCCAGCATTTAGCCAGACACCAGCAATAGCAGTTGTCAACCAGTTTTCTGCTGTTGTTGTTTTTGGGTAACTGCTTGGCGCCTATCGTCTTTCAATTAGTTTTATAGCATTGCAATTCTTTTATCTCTGAGCGAGGACCTTTCCAGCTGGCCGCTAAGCCTCTTTATCGCCTACCTTTTTATTCACTCTTTTCTACCCCAAATATATATATAAATAAAGAAATTAATTTCGCCTAAGAACTGGAGAGCGAGCGATTATCTCAATGTCTGCTTAAAGATTAACATATTTTTTTAATCAGTTCCGTTTTTCTGTTTCTTAACTTAACTTGGAGTTAAATTTGACTTGACGTTGAGTTGGCTTCATGTTAAAGTTAGCTTAACGTTAACCTCTGGTTAACTTTAATGATAGAGTGCCCGTTAAAGTCGCATATTTAAGTTGATGTTAAAGTGAATGTTACAAGTTTTCAATTGACTTCATGGGGAATTACATACTTTTGTTCAAGGACATGTTAAAGTGCGTGTTAAAGTGTTTGTTTGGTTAAAGTTAATATTAGCGTTAGAGTAAGTGTCAAAGCGAATTTTCAAGTGCAAAGTAAACTGCAAGTTAACGTACGCGATTAAGTAAATATCAATGTTTTGTTTATCATGGTACAGAGATAGTTGAAGTTAATGTTTAAGTACATGTTAAAGTGCATGTTAAAGTACATGTTAAAGTGCATGTTAGGATACATGTTAAAGTGCATGTTAAGGTTTAAGTATATGTTAAAGTCCATGTTAAAGTTAATGTTAAAGTACATGTTAAAGTATAGGTTAAAGTACATGTTAAAGTTAATGTTAAAGTACATGTTAAAGTACATGTTAAAGTGCATGTTAAAGTGCGAGTTAAAGTTAATGTTAAAGTGAATGCTTAAGTACATGTTGAAATACATGTTAAAGTCCATGTTAAAGTATAGTTTAAAGTGCATGTTAAAGTACATGTTTAAGTGCATGTTAAAGTTAATGTTTAAGGAAATGTTTAAGTACATGTTAAAGTGAATGTTAAAGTACATGTTAAAGTAAATGTTTAAGTACATGTTAAAGTACATGATAGGATACATGTTAAAGTTAATGTTAAAGTACATGTTAAAGTGCATGTTAAAGTACATGTTAAAGTTAATGTTTAAGTACTTGATAGGATACATGTTAAAGTGAATGTTAAAGTGCGAGTTAAAGTTAATGTTAAAGTGCATGTTAAAGTTAATGTTAAAGTGAATGTTAAAGTTAATGTTAAAGTACATGTTAAAGTACATGTTAAAGTACATGTTAAAGTTATAGTTTAAAGTGCATGTTAAAGTACATGATAGGATACATGTTAAAGTTAATGTTTAAGGAAATGTTTAAGTACATGTTAAAGTACATGTTAAAGTTAATGTTTAAGTACATGATAGGATACATGTTAAAGTGAATGTTAAAGTTAATGTTTAAGTACATGTTAAAGTGCATGTTAAAGTATAGGTTAAAGTACATGTTAAAGTACATGTTAAAGTACATGTTAAAGTGCATGTTAAAGTGCGAGTTAAGGTTAATGTTTAAGTACATGTTAAAGTACATGTTAAAGTGAATGTTAAAGTACATGATAGGATACATTTTAAAGTTAATGTTAAAGTACATGATAGGATACATGTTAAAGTTAATGTTAAAGTAATGTTTAAGGAAATATTTAAGTACATGTTAAAGTGAATGTTAAAGTGAATGTTAAAGTGAATGTTAAAGTGAATGTTAAAGTGAATGTTAAAGTACATGTTAAAGTACATGTTAAAGTACCTGTTAAAGTTAATGTTGAGGAAATGTTTAAGTATATGTTAAAGTACATGTTAAAGTGCATGTTAAAGTACATGATAGGATACAAGTTAAAGTTAATGTTAAAGTAATGTTTAAGGAAATGCTTAAGTACATGTTAAAGTACATGTTAAAGTGAATGTTAAAGTACATGTTAAAGTACCTGTTAAAGTTAATGTTTAAGGAAATGTTTAAGTACATGTTAAAGTGCATGTTAAAGTACATGTTAAAGTGCGAGTTAAAGTTAATGTTCATGTTAAAGTAAAGGTAATGTTGAATACGATGAATTTTATTACCATTTCGCAGCGATAATTACGTTTAATTACAAATGAAAATAATGTATGTGCCATTTTGTTGTTCGTTGTGGAATCTGGCGCTTTTGAAACTATTTCGAGCGTATATCATGGCATAGTTGCATTCTGAAGCAGCAGTTGCAGCTGCAGTTGATTTTCTTCGTTGTTGCCACAAACACTGTTTGCTTGCCACACTTGCCACCTGGCGCCTGGCGCGCATCTGCTCATAGCCTCTTTTTGTGCAATCACCTTTTGCGCGAAACGAACTCTCCCTTCATCATCATCATCATCATCATCATCATCATCATCACCATCTTCTTCTCCTTCTTCTTCTTCTTCTTGTTCGTGTGCATCGTCTTGCAGTTGTTCCTCAGCGAACGTTTTTCGCATTCGGCACGCGCCGTTGGGCTGCTGCTCATTTGGAGCAGGGCCAAATAGCGTTCGCCAGAGCGTTGCCTCAAAGTTATTCTCCAAAAAAGAACACACCTTTTCTCACCTTTACACACACACACACACATGCACTCCTCCCTCCCTCGTGTTCCCCTGGCCCAACTCGCCGTAATGTCCAAAGTGCAACCAAATGACCTTTTTAATTCGCGGCCATGCACTTTTCAAACTCACACCTAACTACACATTCCTTTTTTTCACTCCGCTCTTCAGCTCTCCCTCTAGTAGTAGTGTAGCTGGAGCGTGTGTGTCTGGAGCTTTGGGTGTTAAATGAAATTTGCAGCTTTTGGCGCAAAAGAAAGTTGCAAAGATTTTTAAACGTGTCGCGTTTGTTGCCATTACCAGTTCTTTCACTCGCGTTCGCTTTTATACCCTGAACCCATTCACAATGGGTAAAAAGGGTATAATGGTTTCGTGCGAGAGTGTGTTACAGGCAGAAGGAAGCATCTGCGACCCCATAAAGTATATATATTCTTGATCAGCATCAACAGCCGAGTCGATATGTTTTCGATAACGTTTCCGATATACACATGTTATCGATAACAACGAAATCTTGAATTTGGAAAAATTTTAGGAACATAAGCTTGCCTAATCCCTACGAAGTACAAGTTTGTTTCAAGTTATCGATAACTTTTTCCGTTTCCGATATACACATGTAATCGATAACAACAAAATCTTGAATTTGGAAAACTTTTTGATGCAGTTTGAAACATTAGACTAAATAATGACAATCTGTGAAGATTTTATTGAAATCGGTTAAGAAACATCGGAGATATGGAGTATTGAAATTAAGAAGGTATGCACTATACGCGTATACATACACACACACACACACATACATGCAAGCACTGACCGTATGCGTTAAGTATAGGGTTCAGGGTATAGTCTAGTCGGGATTTCTCGACCAAAGCCTGCTTACTTGTTGTTTTTGGCTCTTTATACCTGTCTGTGCCGTACATGCACATGTGTGTGTGTGTTTGTGTGTGTGTGTGTGTGTTTGTGTGTGTGTGTTAGCCGTGTAAATGTGTTAATGCGCTTGCCGCGCTGCATTACGTGACACTTGCCCAATGCCCGGTTACCCTTGTCTTGCTTCGCTTGCTCAACCCAAAACTGCCAACTCCCCCTTACGCCTTACCCACCTCTCTCTCTCTCTCTCTCTCTCTCTCTCTCACTCTCTCGCTCTCTCTCTTTCCCTCTCTCTCTCTTTTGGCTGTAAATGAAGTCTGCCCAGTGAGTAACTAAGTATCTCTGTGTGTGTCTGCTGAAATCAGCTTAAGCATTAGTGTAGCTGCTGTAGCTGTAGCTGGTTGTGCTCTGATCCTGTCCACCTACCCCCTTATCCCTCTTCCCTTCTCTACTACATCTTCTTCTTCTACCCTCTCTCTCTCCCTCCCTTTCTGTTTCTATCTTTATCGTATTACTGTCTCTGTCCGTCTTTGTGGCTAAGGTCAAACCCATTTGACTCACTAGCAAATTGCTGCGCCATACTCGCAGCGACGTCGTTATACCTGACCGACCAAACACACACACACACACACACACACACACACACACACACACGCACACATGTAAGAAGTTTGGCGGAATTAAAAGAAGAAGCAAATGAGTAAAAAGTGCCAACGTTGCATTTAAAAATTTTAATGGATTCGGATCCTGTTGCCTGCCATCGCCTTTCATTGCTGTCCGCAAAAGTGTCCAGAAAAATGAAAATAGAATATTCTTCGGACACACACACATACACAGGATACTTTTAACATTCTCAGCTGCATAGCAAAGCAAAACATATTACGTATACGTACTTTGTGTATCGTATACTTAACATTGGGAATTGTTTCAAGAACAAATATTGTTGTGGAGAGCTATTGAATAGCTTTGAGAAAGAACTCGAAGGACTTCAAGGAACTCTTTCGTTTAGCTTTCAGCCAGATCTTTTGAGCAACAACCTTTGGAGTCCTCTTCACGCATAGCTTTGTCGACAGCTCATTAAGCTGAGGGACAACGCACAAAAATTATCGTTAAGAGCGCTCGCAATGGAATTTATTGCGTTGTCAGTTGCATCAAGAAAGCATCTCAATGGGATATTAAAGTCGTTGGGGGAGGATGGAAAATAGCATCACGCTTCTGCTTCTTCTTCTTCTTCTTCTTCTTTTGGTACACCCACACACCTGTCTCTGTGTGTGTGTGTGTGTAATTGAGGCTCTCACGATTCACGTTTCATTTTTATTGTCCCAAAAAAGCCAAATGAAAATTCCAGGTTGACGTTTTTTATACGCCGGGGCGGTTGAGAGGGGTAGGTAGTGGCTGGGGGGAGGGGGTGCTCGCTAATAAACAAATAAGTGGGCGTGGCAGGCGCAAAAACAGACGCTCAATTAAGGCTATTAACATTTGCAGGGACGCAAACACACACACACACGTACGGCCTGATGGACGAGGCATTTCATGAGATGAGCGAGGGGTGGTGGTGGGGGTAGTGAGGGGAGAGTGGGTGAGAGCGTCAACCATTGGCAGCCATTTGGTTTTATGGCCCTCTCTATAAAAATTCCTTAGTTGAAATTTATTTGCGCCATTAGACGCGCATTAGAGGCAACGACCAACCCCCTACCTACCCCTACCCTTCATCCCCTAGCCCACAGGCGCCAACCAAGCGCAATCAGCCACGCCCACAACACCGTGGGCGCAATGATTATGCAGCCTACTAAGTAAGTAAGTTTTAAACACCCTATGCAAAGATATATCTCAAGAATGGGTATAACAGAATGAGCTGACATATTAAGTATACGCCTCGTTTGCCCACGCAGCAAAGCAATTCTCACAAATACCCCTAAAACCAATAGCCTATGCTTTATACGCATGTATAAGCTATATTCGAGCAAAGTTTCATTACAATCCATTCGGAAGTTTTTGCTTGAAAGAGCAGAGAAACATTCAAAGAAACTTTCACCTTCAGATTATAAGGTAAAAGGTATAAGTAGGAGAAGGATAACAGAGTGAAAAGGGTATACGCTAGTCTATCAATGTGAGTGCCATTTAAGAACGGTGTCAAAGGGGGCAGGCCACAGGAACCAGGAACAAGGAACAGGACCCTCGACGCAATTGAACTCGAAGTCTGTGCCTTGCAAATTCAATAAGTCAAGTTCAAGTTTCTGTCGCTCGACCAATTTTGGTTTATTTATGAGCGATACAAACGAATAAATTAGGCACAGGCACAGCCAGTCAGCTCGACGCACTCCAGAGAACGCTTAACGTCCTACTAATACACACACAGTGAGAGAGGGGGTGAGTGGGAGAGGTAAATGAAACGTGCGTTTGGTTATTTGGTTGTTTAGTTGGCCGCCTCGGGCTTATTCCCGCTTAACCCATTTAAGGGGCTCATTCGTCAAATTGGCCATAAAAACGCTTAAGCCAACAATAAAAATGAAACGATAGGCAAAACCAAAACCAAAAAAAACATCAGATGAAGAAATGCCCGAAAAACGATAACAAATCAAGTTTCAATACACCGCGATTTTAATGCTCTTCCACAATCCGTTGTGCCAAGATTTGTATCGGGTCAAAATCACAGGAAAGTGTTTCCAAAAATGCATTTTCAATATTAACTTTCAGTTTTAGCTATAGGAACTAAGAAAAAATAAAGAAAATTCTGAAAGTGAGTTAAGCAAAAAGTTCTTAGATGCTCATTAGACTAACAAAATCCTGGACATGTGTGTGTACGTGTGTGTGTGCTTACGTGTATATGTGTGTGTGCGTGTACAAGTAAATGGAGTTAGAAACTGAGGCTGAATTTTGGCATTACACAAAAGGTGCTTGATCGAAAGACAAGAACAACAAGAACCCAAAACCGGAGAAGCACTCAATGCAATCGATTATGTCAAATCCTAAGAGCACATCATTTGCTCACCGGGATCCGGTCTCAGTGTGTGGGTTAGTTAAAAGGAACGAGAAGGGGTGTGCGTGTCTGTTGTCAGCACATAATGAATATGGCCAGGGTCCGGAAATCCGTTTCGAAAACTGTTTTTGGCCAAAACCCACTAACCGACTGACTAACCGACCGACTAACTGGACAGTGGATAGTCAGTTTGGTCTGGCTTTGGCAGCGCTCAATGGGAAACGTGCGGCAACTACGTGCAACAAACCAAAACGTTGGCTTTAATAAGTTTGACACAGTGTACAAATTACTTAAGCAACAAATGCAAGTGACATCAGTTTCGAAAATCTCCCATAACAACGGGATTTCGAAATTTCAATGCTATTTAGTTGAGAGTTTTAGATGTGGTACCAAAGTGAATTCTCAAAGAGTGGAAACGCCTAAAAGTTAGCTTGCTTTCTGGCCAACAACTTGGTAAAGTTACCAAAAGATTATTCCTAAAAAAAAAAAAGAATCGCAAAAATTTGATGGCTCGAGCTCTTAGGTTTTGAGACATAGACATTGAGGGAAATGGAGATGCTGCGTTTCCATAATGAAAACTGTTTAGCTGAGTGGCAAATAGCCAGCTTTTAAATGGCCTACTCCGCTCGGCCCCCCTACCCTCCGCCACTGTTGAACCAAGCCGCCCCGAAGAACACGTTGACCCACATGAGCTTTGAATTTGTTGCAGTAGACGGTTAAGTAAACATTGCAATGTCTGCATGCAATTGTATATGTGCGTGTGTGTGTGTGTTTGTGTGTGTGTGTCTTCCTAGTTTATTGTTGTTTTTGTTGGGTTGCACTATGTGGTTAGCATTAGTCGGAGCTAACCGCATGCGATCAAAGCGGAAGACAGAAGCATGTTGGACGCGTCATGTTTTTTGTTTTTGATACCCTGTAAAGCACTTCTACACCCAAGTGGGGTATACACAACCGCACATGAAGCATTTGTGTGTTTTCGAGAATGCTGTTCATGAGTTGAGCTAGTTCAATCTTACTTTTTCGTACAAAAGTCAAAAGTTTCCTTAGCTGTACTTCAATATGAACTAGTTCCGTTGATGCGAACCACATAATGCTAAGACTTATATCTAATAGATCTTAGAGTGTCGCTGAGTCGGGATAAGCGCAGCTGTTTAGCTTGGGCTTTGAGGTTGACTGCTGCAAAATGCGACTGCCAAGGCATTGCCACAACAAACACTCAACGGCTGAAAGGCTTTTCGCTCACAAGTGGCAACCGGAAGTGTTGTGCGGCTCAAGAACCCACTCAGCATACACACACGCACGCACACAGACACAAGCCTGGCGCACGCACGCACGCACTCAAGGAACCGGTTGCGGGGTAACGGGTTACGGGTTACGGGTAACGGGTTACGGGCAAGCGGTAACGGCTATAAGGCTTATGTGTGAAATAGAGGAAGCAAAAAAAAATATAAAAGCAGACATGTTGATAGCTGGAAATTGAGGCGATTTACTTTCCGAATATAGGCTTCATCACACACACACGCACACAAAACATACATTGCTTACTTGCACTCACTTTAACACACACAATTGCAGCCCGTCAACTTGTTGAAGCCAAACGATTGACCAATTTGTACAGCTCCAAACTTGAAGTTAAATTTGCTCAGCTAAACACCTTGAATGGTCCTTACATAATAGTAGGCACACATCAACCTTTGTTTGCACTCGCACAAGCAGATAATTTGCTAAAAACTAACAAGCAAAAGGTCCGCTTACACAAATACATAAAGCTGCCTCCATTATCTATTAATTTGAGCTATTTGTAAAAATATGAAAACACGAAAAAAAAAAATGAGAAAAAATATGCGGAAAAGAAAGTGAGGAAAGAGACAGCTGGGGAGTCAATAAAATATATAGAAAAAACACAGAAATCAAAGGGAGAAAACATAAATATATATAAAAAGACATTTCAGGGACTAAGGACTTTAGAAAATTGATTTTTATGCTACCTTGAATATATTAAAATATTAAATAAAATATTCAATTAACTTAATGGACTCCAGTTTTGGAACTCAAGCTCGCCTTATGCCTAGGCAGTACAAGTTTGTTTCAAATTTTCGATAACTCTTACCGTTTCCGATATACACATGTTATCGATAACAACGAAATCTTGAATTTGGAAAACTTTGAGACAGCGTTTGAAAATATACAAGATATATTGAAAAGCTGTTAAATTATTATTGAAATCGGTTGAGAAAGTCCGGAGATATGGAACACTGAAGTTAAGTCAAGTATGCAGTAAACACGTACACACACATACTTGCAAGCACTGACTGTACGCATTAACTATAGGGTTCAGGGTATCTTCTAGTTAGGATTTCTCGACTACACCCCTTTTACTCTCTTTATTTCCTATTACTATTTCTATTACTAATCTACTAACTTATTCTAGTAAAGTGTTATCGCGAATTCAATAAAACTTGATGGAAGTTCATTGGGTGTACTATTAGAGTGTATTGCGTGGGTCGGCTTGACACTTTTCAACACATTCTGCACAAATTTCTCTTAATTAGGCGTCGTCTGTTTTATGGACGCCAATTTCCTCGAAACAAAACAGCCAAAAAAAAAAAAAAAAAACTTGTGCCAAAATTTATGAAAATGACTTTGGCGAAGTCCTCGCCCAAAATAAATAAAACGGTTACAGGGCGCCAACAGACGAACGAAGGTGTTCAGGCGGAGAAAAACAAAGAAAACGATTGTGGGCGGGCGGCGGAGGGTGGCGGGGGTGGCCTTTTTTGGGGCGTTGACCAACAAACTAATCACAATAATCACACCGAAATAATAAAATTAATAAAAATGCGTGGCCCGTTGGCACGACAGGGAACATTTAAGAACATAAATAAAAATTAGCCAGAAACCAACAACAACGAAAACAAACAACAAGGCTAAGAAGAAATCAAGTGGCAAATGGAGAGAGAGAGAGAGAGAGAGAGAGAGAGGGAGAGATAGAAAGGGAGAGAAAGAGAGAGTGAAAGAAAGTGAGTTGAAGTTGGACTTGGACTTGGATTGTGATTCGTTGTGTGTGTGTGTGTGCGTGTGTGTGTGTGTGTGTGTGTTATTGTGTGTGTGTTAGTGTGTGTGTGTTTGTGTGTGTGTGTAATAAAAGCCACAAATATAAAGAAATTACACAACTCGTCGGGTTAGTCGGTGCGAGTGGTGTGAGAAGTGGTGGGGAAGTGGTGGGGAAGGGGTTGTGGGAACTGGTGGGGAAGTGGTGATGGAAGTGGTGTGGGAAGTGGTGGGTAAGGGGTTGGGGAAGGGGTGGCCGGAAAAGCGACAGCCACACACCGGAAAATGTTAAAGCAGCAGGCGAATAAACGAAAAACTAATAAAAAGCCTTTTGGCCAAAAGGAACAACAACAACAAACTGAAATCAACATGGCACAAACAAATATGAACGTTTTTGTTGCTGTTGTAATGACCCCTGACCCCGAGCCCAATCCCAATGGCGACCCCTTACCCAACACTCCTATTAACACTCCAACTCACCTGACTGCTGCCACGACTTACCCCCCGCGCAACCCTTCCAACGTCTTCGCCGCGTGCCTCTCCCACCCTGCCTCTTTTGGGCCACTTTGTTCTAATTGAAGTCTACGAAACTTCCGATCATAAAAGCAATTAACTTTTACACCAAAACAAAATGGAGATGCAGAAATATTGAATCTTTGTTTCAGCGAAAATCATTTCTCAGCACTTTAAATTATCTTCAACATTATTTTTCTCAGTTTTCAGTTTGTTTTGAAGACTAAAAACATATCTGATTATGGTGAACTCTTCACAGTATTCAGTTTCGAGGTTAACAAAGTTTTTCTTATATGTTTCGAATCGTTAAAGTGTGTGGGAATAACTATAATATTGTAAGAAATCTAAGGAAAAATTCTCAAAAAAATCTAAAAAAAAATTCGAATTTAGTTAAAATTTTCAACTGATGTTTTCCGCTTCACCAAACCGAGTTATTGTTGATTGCAAATGCTTAAAGTAATCAGTTTTGTTTAAGTTTGAACTCTTCACAGTATTAGGGCTCGAGGTTAACATAGTTTTTCTTAGTATGTAGAAATAACTAGAATATTGAAAGAAATCTAAAGAAAAATTCTCAACAAAAATCTAAAAAAAAAAAAAGCTTTTGTCGAATTTAGTTAAATTTTTCAACTGATGTTTTCCGCTTCAGCAAACCAACTTATTTGCAGCGAGTTATTGTTGCTTAAAGTAATCAGTTTTGTTGAAGTTTGGCAAACCTTAGCATAAAGTTCAAAGTCCGCAAATGTTGTTAGCCCAATGTTCGACCCAAATATCTATCTCTTGACTGCATTGAACTTTTGGCATAAATTGCATTTAATTTATGCACATTTGATGTTGCTGCCACAATACTTAAACATGCGGCAAACAAGGCGCAGGCAACTTGCAAATTATGTTGCAACAACAACCAACAACAACCAACAACAACCAACAACAAACAACAACAACATCAACATTAGTTCTTAATTTTAACAACATTGTTAAAGCGCAAAGTTAAAAATTGCTAGAAAATTATCTCAAATAAATAAGAAGAACCAAAAAGAGTGAAAAGTGGTTGAATGGGTGCGGAATGAACGGTGAACCAGTTCCATGTTCTTATTCTCGTCTTTATCTCTCTGGCATCCCTCTTCTTCTCTCTCACTCTCGCACTCTCTGTTTCTCTGTCTTAAATAAATGAGAATCGCATAATAAAGAACCAAAAAGAGTTCAAGGTGTTTGAGTGAGGCGAAATGAACGATGAACCAGTTTCCTTGCTCTTATTCTCGTCTTCCTCTTTCCGGCATCCATTTCCATATCTTTCCATCTCTTTCTCACTCTCTCTGTTTCTCTCCCTCCGTCTCAAATAAATGAGAATCGCAAAATGAAGAACCAAAAAGAGTGCAAAGTGGTTGAGTGGTTGCGAAATGAACCATGAACCAGTTCCATATTCTCATTCTCGTCTTCGTCTTTCTGGCACGTGCTCTCCACCTTTCTCACTCTCTCTCATTCTCTGTTTATCTGTCTCTTTCTCTCGGTGCGACCAATTAGACTCGAAGTGCACGAAAAATTTAATTAACATTTTCAAATGCTTTGCATGCCTGGACATGTCTGGCATAACTTTCTCACGCACACACACACACACACATACGTGTACGTGTACGTGTATTCGTGTATTCGTGTGTGTGTGTGTGCTTGTTTCATATAATTTGTTCAACTGTCGTTTTTGGGTTTTGGCCAACACCAACTGCAATGATTACTCTGTTACCAGCTTTTCAAGCTTACTCACAACTTTCCCCTACTCAAAACACACACACACACACACAGACACACCTACCCTGAACCCCTTCCCTCTCCCCACCGTTCTCCACCCCTGTTAACTGTCGCATCCATGCTGTGCTGAATTCAATTGAAACTAGTTTTTATGACACATAAACTGTTACATGGCAACAATTTTGCCAACCTGGCCGACATTGAGGCGCGTCTACGCCCACACACACACCTACTCGCACACACACACACACTCGTTCGCACACTCATTCGCTTGGTACGTGCCTCTATACGCCCCAAAGCTTTTGGCCCAATGTTTGCCCAGCGGTTGCCAACAGTAGAAAAGTTCAAATGCAAAATGAAAATTAAATACAAATGCCAAGTAAAACTCGCCAGCAAAAACTGCGTCCCAATCAACCCCCAAACCCCGCAAACCCCCCAACACTACTCTCTGCCATCCGTTTCGCTCAGTGTATGCGTGGGTGAAAAACACCTGGCTACAAACTTATTATAGTAATTCGCCATAACAATTTTGTGCTGTTTAAATTTTCGTGGCATTGTTGTTGTTGTCGTCTATTGCCACGCCCACGTGCCACGCCCATATCGTGTGGCAGCAGTAGCAGCAGCAGCATCATCAGCATTATTAACATTCCACCACACGATTGTCAAATTCATTAAACACTTTATTTCAATTTACTAAGTCAAAAGCTTTGCTCAAAACTTTGCTCTTTGTGCTTAACCCAAAACTTATTTAACTTTTGAGTTTACAGGGTATCGGCTAAGTTGGTTCGAGACCTATTCGAATACTTAGTATTTGACTATTCATTGTTTTTAGTTGAAGTTACTGTTTGACAGGCTTAACTTTCCCCACTTAAGACACTTATTGATAATCCATTAATAATAATATTAATAATAATAATTAATATGATAATTATTGCTTTGATTGATGTGTTTTAAAGCGCTGCGAAAACTGTTATCGAAGGCACAAGAATCTCTTCTTACTTTCTTTAAGCATGATATAAAATAATATAATATAATTAAGATTTTTCTACTTATTGCTATTCATCACTTTTATAACGAAGGATTTTAACCAAGGGTTAAACTTGTTTTCCCTTAGAAATAATATCGATAAAAATAAGTTAGAACAACTAGAAGATACCCTGAACCCTAGACTAAGCCTTAGAGTCTCGTATCCAGCTTTACGCCGAGTTGCAAGTATGTGTGTGAGTGCTGTACTGTACTTGACTTACCTTCAATGTTCCATATCTCCAGAGTTTCTCAACCGATTTCAATAATAATTTAACAGCTTTTCATTATTTTTTGAATAGTTTCAAACGCCGTCTAAAAGTTTTCCAGTTACAAGATTTTGTTGTTATCGATCACATGTGTATATCAGAAACGGAAAAACTTATCGAAAATTTGAAACAAACTACTACTGCCTAGCGATAAAGCGAGCTTATGTACCAAATCTGTAGTCTCTAGCTCTTATAGTCTCTGATATCATGGCCATATCGACTCGGCTGTTGATGCTGATCAAGAATATATATACTTTATGGGCACGGAGTTGCTTCCTTCTGCCTGTTACATACTCTTGCACAAAACCATTAACCTTTTTAACCATTTTCAATCTAGATTCAGTTTAATTTTCATATATTTTCTTAAAGTAATCTTTAAGCTTTGGAGTATTAAGGCTAAAACATATTGAAAGCTTTCTAAAGCTGAACACATTCCAGTTTGCTTGTTCAATATGTTGTTGTTGCACATGTTGAATGTGTGTTTGATTCCACTAGATTCAAGGTTTAGTTGCTTGGCAGTTATTACAGTCTTAACTTCAACTTGAAGTTTCCTTCGACGCTTGCCCAACAAATTCGCGGCTAAGGTCAAAAGTGGTTGGGTGAAAGAGAGAGAGAGAGCGAGGACGCTTTATGATTGTCCAGTGTATGTGTCTGGCACTCACACACACACCGCGACGATATTTGTTTCACCCCGGACGCAGATAAAATTAAAATCTCACAAAAAAAAAGAAGTAAGCAAACAACAGAATCGAGCGAAGAAACTTTCACCTTGCCCAAAAAGGCACAACAAAAAAGCGAAGAAGAAAAACTTTTCTTTGTTTGCGTTTCGTGTGTGTGTGCTGGTGTGTGTGTGTGTGTGTGTTTACAGTACCTTCGAATGAGATTTTGTTAATATTTAAACAAAGGTCGCCACCATTCGGGGCATTCTTCTTCTACTTCTCGTTGTCCCTTAGGCCTCACAATTTTTCATCTCGCATTGTCTGCTCAAAAATTTTCGCGCTTGCATGGCTTTCGGGTAGGTTCTGTGAGTGTGGTGGGTTAGGGTGGTTTAGGGTGGGTTCGTTGAATGTGTTTTGTTTTAGTTTCACCTGCTGCCAGTCCGATGATGTCCTTTATAGCTTGTGTTGTTGTTGGCAGCACCTTTTATAGTTGTTGCCTGATTACGATGCTTCAGATTCAGTTTCAGTTCTAAAGACATCTTCCACACAATACTATATAAGGTCGAAGATATGTTTTTCTTACGGATGTGAGTATCTGGGATATATTAATATCGAGTTTGATCATCTTACGAAATGCTTTACTTCAAATTGAGTTTCGTTGGCGTTTAAGTTTCTTGGAAAGGGAAGTTTTCAGTTGTGTTAAATTCATATTCGTCTCAGCTCTTCTTTTCTCCCTCTCCCTCTCTATCTCTGTTTCTTGTGCTGCGTCATTTGGCCTGGCTTTTATTATTATTATTTTTACGAGCGCGTTTTCTGTTCTTTCATTCTGTGTCGTTTTGCTTCTTCTTTCGTTTTTGTCACAATATAATGGAATTTATTTTATGGCCAACAGGTAGAAAATTTGTTGTCCTCCTGCGTTCGGCTAATTTCGCTTTTACTATTGCCCAGCCAAAGGCCAAGGGCCAAACACCAACACACACACACACATACATATATATATGTATATAAGTACGGCCATAATGTCGGCCATATGGTTGTTGTTTTTTTTTTCTTGTCCTGTTTTTATTTTTGTTTTTTCCTTTTTTCTTTGTCTTTTTTTTTGGGTAGAAGTGACTTGGTGCGGTGGAGCGGGGGGGTGTTAGGGTCCTTATGCTGCAATATTTTTTAATACCCCAGCCGGGGGCAAGAACAACAACAACAACAAGATGGAAAACATTTGCGACAATTCCAAAGACAATTAAAATTTATTCAACGCTCCTAAAAGCGTGACGGGCGCAAAAATAAATATGTAATAAGCAACATTGAGATGAAAAGAGAGAGAGAGAGACACATTCGCTCTCTCTCTCTTGCCTTACCTTTGGTGGATCCCATTCACAGAATTATGCGATTTACATTAGCGTGTTAATACAATTAAAAAGTCGGCTCAGCCATTGCTCCTTATGAATCTGTCAGCAACAACAACCAGAACCGAAGAGAAAAAGAAAATGATAATAATATGAAATTAAAAAAGCTTTCAGCGCTCTTCAAGGGTGTGTTTTGGAAAGGTGTGGGGAATGGAGCATACCTTTCAGGAGGATAAGCCAATAATTAGTAAAGAGCCGCAGCTTAAACGAAAGAACTTCGAATCGGTTTCAGAAAGTAATATTTATACAGTTTCAAATCTGCTGAATAAGTTCAACTAACAACAACCATTACTCAATACGATTTCTCAAGCTGTGTTTTGGGTTTATCTTCGCTTTGGATCAATTTGCTTTAAGCATTATTTTATTCGCGCTTGTTGGCTTTGCCTCAACACAGATTTAACCTTAAGGTTCTCGGCTCATCTATCTTCGGGGCTGTCAACTTTGTGTCACCTTTGGTGAACTGTTCACAACTTCCCTACCCCTACCCCTACCCCTACCCCTCCTTCTCCCCCTCCACCAAAGGTTTCTGCCCTTCGCAAGGCAAAATCTCAGTTCGGTCGCGAAAATCAACAACAACTTTAAAACACTTTGCATTTATGCGACAAATGCTACACGGTCTAATCGGAACTTCGGGGGGGTTGGCTACCCTACCCTGTCCCCCAGTGCACCCCCTTTGCCGAACACGATCTCGCAGGCAGGCAGGCAAGCGAAAAGCTTTGCCATAAATCATTTTTGGTGCCGCTTTGCCGCAGAATGACACACGTTTGGACAGCAAGAGGATGCCTAACCCGGTGTGCTCCGGCCATCTCTCTCTCTCTCTCTCTCTCTCTCTCTCTCTCTCTCATTCCCTGTCCAGCTTACTCATTCGGCCAGCAGCAGCAGCAGGTGGCATGCAGCAAGCTGTCACAGCTCCTCCCCGCTCTCTCCCACTCTCTTCCTCTCGCTCTAGTTGTGTATCAGTCTGTTGTTTACGCTTGTTGAGAGAAGCTCACACAAAATTGTATTCACTAGCGAGAAGGATTCAACAAATTGGAAAGTGTTCACAAGTAGCACGTGCCAACAAACCACCCAACCACCGCACCACCCAACCACCCAACAACCACCCATGCACTAACTCATCGCTCATGGCTCGCTTGCTGTCCGCAGCCATTTAATATAATAAAAATTTAAACAAAAGTTTTTCATTTGCTTTCGCCCTCTCGCTCTTTCATAATTTATATGGAAACAACAACAACAAATTCAAATTAAATAAGATTAATTTTTGGGGTGTTTGCCCTCGCCTCCTTCGATTCCACCCCACTCCAGTTCAGTTCCCAACTTTACGGTAACGAAGTGTTCAACAACAACAACAACAGTCGCAGTTTCGGCTTTGACTTTGACTTCAAGTGGAATGCCAGTTATTATTATTATTGTTGTTGTTGTTGTTGTTTTTGTTGTTGTTGCTGTTGTTGTGCGCGTGATTTTGGTCACTTTGAGGCAACTTTTGCATAATTCCACTCAACGCCCACTTCAAGATGACTAATGATGCTGCCAGCCCTTCGGCCCCTCCTTCTTCTCTATCGCAGTGCAAGCGAGATGGCCATGTGCCGCAAATATGTCACATTTGTCTAGTGACAGTCAGCCGCATTTGACAACGACCACTTCAAAGTTCTACACACAGACACAACTAGAGAGAGAGAGCGAGAGAGAGAGAGAGAAACATTGCGGTGATTTTTCTAAGCTGTCATCTGCACTGGACAAAAAGACACAGTCCATGACGCTAATTGTCAACCAAAAACTATGCCCATTGCGAGAAAGGTAGTTCCACAATACGTTTTCGGCGACATTTCTCCAAAATATTGAAATAAATACAAGTAATTTGATCTCCCCAGTCAGTCTCTCAATTTGTACTAAAATCATTTTTTATAGCACTAAAAAGTATGCTACAAAAATAATAACAAGCGAAATAGTGCCGAAAGTTTGATTTGTTTTCCGGGGGGAAACAAAATCGAATTAGGTCTAAAAACTGGTCGACACAACCTGTGATTGATGTGCAAAATGCGAAAAATATTGCGACAAATCAAATTGTAAAACCTGTGAAAATGCAGCTAAAGTGTACAAATGTGCACGAAGCGGGGGTCGGGGTCGGGGGAGCTGCTGTTGAAATGAATAACGGTAACCTCTCTGCTGCAATTAGTGACAGCCGGCTAAATGCAACGCCAGGTGGCGCCAGACCATTTTTGGTGTCAAGTTTGTTCGCTAATGAACAACAAACTTGAACAACTTTTACAGCTGCCGAGTGCCGATAAGGTTGGCGGGACGCGAGGCGGGCGAATAAAGCGCCCAAGTAGCAGTAGCAAAAAGGAAGAAACAACACAAACACCGTTTACGTAACGCAAAGTTATAAAACAGCAACAAAATATCCACAATAAAGCAACGCGAAATGAAACGAAATGAAACGAAACGAAATGCAATTAAAAGCAAAAGCAAAAGCAAAAACAAAAACAAAATGCAAGTTGGCAAGGTGTTTTCTTCATTGTTTCTTATTCGTTTGAAGGGATAAGAAAAAAGAATGCAAAATTAGCAGCAGCGAAATTAATGCGGAATCGCTGAAATCGTTCCTACTGAATCTCTTTCAATATATCAGCATCGAAATCACAATCAGCATCGGAACTATAACCGAAACCGACAACCAACCAACTTGGACATGCAAATGAGAGGAGACCTCGTTGTACGCAGCGGTGGGGTGGGGGTTGGGGGGTAACGTTTCTTCAGGTAACATTCTGCACATCGATTGGATTCGCATCAGCGAAACGGATTACAAAAGTTACCTGAACGCCGTAGGCAAGGCAGCCCATGGCCGTTGACAGTATATGTATGTGTGTGTGTGTTTGTGTGTGTGTGTATGTGTGTGTGCCACAAAACGACGGCTGCAATTTTTTGATAAAAATTTCGTTCCTCAAGTGAGAGGATTGCAACAGCAGAAGCAGAAGCAGAAGCAGCAGTAGCGGATAAGTATTTCATTCATTTCCATAATTTTAATAAAATTGAAGAAAAATATTCACGCCGCTCACCCTCCTTTTCCCTCCCACACGTTCTCTTCTTCTTCTACTTAAATGAAAAATAACAAAAATATAAAAATTCCAAATGGGAAATGGCAAAAGATGCGCAGCCCAGAAAAAATAAGTATGCGGCTTGTAATGACTGGCTGTGTAAGAAATAAGCCGCTGGCTCAGCCCGGGCACAGTGGACAGAAAGCGTTGCGAGAGAACTGTGAGGGAATTATAAAAATAGTTTTATTCTTCATTTCATTATACATAAATACATATTGATTTGTTGAGAAGATTTAAAGATGAAAGATTCACGCAAAAACTACTGAATGGATTTTGATGAAACTTTATAATAATAAAGATAATACACAAAAGCTATTTTAAGAGGTATTATATGATTAGCATTGCCTCTGTGATATTGATCAGTGTCTAGACCTAATAAAATCTCACTTTCGACTCGATTTCGCTTGTTACTATTTTTGTAGCATGCTTTTTAGGGCGCCAGAAAATGATTTTAGTGAGCATAAGCTTTAGTTCTACTCATAAATATATGTTTATACTGATTGGATTTTTATGAAACTTTATAATAACATAGCTTATACATCGGAATAATACAAAGGGTATCAGATTTGAAAGTATTGTTTGTTTAGCGCTCCCTCTGTAATATTGATCAGTGTCTAGACCTAATTCAAATCTCACTTTCGACACTATTTCGCTTGTTATTATTTTTGTAGTACACTTTTTAGGGCGATAATAAATGATTTTTATGAGCTTAAGCTTAAGTTCTACTCATAAATATATATTTATACTGATTGGATTTTTATGAATCTTTATAATAACATAGCTTATACATCTGAATAACAAAAAGGCTCTCAGTTTTAAAGGTAATGTATGATTAGCGTTGCTTCTGTGCTATTTATCAGTGTCTAGACCTAATTCAAATCTTACTTTCGACACTATTTCGCTTGTTATTATTTTTGTAGCACACTTTTTAGAGCGATATAAAATTATTTTAGTAAGCTTCTACTCATAAATATATATTTTCTGCACTTCTACCTAACATTACGAATGCGAAAGTTTGTATGGATGTTTGACCAACAAGTTATCGGTATATATACATATAATTTTGAGTTTTCGCCTCACTGTGCCGTCATCCTACCTACCCTACGCTCGCCCATTCCTGGGCCATGTTGCTATGCATGTGAAGCCATTTACCTACAAATCTAGATCCACTGCGTTCACAAAACCAAGTTACACTGGCTACCATCAAATGCTGCCAGTTACCAGCTACCAGCTACCCCGCCGCATCGCTCAATCCCAACCATTTGTCGCGCGCGGCACACTCTGGCAACCAAATGACATAATTCAGTTGCTGGCAAAGTTTTGACGGATGCTGATGCTGCCATACGATGTCCTTGCCTCGATGTTGCTGCTCCTGTTGTTGTTGCTGTTCGGTTGCTAAAGTTGAACGTTGAATTTTGATGTTCGTTGATTGCCATCACCCATCTGCACACACTTGTTTTCGAAGATATGTCACCAGGTGTAGCTGCGCATTTAATCCGACCAAAAGTCGCAACATCAACATAGCCAAACCGTCAGACATCAGTATTTCGTATATATGTATATGTCGTATGGACCACGGCCCGGCCATGGATTGCCCGCCAGAGGCACTTGTAAAAGTCAAAAGTCGTACCAGAACCAAAACCAGTATCAGTACCAGGAGCAGGAGCAGGAGCAGGAGCTGAAAGCTTGTAACATGTGCTGGCAACCTGCTCCTTGCTCCTTGCTCCTTGCTCCTCTCTCTTCTCCTACGGCTGCGGTTTGTCTCTGTCCACACAATGGAAATGACTTTCACTTGAACTTACTCGTATTTGTGTCATGTAACTCATACGCCGCGTGGGCCAATAAAAAGCAGACTAAAAAAAACCAACAACAACAACAACAAAATTGTAATGTAACTGAAATTAAAATGTATAAAAGTTCAAGCATGAAGAGTTGAAGAGAAGGTAATCAGAGCTGAATTTAGTTTCCTTTTCTTTTTATTATATTTTTGTTTAATAGTAAAACGGAACACAAAAGGCATTAAAATAGTTTTAGACCCTTTTTGCAGTTTTTTTGATATTTTTTATTAGTTTTTAGATCTTAGAAATTACCAAAAATAAAATAATAATATTAAATATATATACTTTTATATTTTTTTGAAATTTTATTTGAACATAAAACTATGTAAAATGATTTAAAAAAATGTAATTAACATTATAATTAGGATTTTCGAAGCTAGATTATATGTTTAAAACTAGATTATGTTTAAGCATTTGAGTTCAGTTTTCATTTCTCAACAACTTCATCAGAAATCCAACCTAACACACATTGAATCCTGTTACTGCGTGCTTTGGTAACACACACACCCACACACACACACACACACACACACACACACATGTATATGCATATGTTTTGTAACCCTAACTCGCAACGGGTCAAGGTTAACTCATCATTGACCCCACCTTACCCCCAAACCCCTGTCCCCCCTACCCCCACCCCACCCATCCCCTTTTGCATATGAGTGCCCTGCCCGACGCTTCACTCTGTTTATGTTCTTTTATTTGGTTTTGTGGGCGTGGCAGCCCTTTATATTTATGGCCACTACGTGTTGTAATGGGCGTGTTGCTTTCGGGTTTTCCATATTTTGTTCTCCTTCTCCTTGTTGTTGTTGTTGTTGTGTGTTTTTCATTTTAAGGACCAAAGCGACAACATAAAACAGTCGTCAAATTTATTAAGTGACATTTTGCCAAACCAAAAACAAAAAAACAAAAACAAAACGAAGACATTTCACGGACAAACAGATGGACAAAAAGAGTGGAGAAGGACGAAAGGGCGGAACGAAAAACTCATTTCAAGTTAATTAGACAAACGCAGAATTAAGGTGGAAACCAAAAACAGATAAAAGAAAAACTAAAAGAACACTGCAGCGAAAATATTTTCGTAGAAACAAACAAAGAAACAAGAGAGAAGAGCATAATGAAAATGTTGGCGCAATTGCTCAGGCTATAAATTAAATATTAATTAATTGGACAGTTCTGTCGTTAAATGTAGGCCTCGCTTCAATAACAAAAATTGCCGCATTGCTCAATTGGCCCAACAGGCGTATGATTGTTCTAATGCCTCGCCGCTTTACGCTTAATTGCATTTTATTCAATTTATTCGCCTTATTGACGATATTTTGTTGGCACTTAATCTTGAATCTTTTTGTCCTTAGCCAACTTTCAATCACATTAAAACGAATCACAAAAATACGACAGCAAAAAAAAAAGCTAGTGTTGAGTAATGGTTACAGCTTTCTGTTTCTTTACTTTATAATATAGCTTATGCATCGGAATAGCACAAAGGCTATCAGTTTTAAAGGTAATGTACCATTAGCGTTGCTTCTGTGATATTGATCAGTGTCTAGACCTAATTCAAATCTCACTTTCGACACTATTTTGTTCTTATTTTTGTAGCACACTTTTTAGAGCGATAGAAAATTATTTTAGTAAGCTTAAGCTTAAGGTTTACTCAGAAATATATGTTTATACTGTTTGGATTTTGAGGAAACTTTACAATAATATAGCTTATACATCTGAATAGCAAAAAGGCTATCAGTTTTAGAGGTATTATGTGGTTAGCATTGCCTCTGTGATATTGATCAGTGTCTAGACCTAATTCAAATCTCACTTTCGACACTACTTCGCTTGTTATTATTTTTATAGCATTCTTTTTAGGGCGAGAATAAATGATTTTTGTGAGCTGTTTCTTTCACGCCTTTTCGCACTTTCTATCTGTGCAGTTTCGGTAATTGCATTGAAACGGTTTACATTTTTAGTTATCTGCCGCCCCACCCCCCCGTTAGCTGGCCCTTTAAGTGGCACCATTGCTTTCGGTCCGCTTCACAATTCGATTTGTCGCATTTGCCTGCGCAAGCCCGGCCTGTGACCCAATCAATCAACCCTCAACACAACGTTTTATTGCATTTATTCATTGGCTATTAGCCACCTGACAGCTTAGAAAAATGAAATGTACGGCAAACAGGAACTGGAACGGGAACGGTCGGATCAGCCGTCCACTTAAATAGCTCAGTGACATTTAACTTTGATCGATTGCACAATAAACACACCGTTTTGTATAGACCATATAGCTAAGTTGAGTATGTTATATAGCTAATGTATTTATTCACAGACATTAAAGAGTATCAAAACTTACCCTCAACCGTACAGTCAGTGCTTGCAAGTATGTGTGTGTGTGTACGTGTGTATACTGCATACTTGACTTAACTTCAATGTTCCATATCTCCGGCGTATCACAACCGATTTCAATAAAAACTTAATAGGTTTTCATTATTTCGATAAATGTTTGAAACGCCATTTTCAAGTTTTCCAAATTAAATATTTTTTTGTTATCGATAACAAGTGTATATCGGAAACGGGAAAAGTTATCGAAAACTTAACAGATTGTCAATATTTCAGCTATAGTTTCAATTGCTGTTTTCAAGTTTTCCAAATTCAAGTTTTTGTTGTTATCGATAACATGTGTATATCGAAATCGAGAAAAGTTATCGAAAACACATCGACTCGCTTGTTGATGCTGATCGAGAATATATATACTTTATGGGGTCGGAGATGTTTCCTTCTGTCTGTTATATACTTTTCCACAAAACCATTAAACCCTTTCCACCCACTTTCAATGTGTTCAGGATACAAAAAAAGTTCAACAAGCTTCAGCCACAGATTTTTGCTCGATGCTCAAAGTATGCATTTTTAGCATAAGTTTTAAGCTTTATTAATTTCTTAGTTGCTGAATGGATCAAAAACAAACAAATTTTGAATTAATCGATTTTTTCACTGATCTCTATCGGCTGCTCACTGTGAAGAATCTTCTCCGATTGCTCGAGCTTCTCATTATCAGTTTCTTGGGACGCCTCCTTGCTGCTATCGCTAACTTCAGCCTCAGCTTCTACAACTGCTATCTCAGCTTCTACTACTGATACCTCAGCTTCTACTGGTGATGGTGGTGGAGATTGGGGACGTTGCAGTTTCCATGGATAGACGCCGCCGCCCACACGCTCGAGCAAGTCAGCCTTGGGCACGGCACGCATGGGCATTGGGACGCCAAGCAAGCCGTTCTGTCGCAGGACATTTGTGTTCCTGACGCCACTGTTGAAGGCGTTGTACCATTCGATCTTCTTGTGTGCAATCAGATCGGTGGTTGGGAACTCAAAGGCCTGGCAAATGCAATTATCGTGCCACAAGGCAAACTCCTCGCTGGTGAATGCCACATTCGAGACATCGTTCAGTTCGTGCTGCACAACGAGATCCTCGTAGCGCACGTGCAGCACTTTGTTGGTGGCTGTCTTGCCCACATAGTAGCCCTCCGGCAGCTCGCCCACGCCCATGATCTCGCCAATGCGATACTCGGGCAGCACATTTGAGCCATTGATATTGACGCGAACAAAGCAATGGATAACCGTTTGATCGAAGCTGCTGTTGCAGATCAACAGCTGCTCCAAGCGATGTCGGCTGAGACGCAGTGCATCCAGTTCTCGAAGGCTGTTGATGGGCGACAATATCTTCTTCTTCATTGCCTCATCATCATCGTCAACGGCGTTCTCATCATCGCGATTCTGATTCAAGCGACGCAATTCGCGAACAATCTCGGATTTGGGACGTCGTTGTCGCTGTTGGTGTTGTCCACTTGTTGTTGGCTTGTTGTGTGTCTGGAACAGCGGTTGCATGAACTGTGGCAAGTTCTCGACGCTGTATGGATTTGGCGAACTGCGCTTCGACTTGGACTTGGATCTGATTTTCATTTTGGGTTCCATCACTCGAAGTTCGCTTCCGTTAGAACTCTTTCTATATATATGTATACACTTTTGTGTATTTGTTCAAGTATTTTTTTGATTCTTCACAGTTGCCACGCCTACTTTGGGCTATCCGAGTGCTCAAAGCTTCCACAAGTCAATTGCTTTTGACTGGCGGCCAAGCACTATGAAAAGATCTGACATTAATAGCTTAAAACTCTTAGCTGATGTGTGAATAAAATATCATCGTTATCGTTTAAGTCAAGTTCGTATCTGCTATCGATAACTCTTTGCGTTTTCGACATACTTATCTCATTATTGATTATTATCGATAACTTTCAAATCACTTATTCTCAAGTTTATTGCAACTCTGACGCTGTATTGTTTAGCTCCGAACTTTTTCCACTTCCAATCGCATAAGCGTCTATCGTACAGGGTATTTAACTAGTCGAGCACTGTTCTTAGAACTCTTTAGATTCTGTTTTGGTTCTTGTGGATGCGTTTAATGACTACTGCTAACCGTTTCAAGCTTTCACTCTAAACTCTCTCGCTCTCTCTCCATCTTCTTTCTTTGTATTTCTCTTTGTCTACCTCTTGCTCTCATGTATTCCTACCACACTGTGTCTAGTGTGTGTGTATGTGTGTGTGTGTGTGTGTGTGTGGGCCATAAATGCCAGCCAACTATTAAATTTATATTAATTTGGTTTAATTTACTTTTCCTACCCCGCTTTTCTTTTTTTGGCAACAACTACTTGGCACATACGGAACACTTAGAGAATTAGTGAAGGAAGAGCGACTAGAAAGACACAGAGACAGAGAGAGAGAGAGAGAGAGAGCGAGAGAGAGGGAGGGAGTTGGTGTGAGAGTGGTACGCCCATTTGGAGCATTTGCCATTAAATTGGCAAAAGATTTATGGCACAATCGCTTTAATTACAGTTGCAGCTAATTGTATGCAGCCCCGAAGCAGATGCTCTAGGCAACGACCAAGAAGAAGAAGCAGAGCATCCTTGCCAAAAAGTCTGCTAAAACTCCGCTTGCCTACTTTACGCTGGCAGCGTGCCCAGTTCAAGTCGTCCTAGTCGGGTATTTCTCTTTGCATGCTTTGTGTGTGAGTCTGCATAAATAAGTTGAATGTGAATCGCTTTTGATGCGAGGCGGGCAGGGAAGGAAGTGGATGGATGTGGATGGTCGAACGCATTGAAAATGCTGCTCACGCATTGATTCGAAACTGCCTCAGACACACACACACGCCCACACACCCACACACACACACACATAGAGATATAGACAGAGGTGGCTTCTATCTTCGCCCACACACTTAAGGACAAACTCGTTTATGCAAGCGCAGTCATCATCAGCATCATCATCATCATCATCATCATGAGCATCATCATCATCATGAGCATCATCATCATCATCATGAGCATCATCATCATCATGAGCATCATCATCATTATCTACACATACTCATCCACATATCATTTTGGTCCGGTGTCGAAGAGTTGGCCCAAACTCAAATTTCTTCAACGTCTTCGATTCATTCCTCACATGCAAAGCTGTATTCGTGTGTGTGTGTGGGTGTGTAACGATGTGTGCGTGCATTGGAATTTTGGTGTCGGTTTTATGATAAATTTATAAATTAATTTTGTTCTAGAAACTTGCGAAACACCTATGTACGTATGCATATGTATGTGTAAATTGTGAAACGATGCTCGAAAGGATTGAAAACGTTGAGTCCTGGCGTATATAGAGTCATTGAATCACGTACCGCATGAATGCTCATTCATTTTTATTATTTTGGGAGGCGTGGCAGTTCGTGTATGCATGATAAACCATTCAGACTTTACGCAAAGATAAGTAAAATTTATACAACTCCTGGAGTTTAAGGACACGCGGACAGACTAAAGTTAAGACAAGTCAATGAGGAAGCGAAACAGTTGAAAAGCTTTGAATGTTTTCGAGCTAATGAATGCAAAGTTGGTGACTCAAGATTGCAAAACTGATAATCGGATAAAACAAAACCAAATCCAATTCAATTCCATAACGAAGAAGAAGTAACTATGACGGAAAAAAGCGAACAGAAAACATTTCTAAGACATAAACTCAAGCTGGAGTTAATGATCGCCGACTGATTAGAACTTCATGCACCTTTCGTTGACTTTTTCATGGGTGATTCACAGTTAAATCTTCATGTTAGCACTACGCAATGCTGAAATGGAAACCATAGCACGAAGGAGAGTACAAAATTTAATTGATTCCAATTATGTTTGCTTCGTTCTTGCTTCTGGCGTTCGTTATTTCGATAGTTTGGTAACTGGTGAATAGTGTATGAATGCACTAGGCGACTTGCAGATACCCTATACCTATAGTTGTTGTTCAGTTTGTTTCATTTCATGCCCTGTGGTTCTTTAACGTTTCGTTGTGCTTTTGTGGCATGTTCGTGTGGCAAAGTTGGGGGGCCCGTGGGCCACGCCTTGACGTTGACAGCCGCACAGAAAGAGAATATATATAGAAAAGTTTTTCTGGCCAACATGCAAGCGGCACCCTCATCCAGTTTGCCTGCCATCCTGACTGCCCGACATGTCAGCCGCTGGAGTTATAATGCACGTATTCGTCCTGGCGGGGGGGTTTCGGGCCTTGGGGATCGGGATCGGGTTCGCTTAGTTGCCGCTCGTAAGTGAAAAACAAGCAAATAGATGGGCGACTGCTGCTGCTGCTGCAAATGAATCTAGGATACGGATACCCATGTCAAAAAAAAAAACAAAAAAGGAAAGGAAACAAAAAGAAAAGTCCTGCATACGCCACAAACCCCAAACACGAAACGCTCCACTCCCCCCTCGGAAAGGAAACTTGTTTGTTGCACAGAAACAAAAGGCGCTTCCGCTTTTCATGTAAAATGACAGAAACAAGTGTTAATGGTTTTGGGCCTAGGCTCCAAACGAGATGCAAAGCTACAGATAAGAACAGCGCCACTGACAAAGAGAGAGAGAGCATGAGCAAATGAGCGCGAGCGAGACAGTTATACAGGAGTAGGCCGTCAGTCAAAGCAAAGGGCATTGCTCTGGACACAAAGCGAAGCATAGCTAAAACTCGCAGAAAGCTGAAATCGCCATGACATCGAAAAAGGATATAAATAGTGCTCAGGAGTTGCCTGTCAGCTTCTGCATTTTAATGCCAGTTGATCTGCTCTTCGCTTGCTTTTATAGCAATCAGCAATCAAGAGTAACCATTTCGGATTATAGAACTTAAGATTCAGCAATCAGTTGAAGTTCCTAAGAAGTTTTCAAGCCAGCTCTACTAATGAACTTATATATATATAAGATATGGGTTTCTTCTTTTACACTTTAACGTCGAGTTGAGCTTTTCTTATTCACCGACCTTAAACAGTTTCTATTTTTACCTCAAATATCAAGTTACTTTAACAAGGAATCCAAACGTTTACAAATGCCAAAAATAGGTATTTTAATTGGCTGCTTTGGGTATTTTCGTCTTTCTTGGAATACGCAACTCATTTGATATTATGTTTATGATTTTTGTATTCCAATTTACCTCTAATTAGTCGAGCGAATTTGCTTTTTGGGGAAACTTGAGCTCGGCTTCGCTTCGTCTAACGCAAAAATTTCAATTTCTTGAGTTTTGTTGTGTTTCCCAAATTACAATTTTGGATTAGGTGTGCTGTCAGTGTGTGTGTGTGTGTGTGGGTGTGTGTGTGGCTTCATAGCAGTCAATTTTTGCCTATTTTTAAATGCTTAACCACCAGACACATGTCTCTACCTCAGTCATCCTGTCTCCCTCTCACTTGCCTGACAAGCTCCCTCTCTCCCCCCTCTCTCTCTTTCTCTCGCTCTCTCGCTCTCTCTACCCCTCTCTCTCCCTCCCCCTGACCCTGTGTGTATCTTTTTTGCTCTTTGTTTTTGCTACTTGTGCATTTTAACTCCTGACTTTTCCGTATGCATATGCAAATTCTTCGGCCTACATGTGTCGGTATTCCTCCTTGCCTTGTGCACCCTCTCCTCCACCCTCCTCCACTCCCTTCATATCCGGACGTGAATATAAAAGTTTGCCTGCAACGTTGCCTACTTTTTTGCGCCCGTTTCTTGACTCGTCTCCGGTTTATATATGTACATAATTTCTCAATACCCTAACCCCATTCAAAAATGTTCAACACGGGTATAATGAATTAACGATTCACCAATCCGATAAATTATATATATATATTACTATAGTACTAATGGCTGAGTCGATTTAACCATATATGTCTTTCGGAGCTATGGAATTTTGATTCGGAGACCCGTTTTCGCAATACTTATGTTATCGATAACAACAAAATCTTCAATTTTCTTTTTCTATTCAAAACTTTGATCAAATGTTATTTATATGTGGATATTTTATAAGGATAGGAAAAGAAGCTCCGTTTTCGAAATACATATGTTATCGATAACAACAAAATCTTCAATTTTCTTTATTGATTTCTTTATCTATTCTAAACTTTGATCAAATATTCTTTATACGTGGATATTTTATAAGGATAGGAAAAGGAGCCCCGTTTTCGAAATACATATGTTATCGATAACAACAAAATCTTCAATTTCTATTATAGTTTTCTTTTTCTATTCAAAACTTTGGTCAAATATTATTTGTACGTAGATATTCTATAGGGGTAGGTAAATAAGTCCAAAAAGGCATTTGTTATCGATAACACTAGAATGGAAAATTTTCAATTCTAGGCTTTCTCTAGCAACACTTTTATTAAATACTTATCATGTATGAAAATGATTACACAATTTGATTCAGAAACACACATATATTATCGATATATATATTATCGATAACAATAATATTTGGCATTTCTCAAGATTTGACAACAACAAACAAAAACCAAACTCTAGACATACAATCTTTAGGCTTTAATAACTTAAATGTTTTGGACTTGATAGGCAAAGAGTTTGCAGGGTATCTCCCAGTCGATCAAAGCATTCCTACTTGGAATATTTATAATTTTTCTTTTTGTTTTGCCTACTGCACTGTAGTGTAAAATTACAATAATGAAAATGTATTTGCGAAACTCGCCTAATTAGTTGAATATGAGCCATGTTGCTATTCAAATATGCACACACATACACACACCAAACACACCAAACACACACACACACACATAGATATATACGTGAATACGTGGTTGGGGGCATGCCACTGTCTACTTGACTCTAGTCTATGGCGCAGAGCCGTATTAATTACAGTTTTCGATGCTTCACTACGCTTACAACTTGGCAGCCAGTTGGGCCAACTCGCTTTAAGCTTTAACTCTTTTGACCTGGTTAAAAAACACACACAACAACAACAACAACAACACCAACACAAGCTTAAATTCTCAATTACTTAGTAGAGCCATAAATATTTTTACGCAACGTCGCTTTACAAAGGTTAGCTGCGCAAGGTTAGGCTAGCTAAGCGGGACGCAAGAGGAATGTTTGAACGTTGTTCAGGGGGGAGGGGGGGTTTTAAGATGGCGAAGGATGGTTGTGAGGGGGGGTTAGGGGGGTGTTGGAAGTGTTAAAGTTGTCGCGCATCGAACACACCTGCTGCCCAGTCAGCTCAAAGCTCGTTTGACTTTTGTCGAAAAACTTTCTGCAACAAAAAAAAAACAAGCAAACACTCACTACACACACACACACACACACACAAGTGCACTCAGAGAAAATAGGTGTGACCAGGAAACAAGAAAAATTGATATGGTTTGGTTTAAGCATATGTATTCGAACAATATCAATATTAGCCAATAGCAAAAATATGCTATAAAAAAAAAAAAAAAAAAAATTTAAAAATAATAAATTAATTTTTTTCTTTAGGAAAAAATGTTTAAAAATGGCATACACAAGGTTTGCATTCAGTTTTTCATATAATTTAAATAAATTTATTTAAAAAAAAATATTTTTTTTATTATTAATTTATTATTATATTTTTGAAATTTCACACAAAAAAATCCAAAAAGTTTTGTTTTTATTAAATTTTTTTCATGTGCATTTTAATACTTTTGTTGTTGTATTTGGCAGCAGGTGAGAGCATAAATTTCACACATTAAGGCAAAATATTGTAATTGCGCGTTGCCTTGGCAAAGTGGCGTATACGCAATATACTCCAAAAGCCAGCAACAAAAACAGAAAGTGAAAGAAAAAATGAAAAACTGAAAAGAAAAGAAACGAAAAAAAAAATGAGGAACAGCTTCTGCTGGCATCGAAATGTCTTGGCAAACATAAGCTGGCGCATTTGACAAGCGCATTTACACAAATTACCGTATCATAAGTGGGCAAAAAGTGGGCGTGGCCAGAACAGTCACGCGCTTACGTATGTATAATCACAACACATCAAGCGACAATTGAAACCGCAAACAGACAAACAGCATGACAGAGCATCAACCCCCCGCCACAATCATCCCCTACTCAATGTTCCCACTGTATGTGTGTGTGTGTGTGTGTACAGTGATATGCCTCCAAGGAGCAAATTGCAATTGGCAATCAGCAATGGGACATTCTCTTCCTATCTCGCTCCCTCTCTCGTATTGGTAGCATGCGATTAACTGCGACTGAGCCGCAATTAACTGTGAACAGTCGGAAATTCGCATCTGGCTTTTTCACTACCCCTCACTTTCCCCCACTCCCACTCCCTCTCGGAAACAAGAGTGGCATTGCGAAGCTGAGCAATCGAGTAGTTCTTCACAAAAACAAAAAAAAAATCCGACTCGACACAATTGTGGGGCAGAATGCACTTGTTGGCAGTTGTTGCATGATTGATTTGCCACCTGAATGATGAATGATGGATGATGATGATGATGATGATGATGATGACGATTGTTGCATCGGCTTATTCTATCTAAAGCATCACTCAATCCACACACACACACGCACAACCTGCCGAGACATTCAATTAAAATGCACTTCATTAAGAAACTGTCAAATGGCATTCCATATAAGGATATAAGACAAAGGATTCTCAAGTTAAGGATGCACATACTGAACATAAAGGTTTTTTCAATTGGCGCGGGTAGATTTTGGCCACACGTGGCGGCCATTTTGTTTCGGTAACATCTGTCAAATTATTTGTTTATTATTCAGTTGCTTATGCCAAATCATCATGGCAAGTTTGAACAGCACGTTCAAATGATAAAAGTTTTATTTTATTTTATTCCATTTCAACATCTACCCGCCCTTATTGAAAAACCCTACATAAGACTATATACATATATATTTGGCGAAAGCAAACTTAAAGTTCAACTCTTCAACTTGTAAATTGTTAAACTAGAACTTGCCAAAAACCAAAGAAACCCGTTTCAATCAATCAATCAATCTTGATTATTTATTCTTCTCCATTCTTAACTAACTCAAAGCTCAGATAAGGTACTTAAAGCACAAGTGAACGGATCCTGAGAGTCATTTAGCTAGTTCATGTTTTTAGTTCATTATTATATTATATTGATTCGTTCCAATCAATCAATCAATCATTTTATTTAATCATTATGTATTTTCGTTGGTTTCTTCGCCTTTAACGAACTCAAAGTTCAGATTAGGTATTTAAGTTCACAGTGAACGGAACTTGTGAGTCATTTAGCTAGTTCATTTCCTTAGTTCATTAGTTTAACTAGTTCCTCAATCAGTTTGGTCAGTTGTTAAGTTCAAACAGTTAATGGTTTGATCAAACTTATGCCAACAACTCGTTCAACAACATATCATCAACATACAATGTGAAGGTTGCAAGTTCACGGAATGATTCATGCCACACACACACACAAACATACATACATATGCATAAGCTTCAGGTTCGTGTGTGTCACATCGAGTGCGAGGCCACTTAATAATACGGGAAAGCCAAATTAGACAAACATCAGATGTGAACATACGTGTTCTGTCTCTCACTCATTCAGTGTGTGCGTGTGTGTGTGTGTTTGTGTGTGAGTGTGTGTGTGTTTGTGTGTGTGTGTGTTTGTGTGTGTGTTTCTGTGTGTGTGTGTGTTTGTGTGTGTGTTTGTGTTTCATTGAGTGGCTCAGAAAGTAAGAAAAAAGTATAATAATAAAAATGTACAAGTAAATGACGCACATGACAAACATTCACACACACACACACACGCACACACACAGAGAGATCACATGGATTTTGATGAGCATAGGGCGCACTTGGCACATTTCTCTCATCTGTTTCTTTTATCATCTTGTTTGCCTACAGGGCAGGGTATAGGAGAAGGCAGGCTAAAAGCCAACGGCGTATGACAATTGCAGCGCATATCCGCTTCCGGTTTAGCCCCACCCCACCCCTCCGCACAGACAAAAGAAGGCCACATCAATTTGGACGCGTGTACATTTATCCTAATCACACACACACACACACGAGGAGCGGGAGGGTGTGGGTGAGCGGAGGCCAAGTTTATTTATGTGCCTGACGTTCTTTTATTATTTTAGTCGCCGGCATCTAACACACACACACACATACCATCACACACACACATATACCATCACACACACATACACACACCATCACACACACTCGCACACATTCCGCACCGTCGAGCTCGACGCACGCATCCGCTGCTCACTTTTGTCGCAATTTAGCTAAAAGCGTCATCTAAGAGGAAGTCCTTTTTTATATTTTGCTCGCTGCTGCTGCCACTAATTCTGCTTCTGCTTCTTCATCTTATTCTTGTGTGTGTTTGTGTGTAGTGTGTGTGTGTGTGTGTGTGTGTGTGTGTGTGTGTGTGTGTAAGAATTTTCTCTTATAAAAATGAGATGCAAAAGTGCGCAACAGAACAAACGTCGTCGCCCATTCTCTCCACTGTCAGGGTTATGCCACCGGAAACCATTCCCCTCCCCCCCCCCCCCCCCCCTCACTCCTAGCCACTTCACTGCTCACCGCACTCCACTCCACTTACCCGCCACACGTCGCACAAATCGTTGCTTTGTTGGCTTCCTTTGAGCGGTTTTTCTAGCGCTTCGTTTAAGTGGATGTGGAAAGAGAATTTGTCAGCTTTGCTGTGGGGCAAACTTAATAACCAAATCACCGAAAAACTCCAACCCAAATCAGCAAACAGAGCGAGAGGGGGAGAGATGGAGCGAGAGGGAGCTAGCAGCATTTGACTAAACAAATTGTTCAAGTATCACATTTCATTAGTGCAAATATTGGATGAATAATTGAAAATATTTAACATTAGAAATGCACATCGTAAAAGCGAACGCATAAAACCCAACAGCATACACTGAGCGAAAAACTCAAGCACTTTGCGCACACTTCTCACAACGATTTGTTAACGTTAAGCATTTTTAAAATTAGTAAAGATTTCCTTTAAGCAGCCTTCAAGTTGGTTTTAAGCAGAACGAAAAATCAAAATAATAAAATTTGCTAAGTTTAATATTTTCGATCTTAATTTAAGTACAGTTGCGCCTAACTTTGCACTTTTGTTTTAATGTTATTTGTTGATAGCAAAACTGAATAAGAATAAAACACCATTTGCTGAAAATTGTATACTTAATTCAGGCAAGATTTTTAACTTAATTTAAGATTTATTTGTTAAGACAAAACTCAAAATCAAAACAAGTGAGAAGGCTCTAGGCGAGAAGTCCCAACTAGAAGATACCCTAAACTCTATACTCAACGCGTACAGTCAGTGCCTGCAAGTATGTGTGGGTGTACTCGCATACTGCATACTTGGCTTAGCTTTAATGTTCCATATCTCCGGTGTTTCTCAACCGATTTCAATAAAAATTTCACAGCTTGTCATTATTTCGATAAATGTTTCAAACGTCATCTCAAAGTTTTCCAAATTCAAGCTTTAGTTGTTATCGATAACACGCGTATATCGGAAAGGGAAAAGTTATCGAAAACATATCGACTCGGCTATTGATGCTGATTAAGAATATATATACTTTATGGGTTCGGAGATGCTTCCTTCTGCCTGTTTCGTACTTTAGCACAAAACTATTCTAGCCTTTTTAACAATTTTTAATGGGTTCAGGGTATAATAAACTTGAACTTTGAACCTAGTAAAAGTAAAAGCTTTACTCAATTCAAGATTCTTTTCCCTTTTATAAAGCGAGTTTGCATACGTTTTAATGCTTCGTACTTGAAATTAAGAATAAATTTGAAGAAACGCAAAAAACGTTTTTTGGAATTTTTTGTTAGCTTTCTTTATGGAGTTCATGAAGTCAAACTAAAAGACGTAAGACACATTACTAGCAAAGCAATGAATGTTACTATGTGAGTGTGCGTGTGCGTGTGTGTGTTACGACGACGCGCATTTGACACATGTCGCCACGATGTTGGCAAGGACAAGGGACAACTGTTGCTGTTGGGTTGGCTGCTGGCATTTTTGGTTTCGTTCGTTGTTCGTGTCTTGTGTTGTGGCGGCCGGAAATGGCGTCAATGTCAACGTCGTCGACACACACACACACACTTGTGTGTAGTCTGTGTGTGTGTGAGTTGACATGTGCGTATGTGGTTGGCAGCAGCACGTTTATGTCTATGGCCTCAACTGACTGACTGTTGCTTCACGTGCTCGTTTACAGTCATTTATCATAAAAGTATACATATATATATACATTTTGTAGTCGCATTTTTATAAACTGTTTTGTTTCACACCCACCCACACACACACACACACACAACCAACGCTGCGACATTTTTATGAAGCTAATTTGATGTTGTCATTCTTCATTTCTCATTTTTTGTTACGCCATTTTCATTTTTACAGCTCAGCTGCCTCACACACACACACACACACAATCCAATGAAAATGTAATTTCCCGCGCGCGTCAAGCCAAAAGCCGAAATATGTAGTCGACCATAAAGCGACACCTAACGGCCGTCAGCTGCAACTGTAACGTATAACCGAATGTCGCACTGTTTTGGAGCTCTTAACTCTCGTTTTTACTTCCCCCTTTCCGGACTTGCTGTTGCTTTCTTTAACTACAACACTTCGTTACATATATATTGGTGAGTGAGGAGTGCGAAAAAGTACAGTCTGTGGCAAGGATATAGGTCTGAACATACTTTTTGTACCCTGATCCCATTCAAAATGGTTAAGGCGCCAATATCGGAGACTATAAAAGCTAGATACTCCAGTTTTGGATCATAAGGTCGCTAAGTCGCCAGGCAGTACAGGCTTGTTTCGAATTTGCGATACTATTCCAGTTTCCGATATACTCATGTTATCGATAACAACAAAATATTGAATTTGAAATAATTTTAGGTACATAAGATTACCTAATCCCCAGGTATTAGTTTGTTTATTTCAAATTTTCGATAACTTTTCCCGTTTCCGATATACACATGTTATCGATAACACCAAAAGCTTGAATTTGGAAAACTTTGAGATGGCGTTTGAAACATTAGACGAAATAATGAAAAGCTGAGAAACTTTTTTTTAAATCGGTTCAGAAACACCGGAGATATGGAACATTGAAGCTTAGTCTATGCAGTAAACTAGTACACACACATACACACACAAGCATACACTTACTATGGGATTTCTTGACTAGAACCTTCTTACTTGTTATAAAATGTTTTTTTGCTTGATTAAAAAGAACAAAGAAAGAATTAAGGTATAATAATTTAGTGTAACAAATATTTTTCACGTGTTGCAAGTGTTGCAACTATTTTGCTGTCCAGCAGTGTGGCGCTGGTGTGGACGTGCAACAATGCGCTGCGCCAAATTGCATTTGCTTGTGGCACCAAATTACGCTCCATTTCATGAGTAGTTTTATTTTCGAGCTGTAAAATAAAATCAAATGAAATGTTTACTTTCATTTATTAGCTCTTAAAGAAAATGTTGAAACGTGTGGCTGTAACTCTTTTCCCCTGTTTTCAATATCTTTAAATAATTCGGAATATGTTTGAATATGTTTGAATTGTTTAAAGTTGGCAACAATCTAGGATCTGAGACAATTCCAATGTAGTTTCTTATACTATTTTTGATTTTTTTCAGAGTTTCTCCTAAGAAACCTAACCTAAGTTCACCATACCCAGACACCACTGTACATGAGTGTATGTGTATGTAGGTCAATCTGAGTACTAGCTGCTTAAGCATAATCGCTTAGCCATTGAGCCAATCATGTTCTATGCAACATTAGCCAAGCAGCTCTCAAGCTTTAAGTATTTTTTTCTTTATATTTTTTTTTCTTTTTTTTTTTTGATCTAAAAACTTTGAGTGAAAAACTTATTAATAGTCTTAATATATTGAGGAATGCGCCCTGGGCGGAAAGAATTTGCTATGCCCCACACTTCCAAGCGCCTCTTGTTGCAATTTACCTCGCTCCCTCTCCCTCTCTCTCAGCTACTGAACATTGTAGTTCATCTCATTTTGGGTTGACTTTCGACATTGGCTTTGGCTTTGGTTATGGCTAATGCTGACAAGAAGAAGACGAAGCAGGGATGAGTGCAAGCTGGTGTGGGCAGGATTGTGCATTGTCCTTCCCCCGCCCTCCCCCCGCTGCGCCCTTGTTGCCGTCTTGTCGGATGCCTTTGTTATTCGTTTAATTAGATTTCTCAAGTAAACCACAAGAACCGCACATTTTCTCTAGCAGCCCAGTGCTGAGGTATGCGGAACTGGGCACAAGATGTTGCAGGGGAAGGGGCAGTTAAGGGGATGGAGAGGTTGGGGGGGGGGAACTATGTAGGTAAATGGAGCAGCGGCTTTCTCGAAGAATGTTTTGCTTAGCTTGAATGCAGGCTGCAATTTCAGATCTGTTGCTCGCTCTCTCGACACAACACAAACCGCACCAAGGCAGAAAGGAGCTCTGGCCGTTTTCTTATTGGAAACTTGCCCGCTGAAAAGGCTATTTTTCAATGGACGAGAGGGAGGAGTGGGGGCGGGGGCGGGGGCGTGGCAAACGTAGGTGAGTTAGCTGCAGACAGGCAACATTCACACAGCCCAAAACCAAAACAAACAAATACTAAAAATACAAACATACATATACATACATATATATAGGTTTGTACATACATACATATATATAGTTTTGTGTATATATAGGTTTCACTGTGACTTTCCATTTGTGCACTTTAATTTGCGGTGCGAACGAGGGCAGAAAAAACACAAACCGGAACCGCATCAAAGCGAGCTGCGGGCAATGAGTGAGAGATGCTTCTGGCACTAAGCACAATTTTGCAGCCAGACACAAAAGCCAAACCAATTGCAACATAACAAATTTATTACGACACCACCCCGCCCCGTCATAGCCCCGCTTGTGTTGCCTGTTGTTGATTTTTCATTTGGTGCATCTTTAGGCTAAATATTGTCACGCTAATAAGCCGAAACGAAACGAAACCCAATTAAAAATTCCCTAAACGAAAGATAATAACTGCAAGTAGAAAGCCAACTATGCTCCTGCCAACAACAACAGCAAGCAGCCACGCCCCTTTACGCCTACACAAAACACACAACAAAGGGTGGAGGGTTGGGGTGGGGTTTGGGGGTATTTGGTGGCCAACAACAACAGAGGCATATTATGCAAATTGCATAAAACTAAGATACATGCAACACATGGACACAAGTGAGTGTGCCTGTGTGTGTGTGTGCATGTGTGTGTGTGTGTGGGTGTGTGTGTGTGCCCATGTGTGTGTTTTTCGTGCAAAAAATCCACCACAACGAACATTGAAATGCTCTTGACTTCAAAGTTAATCCATATTCAAATAGTTTATTTAAGTTCTAAAATATTTTTGGATATATATTATATATATATTTTGTTTTCTTAGAGCAGAAACTTGTTTAGATTTCTTCAGACTTGTTTTAAGTTGAGTGTAGCTTAAACTTCACAGTATACGATTTCACTCCTTAACCCACTTTATAGTTATTTTCACATATTTGTAAACTTTAATCAGTTCCATAGTTTATGATTTTCCTGCATTTTCAAATAGTTTCTTTAAGTTCTAAAATATTTTTGGATATATATTATATATATATTTTGTTTGCTTGTTTCGATTTCTTCAGACTTGTTTTAAGTTGAGTTTAGCTTAAACTTCACAGTATACGATTTCACTCTTTAGCCCACTTTATAGTTACTTTTATATCTTTCTAAACTTTAATCATGATTTTATTTATGATTTTCCTTATTTATATTGCAACTTACGTTTAGATTCTTTTGTTGTCCTTAAGATATTTTTTCCCTTACCTTTGACTTATTGCTTTCTTCTTCTTTCTTCTTCTTTCTTCTTTCAATATATATATAATAATAAGCTATGTCTATATAAAATAGTATAAAAATCTGAATCTAGTTGAAGTAAACTTCCAACACTTAAATTACTCTTTCGCCTTTTGAACTCTTTTTATTTTTTTCCGCTGTTTTTGCACGTCTTTCAAACAAGACATGCAAATAAGGACCAACAACCTACCCTCCCCCCCCCCCCCCCCCCCCTCGCATACCTCAGCCAATTATTGTTGGTGCCTTTGTAGTTGCTGCTCCTTCGTCTTTGTTCAGTTTGCATCTCTTTTTTTTTGTGTAGCCTACCTTGACTTGGGTCTTGGGTCTCTGCTGTTGCTTTATTGAATTGTCCTTTGGCCCACTGATTATGTGCGTGTGTAGGTGTGTGTGTGTGTAGGTGTAGATAGCCGCTAGTCATTTTCTTTCTTATATTTTTTGTATTGTTGTTGTTGTTTGTGTAATTTTGTGTCGTCTGCTTTAGTTTGCTTTAGTCATTAATCTTCTTTGACGCGCTTAAATCACATGAATAACAAATTAGCTGGCATATTAGTATGCCCCCACCCCTTTATCATGTCCTTCTTCTTTACTTTCCTTGCCTTCTTTTTTGTAGCGAAAAAAGGTTTCCAAACAATCAACTAAACCCTCAACTGGCACCTTGACGTCCACATTCGGTTCAGACAGGGGAAATAATGAGGTTGGCTTGGGTTAGTTCGAGAAATCCCGACTAGAAGTTACCCTGCACGCTACACTTAGCCTTAGACTCTAGTGTATGTGTGTACTTCATATATTGCATACTTGACTTAACTTCAATATTCCATATCTCCGATGTTTCTCAACTGATTTCAAAAAAAGTTTCTCAGCTTTTCATTATTTCGTTAAATGTTTTAAACCTCATTTTCAAGTTTTCAAAATTCAAGATTTTGTTGTTATCGATAACATGTGTATATCGAAAAGTTATCGAAAACATATCGACTCGACTGTTGATGCTGATCACGAATATATATACTTTATGCTGTCGCACATGCTTCCTTCTGCCTGTTACACAAACCCAACATACCCTTTTCCACCATTTTGAATGGGTTTTGGGGGTTTAAAAACGAAAGAAAGAAAATGTGTAATAACAAAGGCAACGCTTAGTGTCATACAGGAGAGGCAGGTCCTTTGGGTGGGTCTGCTCCTGCCTTTTCCCCTCGCTGCAACAAGCTGCCTCATTTAGCTCATTGTCGTTTCGCTATTTTGCATAATTCATTGGCTTGTCAAACGGTGCGTATGCTTTATATTTACCACCCACCACTTTTCCACTCACATCCCTCTCTCTCTCCACCCCTCTCTCTCTCTCTCTCTCTCTCTCTGCTTACTTTGTGTGCGCTGTCAGTTTGCTAATTAGCGTCGCATTTTCATTTTTCCCACATTCAAACACTGCTTTTTCATATGCATATTACTTACATACATCCTTTTTTTAATGCAATTTAATTATTTTATTTCCCAACCCCAATTAGACTGACAAAGAGCGAAAGAGAGGGAGGGAGAGAGGGGGAGAGGGTGTGAATGAGATACGACAGCTTTGTGTTACTTTTTGGCTTATGTCTTGTGACATGTCCGTAGTCCGCGCTGATAAATTGAATGCATTTTTAATCGTATTCAACGCCAGCAAATCCCTTACAATCAGCCCCGCCTTCGCGACCCCCTCGGACTGCTTTTGGACCAGCTTCTACTTGGCTTGGATAATAATGCCATACATGCATATTCCATTTGCAAATTTGCGCGGTTCTCATTTAAGCCGCTTGTCTTAATTGACATAATCTTCAGCCATATAGTTATATGGAATTACAATTGTTCATATATATATATATATATATATATATATTGAACTCATTACCTTAATTCCTTGCTGCTTAAAAGTACACACAATATGAATTGAGACTGTAATGCTTCATACTTATTTGTATTCATATCTGATAATTGGACTTCAGATTAAAACAGCTTAACTGGAGTCAAACCAAATACAGCAAAAAGGGAAGAAAGCATTTCCCTGCGAGCTTTGCACATGAAAATAAACAAGTTGCAGTTGAGAATATCGCAAATTGACGTCTTAGTGCACACCTAGAGACTCACATCAATGTTATGTGAAGACTTCAGCCACTCAGCACTTGTCGTTTGGGCTGTGCCTTGATAGCAGTTAGTCAGCACGAAGGGAAATGGTTAGAAAACAAGTAAGAAAACAATAAGAAGAAGTATAGTAGAGAAATTCCGACAAGACAGTACCCTGAACCCTATACTTAAAGCGTACAGTCCGTGCTTTCAAGTATGTGTGGGAGTGTGTGGCATACTTGACTTAACTTCAAAGTTCCATATCTCCGGTGTTTCTTAACCGATTTCAAAAATAATTTCACAGCTTGTCATTATTTCTTGAATAGTTACCAACGGCGTTTCAAAGTTTTCCAAATTCATGATTTTGTTGTTATCGATAACATGTGTATATCGGAAATGGGAAGAGTTATCGAAAATTTGAAACAAACTTGTACTGTCTAGGGATTAGGCGAGCTTATGTTCCTAAACTTTTTTTCAAATTCATGATTTTGTTGTTATCGATAACATGTGTATATCGGAAACGAGAAGAGTTATCGAAAATTTGAAACAAACTTATACTGCCGTGGGATTAGGCGAGCTTATGTTCCTAAACTTTTTTTCAAATTCATGATTTTGTTGTTATCGATAACATGTGTATATCGATAGCAGGTAGAGTTATCGATAAGTTGAAACAAGCTTGTACTACCTAGGGATTAGATGAGCTTATGTTCCAAGTCTGAAGTCTCTAGCTCTTAAAGGCTCTGAGATCATGGCTATATCTACTCGGCTGTTGATGCTGATCAAGAATATATATACTATATGGGCTCGCAGATGCTTCCTTCTGCCTGTAACATACTTTTGGTCAACACCAATATACCCTTATATATATATATACCGATTTTTGATAGCTTTACTTATAAATGAAACTATTTCGTTAAGCTCTAGCTGGCTGCTGCTTTGGGTTCGTGCCACCTTTTGTGGCATAAGAGAGTCGCATTCGCAGCATAAACAGATGCACATAAGTTGCAGTTAAGTTGGCCACGACGCCATGGGCGTGGGCGTGGGCGTGGGCGTGGCAGCCACAATGCGGCCAACAGTTCAGCCATAAAGCAGCGCAACTGTTGCACGAAGCCACTTGGATGCTAGTCGGTGTTGCAGTGTTGCAGTGTTGCTGTGTTGCTGTGGCAGTAGTAGCTAGTTGTGGCCAACTAGGCTAGGATGCTTGGATTCATGCCACGGCATATCTGTGTGCGGCTCAAGCAAGCGGGCCTGTTGCCACATAAACAGCACATTTTATTAGATTACACATACGCCACCGTCTCCCCCACTCTCCCACTCTTTCTTACTCTTTCTCTCTTGCTCTTTCTTTCTCGCGTTGTGTAAGACAAAAGTTGCATTTTTATGACTCCCAGTGGATGTTTTGATACGTTTTTATGAGACGCGCGCGTGCCGTAAGGCGTGGCAAGTTCGTAGGCAATTCTCCTCCATCTTGCCAACGGGCCCACCCCGCCTCTCCTCACTGTTTTGTGTTGTCCTGCCTTATCGCAAACAGTTGAACATGCGCTTTAATAGAAAAATATGCCCGCTGTCGCTTCGCTTTTATTGCATTCTGTGTGGCAACTCCGAGTATCTGCAACCCTTTGTCGTCCTTCCGCTCGTTCGTTCAAAATATAATAATAATTCTCTTTGCCCATCAAAAAATTGGTGGCAAAAAAATTCCTCAGCGAAATGACAAACATTTTTTGCATAAATCGAAAAGAAGCGAAAAAAAACAAGTAAGCTCTAGTCGAGAAATCCCGACTAGACTATACCCTTAACCCTATAATTTACGCATACAGTCTGTGCTTGCAAGTATGTGTGAGTGTGTGTGTATGTATACGCGTATAGTGCATACCTTCTTAACTTCAATACTCCATATCTCCAATGTTTCTCAACCGATTTCAATAAAATTTTCACAGATTGTCTTTAATTAGTCTAATCTTTCAAACTGCATCAAAAAGTTTTCCAAATTTAAGATTTTGTTGTTATCGATAACAAGTGTATATCGATAACAGGGAATGTTATCGAAATTTTGAAGCAAACTTATACTCTCGTGGGATTAGGCGAGCTTATGTTCCTAAACTTTTTTCAAATTCAAGATTTTGTTGTTATCGATAACATATGTATATCGAAAATCGGAAAAGTTATCGAAATTATATCGACTCGACTGTTGATGCTGATCAAGAATATATATACTTTATGGGGTCGGAGATGCTTCCTTCTGCCTGTTACATACTTTTGCACAAATCCATTATACCCTTTTTACCCATTTTCAATGGGTTAAGGGTATAAAAATATGTCATCAAGCAGTTATCGATGGGCAAAAGTGTTTTTCTTTACAACGAATTTACATGTCTGACACATTTCGTGTTGACTTTAAAATCGAGCGGAAATATTTCGATTCAGCCTGATTCAATCATTGTTTCCCTCAAAAATCGTTTTTCACACGAATGTTTGAAGACAAGTTTGAAGCTGAAAGAGATAAATTTGATAGCAAAGTTTTTGGCGAATTCAATTTAAACACTAATTTATATAGTAGCTGAAAGTGTTTTAACGTTGCTCGCTTTTAAGCTGCTGCTTCTTCTTCTTAACGTTGCATTAAGCCAAAATCCAAATGTGTTCGCATGCAACAACAACCAAATGCTTGCATGCAACTGTTTGTACATCTGTTTGTGTTCTGCAGCAGACAAGCGACATCCATCCACATGCCTTCTTCCTGCCTTGCTTCTGTGTTTGTTTTTTTTTTTCGAGCAAAACTTTTTTGTAACTGACAAGCCCTGCAGCTTCCCCGTCCCCCCCCCCCCTGCGCCTGTTTCAGCGCCACGCTTATGCCGAGCAACTAACTAACTAACGAACTAGCTAACTAACTATGAATCTAGCCCATGAAGCATTCCTCTTTAAAACTTCTCTGAAAGTTTAGAACAAGCAAAAGTGTCCAACCCCAACCCCCTGCACTCCCCCCGCTAACTGCAGGCTCATCTTCAGCCGGAATCCTTGAAGAGAACACATACTTTTTGGGGCATGGCAAGTGGCAGCGCTGATTTACTTGGCAATTACAGCCAGTTGAGTGGCTGCTTGACGGACGGACGGACGGACAGCGTGCGGTGTGGCATGGCATGGTGTGGCATCCACAACGCCCACTTATATGGGCGTGGCAGCTCGCTCGTTCAATGCAATGAACTAGAAAGCTGTCTGATTAGCGTGGCGCTTGGCATAAAGTTAGCGCGCGGCAGGCACAGCAAAAGTTGCCACACACCAACACACACACACACATAGATTTATTGAAGCTGCTGTCCGCGTCAATAATTTGCATGGACTAACGCGCCAAGAAAGCGGGAAGAGCGGGGCGAGGAAGGGGTTGAGGTTTAAGTCGTGGCGGGGACAAAAACTCAAAGGCAAACAACTCTTCGAGCCGAAGTGTCAATGGCCGCTTTTACCTGTATGTATGTAAGTGTAAGTGTGTATGTGTGTGTGTGTGTGTGTGTGTGTGTGTGTGTGTGTGTGTGTGTGTGTGTCGAAGAGAGAGTGTAAAAGCGTGTTTGCAAAACTTTCTACTACGTTTTTGCTCGACTTATTTCTTTTACTAGTTGGATGTTTTCATTTTTTATTTTTTCTTTTTTTTTTTTGCACGCTGCATGCCACAAACACAACGTCGACAGCGACGTCGGCGCGAGCAGAGTGACAATAAATTGTTAAGTGTAAAAAGTTTATAGCATTTGAGTGAGTAAATGATGGCTGGGCCAACTGGCAACTGAGCTTACCCAAAAGTTCACCAGCAACATCGAGACGGAAACGGCGAACGGAGCGAGCGTGTGTTCAGCTTCCCCCCCTTGGCTCTTGCGACACTTTAAAGCGGCAACAACTACTACTTATGAGCTTTGAGTTAGTTGATTTTTTTTTCTTTCTTTTTTCTTTTTTGTTCGCATAAAAGTCGTTTCAAGTTTGAGTTCAGCTCAAAAGCGCAACGCACAACCGATCAAAGCATGAAAGAAGAAGCCCCAAAAGTGCAACAGCAGCAACAACAACAACAGTTGCATGTTGTTCGTGTGTTTTGGCCAGCTTAAAGTCACACAGCTGCCATTTAATGTGCAACTTTAAGATGGGTTAGATAGAAAAGCATATGACTCAAAGAATTTAGCTGAAGCTGATTGCGAGTTAGCCGACTAGAAGATACTTTGATTACTCTAGGTTTCGTGGATTATGCAAATGAAGAAACTATCAAAGTTGTTAAAGATTCGTTCTGGATTGCAATAAGCTTGAGATAACGAGCCTAAGAGCCTTAACTGACTGACTGCTATCAACGTACGAACGGTTAGGAATAGAGATCTAATTCTTTCGGGACATGAAAGCAAATGGATCATACTTTTACACTAAGAAGGGATTCGTTCAAAATGCAACTGCAAGTGACTTTATGTTGAGGTCAAAGGTTACTTCATATCATTACAGCACAAAGATCTACCAAAAATGAATAAGAAGAAGCAACAGACGGCAATACCAATAGTTAAAAGCGAATGCACTTGATAAGCGACCAAAGAACAAACACAAACAAATACATACAAACAAATACATACAAACAAATACATACAAACACATACACATACATACACATTGAGACAAGTCGTCGTCGTCGTTTCTCTTCTCTAATCAGCATGCAAATAGACGAAGAAGAATTTGTTGTTGTTGAGCTTTGTTTTTATCTGTTTGCACTCATCAAATTTCACTCATCGCCACCGCAAAAAGGCAGCGCTGTCCGCGTCAGCGTCAGCGTCAATGGCCGCCACAACAGCGCCAACATCAGTCTTCAGGCGTCAGTTGCGTTTTGTCAGCGCGTTCGTCACGAAGCCAAAAGCGACACACAGAGACAGAGAGAGAGGAAGAAACAACACAAATTACGAAAAGTTCTTACTATTCCTTTTTTTGTTTGTTCGTGCGTGTGTGTGTGTTTGTGCTTGTTGCATGAGCTGCAATGGGCCAAGAGGATCAGGAGCTATTGCTGCGAGGCAGCAGCAAGCATCCATCCGCCGAGCAGTTGCACAATGTAAGTAAGAAAAAAGTGTTGCATACTTCTAGGCGGCAGCGTCAACGTCGGCAATAGCGTGTGAACTAACTAACTAGATCACCCTCCCACGCGCTACCCAACCCCACAACACATTAACCACAAGCCGCCGCATTGCATCAGCGAAAATCAAGAATGTTCACATTTAGACAGAGTGAGAGAGAGCGAGAGAGAGAGAGAGAGAGAGATCGTTTGATCAGTGGAACGCATTATGCAAAGCAAATGTTGCAATACATGTAATTGGAGTCAACGCGAATAATCTGAATCTGTATGAACGTAGACATATATGCTACATATATATAATAACAACAATTGAACAATCTGTACTAACTCGTCTATGCTTTGGCCACATAGCATTGATTTTAGATCTCTGCCAACATTGCATAGACAAAACACACAAAACAGTTGTGGCTTCTGTGTGAACAGATCGTTGAGAGTGTTGTATTGAGATCTACATATGTATATAGAAACATATGATAACAATTTAGAACTTTCCGTATGATTATCTAATGCTTTTAGCTGTGTTTATTCTCCATTCTTTTCGGATTAGGGAAAACAAAGTTAATTGAATTTTAGTTAAGAAAAAAGTAAAATAAGTTCTGAGACTTTTCAAGTTATATTGCGGAATGAAGTTGAGCGCTTAAAGTCATCTAAAAACTGAATATATAGAGAGTTCCAAGACAACTCCTCACACAAGGTTTTTCTCTATCTTATTCTTACTATCAGTAATACCCAAAACTATCTAAATCATTTTCAAGTTTTTGACTCCTTAGATATCTGTTGTTCCTTTTGATACCTAAATGTTTTCAAATAAATAAGTTTATAGCCATATTACGAATGTGTGTTGTTGAAGGGTTTTGGGCTTTGAATATTTAAAACAATTTTCATTATTTTAGTTATAGTTATGTACACATTGATGCCAAAGATATGGACACGAAGCAATCACATTTTTGGATTCCAATTCAGACCATTGATGCAGAAGCGGGAAGCTAGCTGAGGAGAAGCTGTAAAGAAGTTCAGAATACAAGATATATAGATATATACATATATATATATACATACATACATACATACATACATGCATACATACATACACTCTTACATACTTACATACATACATACCCCACTTACATACACAAATGTATATGCATATGTCTGCCTAACTATATATGTCTCTGATGTCACATAACATATTATATTATATTTGCCGTATCTCAAAGCGCTTGCTTATCTGTTTGTCTCGCTGTATCTGTATCTAACTACCTGTGTGTGTGTGTGTATCTGTATCTTTTGACGCGTATCTGACCAAGTGCTTAACGCATGTTTGGGTATTGTCATTGTCGTGGCTTCTATCTGCTCGCATTCTTTGTTCTTGTGTTGATCACAATCTACAATCTACTCTTATCTGGGTCATTATTCGGCTGTCCATTCAACGTATCTATATCATCAGCATCCACACCTGTATCTGTATCTGTATCTGTAGCTGTATCTCTGCCTGTTTGCTGTATCTGTATCTTTACACCTGTCTGACAAGTGTCTTTCGCACTATCTTAGCCTCAGTTGTCGTCGGTCTGTGTGGACTTTGTTGTTTGGTTTGTCGAGCCAATAAGATATAAAGCCCAGCTGGCATGCAAACAGTAACGAGAGAGATCGCATTGAAGTAAGATTTTATTCTACTTTCAAATGGTTATCAAGTACATTTAAGGTACATCTAAGGTACATCGTATATAACCTAAGATTTAGTCGAGGTTTCTTCTTGATTCCTCCGCTTTCTTCATTCACAGCTAAGAACTACAGTTTCGAAACTCAAACTCTACTCAACTATCGAGCTATCAAGTTGAAATTATCGATATCTGTTCCTTACTTACTATCGATAACAACATAATCAATCTGGTTCTTAAGAAACTTTTTACTGTTGTTGATAATGTCTTCAACTTTCATCGAAATTTAGTTCGGAAAATACCAACTATTCAAACTTACCCTAACATATTCTCAAGCACACACACACTCACACACACACACACACACACACACACACAGGCTTAGTACTTCTTCTTTCTAGCTTTTGTTGTTCGTTCGTTTTTCTTCTGCTTCCTCGTAGCTTCTTTTCTGCTTTAGTAAAGCTCAGAGGAAACAGCCCGCTAAGAGTTTCCAATCAATATTTATAATCTATAGTTGTTTATCTCAGCAACTCTGATTTGCTGTTGTCTCCCTAGATATATATATATATATATGTGTGTATATGTGGGGCTTCGAGAGAGTGAAACCAAATCTGGTCGCCCGCATTGTCCGTTGCGGTTGTTGTCTCTCCATAAAAATTCCCTTTGGTCTGGGGTGGTCCAGCGTTTGTGGCTTGAGGGGTTTCCATGTAGTGAGGGGAGGGCGTTGTTTGGGGGTGGGTTGGAGGGGTGTTTACCCGCTAATTGCCGCAATATGAATAGCGTTTGCGTTTCACCTTACGCAATCATAATAATTTGTATAAATAATCATCAAAATTAAGCAAAAAAAAAACACAAGACACAACAGGCACACACTCTCCCACTCCCTCTCCCTCTCTCTCTCTCCATCTCTCTCCCCCTCTCTCTCCCTCACTGTCTCGCTGTGATGAATCGAGCATTCATTCAATGCGAAAAATGTCGCCCAGGTTATTAATAATCCGGACAGTTCAAGTCCTGTCCGCTGCTCTCCACTCCTTCCTTCTTCTTCTTCAGCATCTCCTGCCTTCTTCTTCTTCTTGTGCTAGTGTTGCTGCTTCGTCTTCTTCTTCTTCTTGCTGTTTGTTGGCTGTTGCATTTCAATTTGGCTTGAGAAATTGGAGACGGCTACGTCGAGGTAAACGCGAAAAATTCCAATATCCGTTACATGTGCCACAAAAACAGTGGGTGAATGGATGGCTCCAGTGGTTCGGGGTGGTTCAAGTGGTACGGGGTGGTTCGAGTGGTTCGAGTGGGTGGGGATTGGGGCTGGCTATAGTGTGCTTGCACACGAGCCAAGTAAAATTGTTTTCACAACAAATGAGGCCGAAAAATGTTATTAAAAAGTTTTTCCTGTATTTATTTGCTTGTGTTTGTGTTCAAAATGTTTGCTTCTATTGTTGTTGTTATTTTCATATTCTTTTGGCGTTTCTTAAGTGTGTGTTGGTGAGTGTGTGTGTGTGTGTTGGTGAGAGTGTGTGTGTGTGGCTGTATTATCTGCTTCTCAGCTGAGTTTGGCCCCGCGGCTTGTATTTTTAAATTTCATATTTATTTAATATTTTTTTTTACTTTGGGGTTTTTTTTTTATTTTCTTTTTTGAATAAATTATGAGGAAATGCGTTTTTAGCTGCTTTTCGGTTAGCCGGAGGCAAAGCTGTTTCCCGCCAGATGTCGCTAGACTCAACATTGTTTCTAACTACCTGAAATGAGTCAGAGTTTGAAGCATGTAAATTAAGTATTTAAATTGCTGTTGATGAATTGAGATTGAGTGGCAACGGGATAATGTTGTCAGCTACTTGTTGTTGGCTGAATTAGGCATTAAGTGAAACAGTTGATTCACTAAATCAAGCATGACTGTCCTTCAACATAATGTAAGTGGTTTTTTCCTACTTCATATTTTTATTTTTTGAGCATTTGTAAATGTTAATTAAAAGTTTTCAAAACTTTTCATGCTTTAATATTAACACGCTAAAAAGATGGTAGACGAGCAAGCTGTACTTGGAGATGCCCTACTACTTACTCCAGACATAACATATACCTGAACTTAGTATACCTGAATACTTCGTTTCCTTAACTAAACTCATATCATTATATATAATAATAATAACTAGATATTATATATAACCTTAAAGCTTAGTTAAGCTGTTTCTCATTCGATTTCAGTGAAATTTTCATTTCATCTTGAAGTTCAAGATGTTTCAGTTTCATTTTCGATAGCATGTGTTTATCGAAAAGTTATCGATAATTTATCGAAACGTTATCGATAACTTATTAATATTCCAAATCTGCAGACTTCAGCTTTTCAAACATTCAAGATCAACGAACAAAACGGCTGTTGATGTTATCGATAACTTATCGATATTCCGAATATGCAGACCTTAGCTTTAAAGACTTTCGAGATCAACAAACAAGCATCTGTTGATGCTCATGAAGAATATATATATGATTTGGAATATCGATAATTTATCGAATATTTATCGAAAAGTTATCGATAACTTATCAATATTCCAAATCTGCGGACCTTAGATTTTGAAACTTTGGAGATCACCGAACAAAACGGCTGTTGATGCTGATGAAGAAATTATATGATTTGGAAAATGGATAATTTATCGATAACTTATCGATACTCCAAATCTGCAGACTTTAGCTTTTAAAAACATTAGAGATCAACGAACAAAACGGCTGTTGATGCTGATGAAGAATATATATATGATTTGGAATATCGATCATTTATCGACAAGTTATCGATAACTTATCGATACTCCAAATCAGCCGACTTTAGCTTTTAAAAACTTTAGAGATCAACGAACAAAATGGTTGTTGATGCTGATGAAGAAATTATATGATTTGAAATATCGATTATTTATCGAAAAGTTATCGATAACTTATCGATATACCGAAAAAACGGCTGTTGATGCTGATGACGAATATATATATGATTTGGAATATCTATAATTTATTGATAATTTATCGACGAGTTATCGATAACTTATCGATATGCCGAATGTAAAGCTTTTAAAACGTTCGAGATCCACAAAAAACAAGGCTGTCAATACTGATCCAGAATATATATACACTATATAATCACAAATACTTCCTTCGATGCAAAACAGAAATTAGCACATCCTTCTTTTTAGCCTTCCTATACATATCGAATGAGGTTAGGGTATAGATAATGCGTAACTATAGCTAATATTTGCACAGTTTTATTCGGATAACATATTTCTGATGGCAAAAGCTAACAACAAACCAAAAAACAAACAAGATCAACGTTAGACGCGAAACAAACGCGTAATATATGCTAAGTAAATTACACAATGCCCAATTGCTCAATCAATTTGAGACTCAGATAGAGATAGAGTACGAGACACTCGGCGAAGCATTCAAAACTGATTCAGTGCACTCGAATAGAACTTTCGCTCGCCTGTCGCCGGAGTCACCTTCAAATGTCTCAAACTCGACGGCGACCCTCGACAAAAAACGAAAAAAATATAAACCAAATAAAGAAGAAAACCCAATTCAAACCCTCAATCTGAATACATTTACGCCTGCCAATTGTCTTACAAACTTGGCAACATTGCCAGCTATTTCCCTCACCCTCTCTCCCTCTCACTCCCTGAGTTTGTCTCGCTCTCAACAAGTTCGACACCGTCTGCGGCTTATGGCCGTCCTAATTTGCACATTTTAAATGGTCGAGTCTCTCGAAACTTGAAACAACGTTGGGCGCCACGCCCAGCCCTTAAGTAGGCGTTGGGATTAGCGCGCCGAAAAAAGATTTACGCGTCGTCGCCCTTTTTTATGGGTTCGCAGTGTTGTTCGCGTTAAATTGAAAAGTTTTCGGGAAACCTTTTTACAACCAACACATAATATTCCTCTCTCTCTCTTTTAGGGTGACCATGCAACGGCAACGGCAACGGCAACATCAACATCGCAGAGCTGCATTAGCCAGACTTTTGGCCAGGCCAAGAACTACGGCTCGCTCAGCCGCACCGACGACACTCAGCTGCCGGAGACCCTAACCTATGCCTGGCACAATGTCGACATCTTCGGCGCTGTCCATCAGCCGGGCTCCCACTGGCGCCAGCTGGTCAATCGCACACGTGGTCTCTTCTGCAACGAGCGACACATTCCGGCGCCGCGAAAGCATCTCCTGAAGAATGGTAAGAAAATTTATCCCAACTAGTATGTTTGATGTCCTGCGAATGTCCTTTTGCGTGTTACAGTGTGCGGCGTGGCGTATCCGGGCGAATTGCTAGCGGTTATGGGCAGCTCCGGTGCCGGCAAGACAACCCTACTGAATGCTTTGGCCTTCAGGTCGCCGCAGGGTGTACAGGTCTCGCCATCGAGCGTCCGTCTGCTGAACGGCCAGCCGGTGGATGCCAAGGAGATGCAGGCACGTTGCGCCTACGTGCAACAGGACGATCTGTTCATTGGCTCGCTGACCGCACGCGAGCATCTCATCTTTCAGGCCATGGTCCGCATGCCTCGCCACCTCAGCTATCGCCAGCGGGTGGCGCGGGTCGATCAGGTCATCCAGGAGCTGTCGCTGAGCAAGTGCCAGCATACGATTATTGGTGTGCCGGGACGTGTCAAGGGTTTGTCGGGTGGGGAGCGCAAGCGGCTGGCCTTTGCCTCGGAGGCATTGACCGATCCGCCGCTGCTCATCTGCGATGAGCCCACATCGGGCTTGGACTCGTTCACCGCACACAGTGTTGTCCAGGTGCTCAAGAAGCTGTCGCAGAAGGGCAAGACGGTCATACTGACCATACATCAGCCGTCGTCGGAGCTGTTCGAGCTCTTCGACAAGATCCTGCTCATTGCCGAGGGACGTGTCGCCTTTTTGGGCACACCCAGCGAGGCGGTCGATTTCTTTTCCTAGTGAGTACGAGCAGGGAAACCAGAGTTATCCCGAGTTATCCCCGAACACCTTACTGATTCTTTTCTCTTCTTCCGCCCAGTGTTGGCGCCCAGTGTCCAACCAACTATAATCCGGCCGACTTCTATGTGCAGGTCCTGGCCATAGTGCCCGGCAGGGAGGTGGAATCGCGTGAACGCATTGCCAAGATATGCGATAACTTTGCCATTAGCAAGGTGGCCCGCGATATGGAACAGCTGCTGGCGGCCAAGGCCCAGACCCAGCCACTGGAACAGCCCGAGAACGGTTATACCTACAAGGCGACTTGGTTCATGCAGTTCCGTGCCGTCCTCTGGCGCTCCTGGCTCTCCGTGCTGAAGGAGCCGCTGCTCGTCAAAGTGCGACTCATCCAAACAACGGTAGGACTAACCCCTTTTTATACCCTGAACCCATTGAAAGTGGGTGGAAAGGGTATAATGGTTTTGTGCGAGAGTGTGTAACAGGCAGAAGGAAGCATCTCCGACCCCATAAAGTATATATATTCTTGATCAGCATCAACAGTCGAGTCGATAGGTTCGATAACTCTTCCCGTTTCCGATATACACATGTTATCGATAACAAGAAAATCTTGAATTTGAAAAAATTTTAGGAACATAAGCTCGCCTAATCCCACGAGAGTATAAGTTTGCTTCAAAATTTCGATAACATTCCCTGTTATCGATATACACTTGTTATCGATACCAACAAAATCTTGAATTTGGAAAAATTTTAGGAACATAAGCTCTCCTAATTCCTAGGCAGGACAAGTTCATTTTAGATTTTCAATAACTCTTCCCGTTTCCGATTTACACATGTTATCGATAACAACAAAATCTTGAATTTGGAAAACTTTTAGGAACATAAGCTCGCCTAATCCCTAGGCAGTACAAGCTTATTTTACATTTTCGATAACTCTTCCCGTTTCCGATATACACATGTTATCGATAACAACAAAAACTTGAATTTTGAAAAATTTTAGGAACATAAGCTCGCCTAATCCCTAGGCAGTACAAGTTTATTTTACATTTTCGATAACTCTTCCCGTTTCCGATATACACGTGTTATCGATAACAACAAAATCATGTATTTGGAAAAGTTTTAGGAACATAAGCTCTCCTAATTCCTAGGCAGTACAAGTTTGTTTTAGATTTTCGATAACTCTTCCCGTTTCCGATATACACATGTTATCGATAACAACTAAATCTTAAATTTGGAAAGCTTTTTGATGCAGTTTGAAAGATTAGACTAAATAATGACAGTCTGTGAAGATTTTATTGAGATCGGTTGAGAAACACTGGAGATATGGGTTCAGGGTATAGTCTAGTCGGGATTTCTCGACTAGAGCCTTCTTACTTGTTCCTTTTCTCTCCTTGAAACTGTCTCTTTCGTCCTTTTAGATGGTGGCTGTGCTCATTGGATTGATATTTCTGGGCCAACAGTTGACCCAAGTGGGCGTAATGAACATCAACGGAGCCATCTTTCTCTTCCTGACCAACATGACCTTTCAGAATGTGTTCGCCACGATTAATGTGAGCCTTGAAGATCCTTTTTAACTCTTTCCTCGTTTCAAAGTCGGTCTTTCCAGGTCTTTACGTCGGAGCTGCCCGTGTTCATGAGGGAGGCGCGGAGTCGTCTCTATCGCTGTGACACCTACTTTCTGGGCAAGACCATAGCGGAGCTGCCGTTGTTCCTGACCGTGCCGCTTGTGTTTACGGCCATTGCGTATCCGATGATTGGACTGCGAGCCGGTGCCTGGCATTTTTTCAACTGTTTGGCTCTGGTCACACTGGTCGCGAATGTGTCCACCTCGTTTGGGTACTTGATATCGTGCGCCAGCTCATCGACATCGATGGCATTGTCGGTGGGTCCGCCGGTTATCATACCGTTCCTGCTATTCGGTGGTTTCTTTTTGAACTCCGGTTCGGTACCGGTTTATCTGAAGTGGTTGTCGTATCTGTCCTGGTTCCGGTATGCGAACGAGGGTCTGCTGATCAATCAGTGGGCCGACGTGGAGCCGGGCGAGATCAGTTGCAACTCCTCGAACACAACGTGTCCCGGCTCCGGCAAAGTTATATTGGAGACGTTGAACTTCTCGGCCGCCGATTTGCCGCTCGACTATGTGGGATTGGCTCTGCTGATTGTTGGTTTTCGGGTGTTTGCCTATATGGCGCTGCGATTGCGTGCCAGGCGCAAGGAGTAGCGATGCATAATGTTTATATATCACATGTATAAATATAAATATATAAATATGTTTTTTTTTTTTTTTTGGATATACTTTAATAATTTTAGACCACAAAAATGCCGATGAAAGCTACATTTAATGTTAGTAGGCTTGTCATTAGCAATTAAACATGCTTTATATATAAACAACAACAAGATTTCAAATTATTCAGCTCATTTCAAGCAAGCAAAACGGCTGCAGCATTTTTACAAAATTCAAAACGGGCGCCTTTGAGTAAGTTCACCAACGCAAAAGAAATACACCTTTGAGACACAAATTCACCATACTGACAACCACGCTGCTTACACATATACACAGTCCATTAGTGCGCACAAGACAGAAATATCGAGCATAGCCGTTAACCATTGATAAGAGCGACACAACCATAGTGAGCGAAGTGCGACGCAACAAGCAAGCGGCGGCTGGCGCGTCTCTCTTGCTCGCTACGTTTTGTTGTTGTGCTAAATAATACTATTGTTTGGCGAGAGCGTGTGTGCGAGTCTGCTTTTGCCTGACTGCGGCTGTTTGTCGTGTTTGTGTTTGTCTTTGTGTTTGTTTAATCTAATCAAAACGCTCGTCGCCAAAACTAAGTCTTAAGTAGTTAAAATTAACTGTCGTCTCAACACACACACACACACACACACACACACTCACACACTGCATGCAGTGTCCAATAGCTCAGCCTCAGTTCGCTGCGCTTCCCGTTTAAATCGCCGCCGCCGCTGCCGTCGCCGCTATACAATTGCTGCCGTCGTTCAGTGTTTAGTTGAATTTTAGTTACCGCACGGCGTAAGCGTCGCTGCTCCGCTCAAAATAAAAATATAAAGTTTTTTAATACAAAACATAGCAACAAAGTCGCGTCATAATTTCGAAATTCGAGTGCTGTTAACATCAACAATCCAGTTGGAATTTTGCTCAGTGCTCCGAATCCAAACAACAACAACACACACACGTACAGAGCGTTGTGCAGCGAAATAGAAATCGAGGCGAATTGCCTGCCTGCCTGCCTGCGTTGCGGCCAATTGATTTTTCACCAAATATATACATATATTTGGTTGACGGCGCATTCGCCAAACAACACAAGAGCCGGCAATTGACCCTCGCCCCTTTCCCCACCAACAGCCGCGCACCCATAGTCTGGCCGCGTCGGCCCTAACCTCAAAACAGCTGTTGCATACAGCGGCCAACAACGTGTAAATCAAATCTAAAAACAACAACAACAACAACAACACATACATATATTCATAAAATGGACATCGAAACGCTGCGCAGTGAATGGGATGAACTCAATCGCGAGTACACAGAACTTGAGGTGAGTTATTTCTGCTGGTCGTCGGCGTCGGCGTCGGCGTTGCTGTTGTTGTTGCCAACTTCGCTTCTTTTTTTAACCTTGAAACCCCTCCGCTCAAACAACAGACGTGCAACAGACGCTACATTGAGCTGCTGGAACAGCTGCATCAGCATCAGCAGAAATGCTTCAACGAGATCAAACATCAGCGATATCGCATGAATCAAATAACGGCCTCGATGCGACAGTAAGTACACAAATAACAAAGTAAAATACATATCAAGTATGTATGTATGTGTATGGTACATATTTACGTATGAGTAGCGGGAAAAAAATGCAACCCTTCCAACTGTAATTGCATGCACTTTACACATACATATACGTATGTGTGCTTCCAACTAGAGATGGTCGCGTGACATGATTTTATGCGCTTAGACATGAATATTATTATATAGTGGTCAATGTTCGCATCAGAAGCATTCAAAATAAACACTTTTATTGCACTTTCAAGTTTATAACATTGTTGTGCCCATAATAAATAGTTTACTAAACTGTTATATTGTGTGCATTGTCATCGCTAATACCAGTATAAACAACCCACCATTTAAGTTTTCCAACTGGAATTTGATCTCGATCAATTACAGTTAGCTTTCGGTTACCACTCCGTCTAATCGGATTCGCAACTGCGATCCATTCACACACACTATAACACACACACACACACCTTATCAGTTGGCTGTGAAACACATGTATGGCGGGCAATTAGTCAGTTAGGTAAGGTGACTCTTATCGGCGCCAACAGCTGTGATAGTGGAGCTCATATCTATAATTTTATATGTATTTCTTTAAGTTAGCTACAATTTATTTTTACAAGTGTGCGTTTCTTTTGATAAAAACAACAACAACAAAAATGTGATAAAAACCCACACGAAGGTAGACTTTGTTCCGCAACTGGCGTTTTGGGGCGTGTTGATTGCCATAGCGACAATGTCATAAACTGTTTATATTCCAATTGGACGCACAACTTTGTTCCGTTAACCGCCAAGCCCCCGTCTAAAGATCTTCGCTATTTCCCACCTCACAGCAACTAGCTCTCTCTCGCTCGCTCTCATCTCGTCGCCCTTGACCCTGTACACTGGTACAGGAAGGCGTAAACGTAGGCGCCAGCAAAGAGCAAACGCTGCGAAACAGATATTAAAAAACCAAAAACAAAAATGATGTGAAAAATAAATAAACAAAACCTAACAGACTGACCGCGAGCAGTTGTACAGTGAGGCAAATCTGCTGAAGAATTAACAAAATCATAAAAATAATTAAAAATTTTATAATTCATGGAAAAACACAACAACAATAAATTAAGCTTTATTTTGATTGTTGAGTTGCGTTGCGAAAACTTTAGCGCAACCTAATCAACTTTGACCCACTGTGCATGCAAGTTTGCAAGGCCAAGCAGTAGTCAAGTTCTCATTGGTTGTTTTTGTTGTTGTCTGAAGTGGAGTTTCTGCTGTTGTTTTTGTTTTGCCACTGATCAGACTCTCATGAGAGCGGAGAGCAAACTGAATGCTCTGAGCGCAGCTCTCTCTCTACCACGTTCTCACCACAGCGAAGCGAGCAGCGCTGTTCATGCGTGTGTGCGTATTCGCTGTCCTCGCATTTTTACCTTGTTCTTCTCGCTGTATGACCTTGCGCTCAGCTGTCTCTGTTTTTGCCAGATTCACTCTAAAGTTTTTTCGTTTTTTCATTGTCCAAAAAAACTACCGCCACACACACACACACATATGCAAACGCCATAAAGCTCGTTTTACGTTTATTTTAATTGACATATGCAAATAGTTGTCGGCAGCTGCCATACAATTATTACCGTTTCTGGTTCTCTTTCAGTTAGTTTTGTTATATGTATGTATTTGTATTCTTGCTGGTCATTGTTGTTGCTGCTGCTGCTGCTGCGGTGGTTGTTATTGCAGTTCATTGCTTTTGCAAAGCGCCGTCATATGTGTGCGTTTGTGTATGTGTTTGTGTACCGTTCAGCTAAAGGTGTGCAATGTGCACAAATAATGAACAACAACAAATGCAAGGTTTTGTTTTGCTTTTGCCTTAAGTGGTTCCGTTAATGACAACAACGCAAAATGGAAAATCAAATACAAATAAATCTGTCAAAAAACTATTTTTAGTCATTAGGAAAAACACGTAAAACAAAAACAAACCTTACGTAACGTATGTATGTATGTACGTTACGTTATACTTGAAAATTGTTTTTGCTTGGCATTTTTAATCTCTCTTTACAGTTAAAGTTGATTCACAGTTTCTTGGACTCTGCCGATATTTTTCCATATATCATTTTTTTTGTTTTTTTTTTTGTGGTTTTTTTCTTCTTCGATTTTTTGCTTATCGCATTTTTCTACTGTTTATTAGATGTTTAAAAAAAACATGAAATATTATGCAAGCGATTGATAAAACACACACACACACATACACACACACACTCACACTTACATACACATAGATAGCTATCAATAATGTCTTAATTGAACTTTGGCGTTGGACTAAAAATTGAAATAGTCGTGTTGCCGTGTGTTTAATTGATATCATCATATAGTGACAGGCCCCCCTCCCCACCCCACCCCTCTCTTTACCCTCTTCCCCACTCTTCTCCCTCTTCTCGTCTAACCATATATAATAGTATTTATGCAAATTGCATAGCTCTCGCAGCGACATCGAATCGATTGACCCACAACCAACAACGCTTGGCAATTCCCGACTTTATTATAGGTCAATATACCGTTAACCTAACGTAATTGCACTTAAAAAACCGACACAAGAAAACAAGAACAGATCGAAAGATACACATTTTCGAACGTGGGAACACTTTTTGCCTTGGAAAACTTTTTAAAGAATAATGCTAAAAATAACGAATAATTAGTTAAGTTCCAAAATTTGTTTTTAGTTCTTAAGTAAAGTTAAGAAACATCATTTTTTATATATTTCTTCGATGAGTTGAGTCTTTAAAAGTCTTTGTATGCCCGTTGGAACCTCAATGTGTTTCATACCATATCGATTTTCGATAACTTTCGTTAAATATGTTTTTGATGAGGTTATTCATGAGATTTTAATATTATATATGATATTAGAAAAGTTTATCGACCTGAAAAGTCCTTAAAAGTATTTTCAATGTATTCCCAACCATATCGATTATCGATAACTTTTGTTATATATATTTTAGATGAGAATATTCATGAATTACTATTCTATATGATATTAGAAAAGTTTATCAAGATAAAAAGTCTCAATGTATTCCCAACCATATCCATTTTCGATAACTTGCCCGATTTCCGATATACACATGTTATCGATAACAAAAAAATATTGAATTTGTATGCCCGTTGGAACCTCAATGTGTTTCATACCATATCGATTTTCGATAACTTGTGTTATATATGTTTTTGATGAGAATATTCATGATATTTGAACTATTCTATATGATGTTAAGAAAGTTTTTCAACCTAAAAAGTCCTTAAAAGTATTTTCAATGTATTCCCAACCATATCGATTATCGATAACTTGCCCGATTTTCGATATACACATGTTATCGATAACAACAAAATCTTGAATTTGGAAAACTTTGAAATGGGGTTTGAAATTATAGACGAAATAATGATAAACTGTGAAATTATTATTGAAGTCGGTAAGCACTGACTATATGCTTTACGTATAGGGTTAGGGATACCCTGTATAGTTGGGATCTAGTTAGGCTTTCTCGACTGGAACCTTCTCACCTTCTTACCCCATCCCACCTCGTCTGACGATAACCTCTCCGTCGGCTGTTTGTCTGTGTTGTTAACTTGCAAAAATCCTGGCCTATATGTTATGCTGATGTATAAGCTAAAGTATTATAAAGTTTCATCCAAGTCCATTCACTATTTTTGGCGTGAAAGACCAAAAAAAAACACAGAAAAAGTTTCCCAAAAATAATATTTAAGAGAATTATTAAGAAAAATTAATAGAAATAATGTTGAGATAAATGATTACAAGTTTGAAAAGCTTTGAAGCGTACAAGTTGAATTGAAAAACTCATGGCTTGACTTCGCAGGTTCAAAGGACCCGTCGCCGGCGAGGAGAAGGAGAAGATCGATGATCTGCAGAAGATGTCGCTGAAGCGGAAGGCGCAGTTGCATGAAATTGAGCAATCGTTGCCAGCTAAATCAGGTCGCTACCTGCAGGTAAGAAAGAGCGAGAAAGCAACTCTGTGTGCGAGAGAGAGAGAGAGAGAGAGGGAGAGAGAGTTGTAAGTTAGTTTGGGCGCACTTACAAATTGGATTTGTAGGGTAAAAGTTTTCGCTTAAGCGACAATTTGTGCCGCTTGTTTGAATGGAGTTGACTTTCACTTAAGTTTTGCTCAATTTGTGTTCGTTTTCGTTACGTTTTTCCTGTTTTTCCCGTAGATTATCCTGGGCGACGTGAACGTCTCAATTCTGAACAGAAACGACAAAGTTCGCTACAAAGATGACTATGAAAAGTTTAAATTAATACTCAACGTAATTGGACTGATAATGGCATTTTTCAACTTGATATTCAACTACAGGTAAACTCAAAAAAAAAACTATAAAACAACTTTTCCGCCGCCGCAACCCTTAACCCACCCAAAACCCATTCGACACTTATCGTTTCTAGAGCCCTGGAGCTGGCCTTCATATTCCTGCTGGTGTGGTACTACTGCACCCTGACCATACGCGAGTCCATCCTGAAGGTGAACGGCTCGCGCATCAAGGGCTGGTGGCGTGCCCATCATTTCATCTCGACGGTCGCCGCCGGCGTGCTGCTCGTCTGGCCCCAGGGCCAACACTGGCAGCTCTTCCGTCTCCAGTTCATGTACTTCAATGTGTACATCAGTAAGTAATCCCAACCGCATCATACACATACATTATCTTATCACAAAATCACAAATTTTGCAGGCATCGTGCAGTATTTGCAGTTCGGCTATCAGAAGGGTCTGCTCTATCGTCTGAAGGCGTTGGGCGAGCGCCACAACATGGACATTACGATTGAGGGCTTCCACTCGTGGATGTGGCGCGGTTTGAGCTTCCTCTTGCCGTTCCTCTTCATTGGCTATGCCTTTCAGGCCTACAATGCCTACACTCTGTTCAAGCTCGCCTATTATCCGCCCGATGCCCCGTGGCATGTGTCGGTCATGTGCGGACTCTTCCTGTTGCTCTTCTGCGGCAACATTGCCACCACGCTGTGGGTGGTGCCCGAGAAGATACGCGAACGCGCCAAGGAGCGTTATCGCCTGCAGAGCATGGGCAAATCCATGAAGCTCAGCAAGGAAATGAAGGTAATGACGCTAATAACGGTTATTCTTATATATATATTCTCTTTTCCGTTTTGTCAACTTTGTCGTCTCGTTACAGAACAGTGCCAGTGATTTGGACATATCGAACAGTTCGCAGTCATCAGCAACACCAGCAGCCGACAAGAAGGCTAACTAAAGCATTTTTTTCCAGCGCTCACTTATATACTATATATACTATATATACTATATATATATATATATATATATATATATGTATAGTAAATATTTTCTATTGTTTTTTTTTTCACACTTATTTATTAATTCTTTGCTTTAAGCTGAAGTTTTCGGCCACTTTGCTTCTAACTAGTTTTTTTTTTTTGCTATCGGTTTATCGCATTCAATTGATTTCTTCTTTGTTCAACTAACTTGGCCAAGACAATTAAAGTTGGGTAACAAATTGGAACAAATGCTTTAAATTTAAAACTATGTACATTATTTTTCTCTTTCTTTTTTTTTTGTCATTGCTTTAAGTATATATTTAGATATATTTTTTTTACAACTTGCTTTTAGAGTTAAAGTCGAAAAAAAACGGAGAAAATGTGAAATGAAAATTGTAAAAGTTTCTTTTTTTGTGTGCAACAGAAACGAAATGATATTGAATGAAAACGAATTTGCACTGAACACAACAAAATAAACAGAGAAAAATACAAACCACAAAATTGTTTATGCGTATTCGTTTTATCGGGCGGGTTGGCAGATATCTATATACATGTGTGTAAACTGTGATTACATTGACCACAAATTATTGAATTGCGTGTTAAGCAGCGCCCATTACTGGAATGTTTTTGTACCCTGAACTTATAGAAAGGGTATAATGGGGTTTCGTGCGAGAGTGTCTAACAGGCAGAAGGAAGCAACTGCGACCCCATAAAGTATATATATTCTTGATCAGCATGAACAGCCGAGTCGATCGATTTTCGATAACTTTTCCCGTTTTCGATATACACATGTTATCGATAACAACAAAAACATGAATTTGGAAAATATATTTATTCTTGATTAGCATCAACAGCCGAGTCGATAGATTTTCGATAACTTTTCCCGTTTTCGATATACACATGTTATCGATAACAACAAAATCTGGAATTTGGAAAACTTTGCGATGCAGTTTGAAACATTAGACGAAATAATGATAAACTGTGAAATTTTAATCGAAATAGGTTGAGAAACACCGGAGATATGGAGCATTGAAGTTAAGTACACACACTTACTTGCAAGCACTGACTGTACGCTTTGAGTATAGGGTTCAGGGTATCGTCTAGTCGGGATTTCTCGACTTGACCCTTCTTACTTGTTTTTTGTTCATTTCGTTGAAGTCTCTCCAAATGACAGCGCGGTTTTGTGTACCGGTTCTTAGCGGTTTGTATGTAGCGTGAAGTGTTTGAGTAATTAACCACAATTTGGTGCTCATTTGTACGGTTCAAGGCAAGTAAGTTACGCTAAGTATTACAACAATGTGCACAGAGTCAAAGTACTTAAAAACTTGGCTTAATGCAAAGGCGTTAAAGTTATAAAAAATGCTTTAAAATAAATATATGTGAAGCATGAACTATTCCAATTATATGACAATCATACCTGTCATATCATTTGAATAGTTCATGCTTCACAAATATTTATTTCATAGCATTTTTAATAACTTTCGTAGTTTGTACGAATATAGATTAAAGATTTGTTTAGTCGAGTTTGACTTGTGAAACTCACAAATCTTATAATGATTTTTACTTAACTTCTTTATTGACTCGCAATAATAAAGCTTTTACATCAGATTAACACATAGCTTTGATTGATATTGATATAGCTTGAAGTACTTATCCATTTGAATAAGAAGTAGTATTGAAGAGATCTTTCCTTAAACATTATACGGATTATTCCTAAGGTCTTCATTGATCAAACGAGACAATTGAGTTTGCTAGCTTTTCCTTTTCCTTCGCTTTGGATGCTGTAAAGTGTTTGCATTTTAATGGACGGCGATTGTTTGTGCTGGGATATCAAAGTGGCAACGTCTTAATTGCAGTTTTGTTTGCTTGGTTAATTTGACTGACATTTAAATTGTTAACCCTGTCATTATTGACCCTGTCGACCCGGCGCAAGTCCATTGTCTTGCTGCACAGTAAGTTTATTGGACAACGCTTGTACCCTTTAAAAATGGCTGTAGCAGCTTGAAACATGTATTACTGTGTAACAATCAAATTCGATTAATATCGATAACCGATTATTATAAATAGTACAGCATTGCATATAGAGAATCTGTAATAATTGAGAAAAACCCGCACATTAGGTATTTTTAACAATGAACATCAATTAATATCGATAACCAATAATTATCGATAACCGATTACTATAAGTATTACAGCTTTGCATATACAGAACCTATCATAATTGAGAAAAACCCGCGCATACGGTATTTTTAACAATTGACGTCGATTAATTTCGATAACCGATAAATATCGATAACCGATTATTATAAATATTACAGCAATGTACATGCACAGGCTATAATAATTGGTCAAAAAGTCACATAGGGTAATTTTTAAAATCAAAGTCGATTAATATCGATAACCGATTATTATAAATATTAAAGCTTTGCATATACAGAACCTATCATAATTGAGAAAAACCCGCACATAGGGTATTTTTAACAATGAACATCAATTAATATCGATAACCGATAATTATCGATAACCGATTATTATAAATATGATAGCTTTACACATGCAGAGGCTATAATACTTGAGAAAATCACACACATAGGGTATCGGTATCGATTAATATCGATAACCGATAATAATCGATAGCCGATTAATATGATTATTATAGCTTTGCATATGCAGAACCTATAATACTTGAGAAAAAACATACTCACATAGAATATTAATATCGATACCCGAATGTTAGGGTATTTCGTAGTCGATTACAGTTCACGCCGTGCTCCACTGCACACACACTCCTGAAGCACTTTCGTACTTGTTGGCTCTTGCTTTTTGTCTTGGCCAACAATTTACTTGTGCATTGTGCGATTAGAGCTGGACAGCCGGCAGACTGATTGCCCACGAATGAGGCGGTTCTTAGGAGGGTGAAGGAGCTGGGCGTAGGAGTTGAAGATGGGTGGCTTTGGCATCTCTCGCTTGTTGTTGGTTTTGCTGGCGGCCATTAATGCGGCTGTCGTCTGGCCCGGGCTTTGCAACAAAAGCCCTGCAATGCGGCAAAAGCGGCGGCTTTTTCTGCACCATCGCCAGCAACAACAACAACAACATATTCTCACTGTCTGTGTGTGTGTGTGTGTGGGAGGGGTCAACCGCAACCGCAGCGCAGGGGGCACATCCTGTGCCCTATCTGCTCGTCCTGGCCATTTGCTTGTCGCGCTGCCGCAGCCTAATTTGGCGAGAGTTCATTAATTGCGTAAACGGCGCGCGCGCTTTTAATTATGTCGAACGACGGATGGGGGGGTGGGGTGGGGTGGGGCTGGTCACGAACCGGGCGTATTTTGTGCATTTGTGGCATTGTTTGCATTGTTGTGCAACAGCAGCCAGTTGCTCTTTGCCCCATCCGCTGACTGCTTGAATGTTTTTGCTGCGGCACCAACGAAATTTACGACTTTTGGTCGATCCAGCCGCAGAGGCCATCATTGAAGCACTGCCACTAAAACCTATGTGTATGCGTGTGTGTGTGTGTGTGTGTGCGAGTGTGTGCGAGAGTGTATGTGCGTGTGTGTGTGTGTGGTTCCGTGCGATTATCATTTATTGCAACCGCATACGGAAAATGTCATTGGCATTGTGAAGCGCGTAATTCGTTAATTTGATAAGCATACGCCATGTTGAACAGCCGATTGAAAAGACCATTGGCATTTCCTGTGTGTGTGTGTGTGTGCGTGTGTGTGTGTGCCATTGGCAACACAAATAGCTAACACCAAAATGCACAATTCCCAATAACTTTGTTTTCACTCAGTCTGTCCCAAAAAAAACTTAAAGTGGGTTAATCGATAAGTTTCGATAACTCAAGCATGTGTGAAAAATTCGGTTTACCAAGCATTATAATCGTTGCTAAGCATCTGCATCTTTACATTGCTCAAACAACCAGCTTTAATGTATAATAGAAAATAATTCTCAAAGTTCGTGAAAAAATTCCACCCAAAAAAATTTACTTGAAGATAAGTCAAAACTTTCCGAAGTCGTAACTCCCTCAAAACTTAACCGATTATAAAATGCAATACCTTAAAAGTCATGATTTGGCATCTAGTTTAATATTGCATTTCCAGTTTAAAACATGATTTTCACTCGAAATTCCTGAAACAATTCTTTCCAGAAACTTTCCAATGTTATAACTCCCTCAAAACTCAACCGATTTTGAAGTGCAATACCGCAAAAGTCATGTATTAGCATATAGATTTATACTGCATTTCCAGTTTATAACATAATTTGAACTCGAAATTCATGAAAAAAATCGACTTGAAGATAAGTCAAATCTTTCCGAAGTCGTAACTCCCTCAAAACTCAACCGATTATCGAATGCAATATCTCAAAAGTCATTATTTGACACCTAAATTAATACTGCATCTCCAGTTTATAACATAATTTGAACTCGAAATTCATGAAAAAATTATTCCCAGAAACTTTGCGAAGTCATAACTCTCTCAAAACTCAACCGATTTTGAAGTGCAATACCGCAAAAGTCATGTATTAGCATATAGATCTATACTGCATTTCCAGTTTATAACATAATTTTTACTCGAAATTCATGAAAAAATTATTCCCTGAAATTTTCCGAAGTCGTAACTCCCTCAAAACTTAACCGAATTTCAAATGCAATACCTTAAAAGTCATAATTTGGCATCTGAATTAATACTGCGTTTCCAGTTTAAAACATGATTTTCACTCGAAATTAATGAAAAAATTCGACCAAAAAAAATCGACTTGAAGATGGTTTAGAATGAGATCTTTTCTTACTTCACTAAAACCTAAAATAATCTATTATATATAATTAAGTTTATTAAGTTAATTTTTAGTCGTGTTTTAATAATAATTTTATAAATCACTTTTTTATTAATTAAGAAAAGCTTTAAACATAAGTTTTTAAACGTTTTTTTGAAGTATAAAGTTCCTCATCATATAATCTCAATATATATAGTTATATTATTATGAGTTATAAAGTTCTTTATCATATAATCTCAATATATATAGTTATATTATTATGAATTCTAAAGCAACCCTCGTTGCTAGTTTTGTCAAATGAGATCTACAAACGTTTTTTTTGTTGTGGTTCTTAATCAGCTTTTGATTTATTCGACGCCCAGCTGAATGCGGAAATAAAACCTAAACTATATATATACATATATATAGATATATGTATGTGTGTGAGTACATCTTGATAAGGTATCAATCAAACAGAAACGATAACAAATCAACTTAATGACGCCTACACTTGCGTCAAATAATAATTCACTAGGCTCAAAGTCCCTTGGAAACGTAATTTTAGAAACCCAAAAGAGCCCAATTGTACATTTGACCAAAACAATTAATACTAATTGACCGAAATTGAACAGAGTCGGAAATAAAATCGAACTGAAACACATAAATCAGCATAATCATCATTTTTGAATTGAATAATAATTAAAATAGTTGAAGCGGACAACAATAAAAATTCGAAAATTAAGTTGACCAAAATTGAAGCCACAAGGACCACAAAAACGAAACGGAGGCAAAAGTTTATAATGAAAATGAATTTGGGTTCAGTTATTATGAACTGAATGCAATACAAAGGGTAAGCGGTGGGGAATTGGGGGGAAGTGGGGGAGTTCTATGCGGGAAGGGCCTGGCCAAAAAGTCATCAAAGAAATTCAATTTCAAAAAAGTATCAATCGAAGGCAGGGGAACATAAAGAAAAATGTAAGTTTCCCCCGCTCACCCAATGCCTCTCTCACTCTTCTCCCTCTCTCTTCCCCTCTCTCTGCAGGGTCAAAAGCCAGACAAAGGAGCAAAGACGAAAATAAAAAAAAAATATTAAAAAAAAAGTAGAGAGAAACGATGGCAAATTAAATCGAGCAATCAAATGATCATAATAGGTTAATCAAGAACAGGAGCAGCAGCAGCAGCAGGATGGAAGGCGAGCAGAAGCAGAAGAGTAGCCATAGCCGGATGTCCTTTTTTTTTTTGAGTTTTTTTCTTTGCCTTTGGCCTTTTTGTTGGTCCTTGGCTTTGCTTGGGTTCCCCTCTCTATAATTTGTCTGCTTTTCGTGCTGTACAATAGACAAATTGAAATCGCAAAATAGAAAAATGGCACTCACACACACACACACACACACACATACACACACGCAGTGCAGGTTGACATACAAGCAAATAAATAAGTGCACTCAAGTATGTAATATGGGGCAAGAAGCAGAAGCAGAACAACAACAAGAGCAACTAGCATTTCCCTGGTCAGACAATGTCTAGCTGGCTTCCGCATCCGTTTCCCTCACCCTCCATCCCTTCCTCACACACACACACACACACATCCGAAAAAACAACGACAATCGTGCCGCAAATGTAGCGTGAAATCGGCAACATCGTCACAGTTAGCCCACAAAATTGTTAGTTTCGTTACTCTCCCCCTCTCACTCTCCCCCTCCCTCTCTCGCTCTCTCTCTCTCTCGATTTGTAATCAGTTTGCCGAAAACTTGGCCAGCACACCAACACCCAAAACGAGCTCCAGTTTCAGCTTCAGTTCTACTAGCTACAGCTGATTTATGGCCAGGACACGCGTTTCGGCAAAAGCTGTTACATTTATTCACTCTCCACACCCAAAAACACCACAACAACAACAACAACAACTCGCCGCACACACACAGCAAATAGCTTCAAATTGTTGGCAGCGTTGCCAGATCAACAGGAAGCGATATTGTCGCACACAGGAACCAAATTATATGATCAAATTATGTGTTGAACCCAATTTGACTAACCAAAAAAAAGACACTTTAGAGCTGCTACCATTGGTTAGGTCCTGGAACACATTGTTTGCGGTATATTTAAGATGTGGTTTGTAATCACTTACCTGTAATCGCTTACTTGTAATCACTTTCCTGTAATCACACACTTGTAATCACTTGCCTGTAATCGATTACACTTTGTTATAGCTGTTACCATTGGTTAGGTCCTGGAACACTTTGTTTGAGTTATATTTAAAAATGTGGATTGTAATCACTTACTTGTAATCACTTACTTGTAATCGCTTACTTGTAATCACACACTTGTAATCACTTTCCTGTAATCACTTCCCTGTAATCGATTACACTTTGTTATAGCTGTTACCATTGGTTAGGTCCTAGAATACTTTGTTTGAGTTATATTTAAAATGTGGATTGTAATCACTTACTTGTAATCACTTACTTGTAATCGCTTACTTGTAATCACTTACCTGTAATCGATTACACTTTGTTATAGCTGTTACCATTGGTTAGGTCCTGGAACACTTTGTTTGAGTTATATTTAAAAATGTGGATTGTAATCACTTACTTGTAATCACTTACTTGTAATCGCTTACTTGTAGTCACTTACCTGTAATCATTTTCCTGTAATCGATTACACTTTAAAGATGTCCTAAACACACATATGGTTGGTTTATAAAATTTGTTAGTTATTGTCAAATTAAGACCGATTCTAAATAATGTTAACATCATTAAACAAATCTTAAGAACTTTGGTTGGGACTTTCTATGAGTTCAGCTGTTCAAAAGTGTCAAGCAAACTTAATTCCAAATGAAAGTTCATTAAATCTATTATATAATAATAATATATATAATATATATTAGAAACTGCAAGCTGATCCAACGAATCTATCTTCTTCCCTAAAACTTCCCATAGTTATATGATCCCTAGGTAACTGCTTCCACAACTGAAAACTTTGTTCAGGAAAATCCCTTCTTAAAGCAAGTAAGAAGACTTAGTAGAAAAATCCACGACTAGAAGATGCTTTGAAAATCATACATAGCGCGTACAGTCAGTGCTTGCAAGTGTGTGTGTGTGCATACTTGACTTAACTTCAATGTACCATATTTCCGGTGTTTCTCAACCGATTTCAATAAAAGTTTCACAAATTGTCATTATTTCATCTAATGTTTCAAGCTGCATCACAAACTTTTTCAAATTCATGATTTTGTTGTTATCGATAACATGTGTATTTCGGAAACGGAAAAAGTTATCGAAAAGTTGAAACAAAATTGTTCTTCGTTGGGATTCAGGCGAGCTTATGTTCCTAAACTTTTATCAAATTCAAGATTTTGTTGTTTTCGATAGCATGTGCATATCGAAAACGGTAAAAGTTATCGAACATTTGAAACAACCTTGTACTGCCTGCGAGTTTATGCACCTACTTTCAATGGGTTCGGGCAAATAGATCAAATTTGTAATCAAAATGTGATCGAAATGTTAAAAGCATTTATTCTTATTAATTTGTTGCATTGCCGTTATTAACTCGCTGACAAAATGGCGGCGAACAAAGATTTGCCATTCAATGCAATAGTATCATAAACACACACACACACACACACACACACACACACACACGTAAAAAGTTATAGTTGCAACATTTGCTGAGACAGCCAGACTGTGCTTGGCTTTTGGGAATTTGTGGGGCATGCCGCATCCAGTGGAATTTGGGTTTGAATTATGTGCCGCATTACGAGGGCCGCCGGCGACAACGGCGAGTGCCACGCACTCACAAAACTTTAGCACAAATTGAATTATGCACTCGCAGCGCGAAAGAGACAGAGCGAGTTTGAGTGCGAGTGGGAGAGGGAGAGAGCGAGATAGACAAAGAGCTGGCGGCGAAGCTATTAAGCGAGACGAGCCCAGAATCCAGCGCACGATGCCTCTGACTTTGGCAAATGTAACTGTAATTTATTGAAATTTGTTGGCGCCGCCATCGGGGGCACCACCAGACACCAGACACAAGCACAAACGACCAAACGACCAACCGCCACAAAAGCAACACCCAAAAAAAGTTTCGGTCACGTTTTTTGTCACGCCTTTGTTGCTGCGGGCGTCGCCGTCGCCGTCGCCGTCGCCTCTGGTCACCCAAAAATTGCACCGGCGGTCAACAGTCAGACGCTGCCATCGTTGTACTTTCCATTTTACTTTTTTTGAGTTTTTTGTTTCAGTTTTTCATTTATTTCTTCCTCTTTTTTTGTTTGCGGTTGCCGCACGCGCCACTCAGTCAGAGTTGCCCAATGTCATTTGTTTTTGTGTGTAGCATACATACGTATACACATATATATTCTCATACACTTACCTGAAAGCATTATGAAAATGAAATTGAACATCCATTTGTTGTAAGGAGAAAGAATTTTGCTTATTATTATTTTTGTAGCATACTTTTTAGGGCGATCGAAAATGATTTTTGTAAGCTTAATATTATAAGTGTGAAAGTTTGTTCCGCTTTTACGAAAATACTACTGAAAGGATTTTCATAAACCTTAACAATAATATAGCTTATACATCAGAATAACACATAGGCTATAGTTTTTGAAGATGTTGACAACACAGACCATAAGCAGGTGAAGAATTCAGGCAGATACGGAAGTGAGAAAAGTTAGTTTCATTCGGTTGTGCTTTTAACAAGCATACATAAACGCTTTATTATTTTGCGCGCCTGCTTTACACGTTAACTTTTGAGTCTAGCAACGATATAAGTGTGTATCTGTAGTCAGCTTGAGTTGAGAAAAAAAGGAAAACAGAAACAAGGAACAGCATCATTGTTCGTATTTGTGCTTGTTGCTGTTGCTTTTTTGGTATAATTGCTGGGCAACGGTCTCTTTCATAACGCCCAGCCAATACCAACACACACACAAACGAAAAAAACAACGATGGAAAGTTTGCCAGCTGCAACATTCGCGGTTGCATGCGAAAAAAAAACTTTTAAGTGCCCCACTCGGCTTCGGGTTCGGGTTCGGGCTCGGGCTCGGTTGTGTTTTGGGTCTAGTCTATAGATGGGTGAATCAAGCGGCATACCCTTACTTACCCACCCCCGTCCCCGCCACACTCATCTTGCATACGCTGCGCTTTTCTATTAAGCATCCACGGCTCGTCTCATTTGTTGGCCATTTGTCCGGGGCCGCTGTCCGCTGGGCCGACATCGTAAAAATGCCAATGAGCTCCGACCTGAGCGCCCGGCATTAAAACTTTTCTCATTTATCAGACGCCGACGAACGTACTCCCCCCCCCCGTACTTCCCTGCCGCAGTTGCATCGTTGGCCGGCAGGTAAATTGATTGTCGCCGCCAACAAGGAAATTCGATGGCTGTTTGGTCAACTTGTCGCAGGACCACCCAGTGTTTAATTGCTGTAGCGGACCAAGGACCTCGAGAGCCTGGAGGCTAAAGCAGATCTGGGCAATGCGTCGATTTAAAAACGAGGACAACAATGCCCCAGCAAGTGGCAAAACTTTTGGGTCAGACACAAACGCGGAGCAAAAGGAGCAAGCGAAGGAGCAGGAGCAGGAGCAGCAGCAGGAGGTGGAGATTGGTGTTTGGCAACTCTTGCGCCACTGCAGCGAAAGTTGAAGCCTGGTTAATGGCCAGACAAACGAGCAAGCCGGGACACGTGGCTAATGAGCAACCAGCGGCTTGAACACAAACAAAAACAAATAAAATACAGCTCGGTTTTAAGCGACAGGCGGTTCGGTTCGGTTCGGTTCAGGCACATCGTTCCACATGGCACACTATCGACACTTAATCAGGAATTTCATTATACAAATATGTTAAGCATGGTTCGAAGGACTTTATTTAGGGGTTTTATGTGAAGCAAAGCTTATGAAAATATCTTTCACATAAAATCGAATAAGAAAAAAAGTTTTTTACGTTTTTGATTGAGCAAAAAAAATACTAACTGAACATTTTATAGAACAAACCCAAGCAATATTGAAATGAAAGTCTATGCAAATAATAAAAATTATAATTATTTTATTATTCTTAGGTTTGTTCAATCTATTTTGAAGATTTATGGAGATGTGTGAAGAATAAAGCTAGAGAAACAAGTAAGAAGTTTCATGGCGAGAAATCCCTACTAGAAGATAACCTGAATCCTACACTTTACGCATACAGTCAATGCTTGCAAGTATGTGTGTGAGCAATGCATACTTCAGTTAACTTCAATGTTCCATATCTCCGGTGTTTCTCAACCGATTTCAATAAAAACTTCGCAGCTTTTCATTATTTCGTCTATAATTTCAAACTGCATTTCAAGGTTTTCCAAATTCAAGATTTTGTTATTATCGATAACATGTGTATATCGAAAACGGGAAAAGTTATCGAAAATCTATCGACTCGGATGTTGATGCTGATCACGAATATATATACTTTATGGGGCCGCAGATGCTTCCTTCTACCTGTTTTTACCCATTTTCAATGGGTTCGGGGTATAAAAAAAAAACATTTTAATTTGTTTTAAGCAATGAAAATATTTAAAAACAGTTTACTTATTCAAAGACAAACTAATAAGTGAACTTACTGCAGCTCCTTTTGATTCATTTTTGAACTTAAATTTGAATTCATTTACATAATAAATATTTGATAATATTTGCAATATTATTCTAGGCATGCCAAACTACATAACTACGAAACTTCCAAGCATAAAAAGCTCATACAGATGCGTAAAAAGGACATTCACATATGTATTTAACACATGACTACGATAAATATTCGCAAACACATTCAATTACATACTTTGTGCGTTTCTTTTCGCTTTTAATAAAGTTTAAATTTCTTTTTTTTATTATTTATTTATTTTGTTTTTTGTGGAACGTTTTTGTTTATTAAACGTTTTTTTTTTTTGTTAAATATTTTTAATTTGAGTTTTCGTTAATGGAATCTGCTTTAATTGCGCTGTTCGCTTTTCGGCATTTGTTTACGAATAACCACAAAGAAAATCGCCTTCAACAGAATTCGCTTAATGAACAACGTTTTTCGCCTTTCGCTTTACTCTCAACTTCAATCTTCTTCACGTCTTCGTTTCGTTTCGTTTCATTTGGCTCGCTAATGGCAAAAACAATAAATTGTTCAGTCACACATATAGTATATGTATATATATGTTCACTCACAGGACTCACAGCTGATGCATCCTTGCGAACGCTGTTGATCCCTTTTTTTGGTAAATGACTTTCAGCATTTAAAATGCGGGCTAAATGAATTGGCGGCAATTCCCAGAACGCGCCTGCCTGCCACGCCTGCCACGCCTACCTCGCCTGCCTTCCTGCCCTTTTGGGGCTCCAAGGCTGAAAACTGAAACTGAAACTCTCAGGCCGCGAATGCTTTAGTTTAATTATTTGCGCAGACCCAAAAAAGAAAGCTGAAAAAAAAGAAGCTGGTGAAAATAATAAATAATAATAACAGTTAATGCGATGCGCCAAGTGTTGATGTTGTTGTTGTTGTTGTTGTTGGGGCGTGTCAAAGGGCGCGACACACGGGGCATCACCCCTGCCCCTCACACATGTGTCAATTAATTAAATACAAAAACAACGAACAAAGAAAACAACAACTTCAAAATGGCCAACTGATGGACTTTCAGATACTTTTAAGTTAAAAGTCATTAAGTTAAGCATATAAAGACTTTATTTAAGTAGGGAAAGAACGAAATACTTCAGACATATATCACAATATGAATCTGTAATCACAGGATTCAACATTTGAGGAACTTTGCATGCAACTGGAGCAACTTTCACATGGTTTTTACAGGGTATCTGCCAATACTCACATTTATTCACTTAAATGCACACATACACAGAGAGAAACTGAGCGCCAGTTGAGGCTTATGAGCTACACACAGGAAGCGAGAGTCACACACACACTCTCACACACACTCTCACACACACTCACACACACTCTCACACACTCTCACACACACTCTCACACACACTTTACGCAATATAACGTTAATCATGTTGACGCGCCTCAGTCGCAGCTGCCCCGCTTAAAACGTAAACAACAACAAGAAGAACCTTACAGAAAATGGCGCAGGCGAAGTTCGTTGAGGCCGCCTTGAGATATTCCCACAATTAATTTAATGCTCGGCGCGTTCGCTGGGGCGCCACCGCGCCTGCATGTATCGAGGCGAGCCGCAGCCAAAGTTTATAAAATTGTTGAAAAATTATTTAAATAATATTTACACAAGATAAATGAAAAACTTTTGTATGCTATGTGGAAAATGTAGCAAAATGGTTAAGCTGCATGTTGCTGCATACCACAATACCCTTGTGTTGATGCCACAAATCAATTTTAGTTTTGTTGCCTTAAATAGTTTTAAAGGCCTTTGAATCGGAGCAAACGATTTGTCTTGCGACGTTTCAATGTTCTCACAGATGTCCGGATACGAAATGCTAAGGGAGAAACGAGTTGCAATTGTTGTTGTTGCATTCAAATAATGGAATCCATTGCAAGAGACAACATTTAAATCTCTTATTTTAATCTCTGAACAATTTGGTGAAAAGCAAACAATTCTTTTGCTCCTCGACAAATATTATACAAAGTTCTTTGAGCAAGTGATAGTGTGTGTGCGTGTGTGTGCGTGTGTGTGTGTGTGTGTGTGTGCGTGTGTGTGTGTGTGTGACGCTATGTGCATAGAGTTTGTCTGCGTCACTGCGGACTAGAGAATAATCATTTGGCTGCCCCTTGAAGTATGCAATGCATTGCGACATGTACATAAATAAGGCGGCCAGACGCCAGACACCAACAACAACGAACACGACAAGCAATAGCAGTAGCCAACGCTGTAAAAAGGAGTGCTGGAGGGGCGTTGGATTGGCCAGTAGATAGGCGAACGTCAGCCAACATGGCAAAACACACAAAAAATACCAGCAAAAAACCAACAAGAACATGGACGACGGAAACGAAGGCAGCAGATAGACGTAGCAGCAAAGAGAGAGGAAAAAACACAAACAAACACCAAAAGCAAAGGCTGCCCACGATTGCATTTGATAGACAAGTCGTAGAGTCAAGACACCTGGACCAAGCCACGAAAAAAAAACGAAAACCAAGAAAAAACAACTTCAACTCCACTCCAATAATAAAAATAATGATAGTAAAACCTCGAAAAAAACAAGCCGGCAGCAAGCAAAGTTGCAGTGGCATCAATTGATTGCCAGCTCGAATATGTTGCAACAATCGAAATGGCAATGTGTTTGAAATGTTTTCGAAGGAGACAAAGATATGGAAAGAGACAAATATTTGTTTGCTAAGATAAAGACAACTTTCAAAGGCATTAAAGACGCTCAACAATACTTTAATCAAAAGTATCTTGGAGATTTTTTAGAATCAGGTTTCAAGCCAACTTTATTTCAGTTCAGTTTTTGCTTAAAACTTTCAAAGGCATTAAAGACGCTCAGCAATACTTTAATCGAAAGTATCTTAGAGATATTTTAGAATCTAGTTTCAAGCCAACTATAAAGCATTAAAGTCGCTCAACAATACTTTAATCAAAAGTGTCTTAGATATATTTTAGAATCTAGTTTCAAGCCAACTTTAAAGCATTAAAGTCGGGTCACAATACTTTAATCAAAAGTATCTTAGAGATATATTATAATCAAGATTCAAGCCAACTTTAAAGCATTAAAGTCGCTCAACAATACTTTAATCAAAAGTGTCTTGGAGATTTTTTAGAATCAGGTTTCAAGCCAACTTTAAAGCATTAAAGTCGCTCAACAATCTTTAATCAAAAGTATCTTAAAGATATTTTAGAAACAAGTTTCAAGCCAACTTTATTTCAGTTCAGTTTTTGCTTAAAAGTTTGCTTAAAATGTTTTCTTCGACACTCGAAAAGTGTATATTGATTAGAAGAAAGCATTTCGAAACATATATAGTATATATATTCTTGATCAGCAAGTCGGTTGTCCATTTCAACATTTGTTTGTCTTCTTCTATTCAAACGAATCTCTCAGTTTTTGGGCTTTTTCAACTCGAAACTTTAGTTTTAGGTTCTTCATTTTGTTGGCCAGATCGGCGCACTATATCATATAGCTGCTTTAGCATCAAAAATAAGTAGACTCTGCAAGTTTCGGCATGCCAAAAAAAAGCTTCTTAACTTAAAAAACTATTTTTCAAAAAAATAGCCAAAAATGCATTTGTAATTTAATTAAAATGAAAATAATTTATTTATTAAACATATTTTGCTTTGTGCATTGCAATCGAAACGTTGATTTCAATTTCACTTGTGATCCACACTTTTAATTCAATTTCATGCGTACATATATATATATATATATATTTATCATGAAGTTCGTTTATTATGCTATTGACAAAGCTTTCAATGGTTTCTGGCCACTAAATTCGAAATATTTAACACCCAAAAACACTAATTGATTTTTATAGCTGCGTGCATGCGTTGAATCTGCTATAGCATCAACGTGTGTTCGAATTTTTTCTGAGTTTAAATATTATTTTTTTGTATACCCTGAACCCATTGAAACGGGTTTAATGGTTTTGTGCGAGAGTATGTAACAGGCAGAAGGAAGCATCTGCGACCCCATAAAGTATATATATTCTTGATCAGCAACAACAGCCGAGTCGATATATTTTCGATAACTTTTCCCGTTTTCGATAAATACGTGTTATCGATAACAATAAAATCTTGAATTTGAAAAAGATTTAGGAACATAAGCTCGCCTAATCCCTACGAAGTACAAGTTTGTTTCAAATTTTCGATAACTTTTCCCGTTTCCGATATACACATGTTATCGATAACAACAAAATCTTGAATTCAAAAAACTTTGAAATGGGGTTTGAAATTATAGACGAAATAATGACAATCTGTGCAATTTTTATTGAAATCGGTTAGGAAACTCAGGAGATATGGTACATTGAAGTTAACTGAAGTATGCATTATACGCGTACTCACACACATACTTCCAAGTACTGATTGTACGCGCTTGGCATAGGGTTCAGGGTATCGTCTAGTCGGTATATCTCGACTGTAGCCTATTTTTGGGCAAAAAAGCGCTGCTCCGTTATCCTTGCTGCTATCTGTGCAGTTCGCTTTACTGCTTCGGTTGCCTGGCGTTTGCTATTTTTTCTATATTATTTCATATTATTTTCAATTTTATTATTAGCCTTGGTGTATGCTACCAATTTTCGTTCTCTCTTTCTCCCTCTATCTCTCTCTCTCTCTCTTCTTATCTCTATCTCTATCGCTGTGTTGCTGCTGCACCTTTGTGTTGTTGTCATTTGGCACTTTTGCTCGTGTTGTTGTTGTTGTTGTTGTTATTGTCATTGTGCTGGCATAACCTCACTTTTAGCTCCTCGCATTCCTGCATCAAAGAGCTTCACTATATTTATTTTTTTTATTCTTTATCCTTCACACACACACACACATATGTTAGTCTCTCTGTGTGTGTGTGTGTGTGTGTTTGAAATATAAATATGTTCCACGGCTTTACGCCATTTTTATACACTCGCCGCTTACCACAGCGACAGAATCCCCTACCCTACTCTACCCTACCCTACCCTACCCTACCCTACCCTTCTCTTACCTTTCCTTCTCTCTGCACTTCCCTCTCCCTTTCTCTTTCCCTTTCCCTCTTCACACAGACAGCGCCGTCTTGCCCCATTCAATGTACGCCTGGCCAGCTAGCTCCCTTCTTCTTCTCCTTCTGCTGCTGCTTCTTCTTCTTCGTTTTTTCGGCTTTGTCGCGTCCTCTTTATGTATGTGTGTGAGTGTATGTGTGTTTATTTTCTATGTGTTTGTGTTGTGCAGTTGACGTTTGCTTATTTTCTATTCCGCTCCATATGTCACAGCAGCTTTTTTCCTCACACACACACACACACACACACACACACACACACACATACACACACTCATGTGTGTGTGGAGGCAGCAAGCGGCGCCATTTGCTTTCATTCTTTTGCCACTTGAATACCCTTCAAAACGGGGCATAACAACTATGCACACAACTTTGATACAGTTTTGTTCGCTTGGAACGATTTTCATTTCGATTATTATCGATAACAACGAACACGATTTGTATCGATATCAAACGACGAAAACGTTTAACAAACTACAGATTTATCGTATAGCAAACAATATTGAAGAGCATTCACATTCGGCTTCGCGTTGTTCAGACAATAACAAGAATCGTGAGAGATCGAAATGATTTCTATTTCAAGCAGAAGCACGAAACGATGACAAAGGGTATGAGAGAGAGAGAGAGAGAGAGAGTGTGGTAGTGAGGGGGGAGGGAGTGTGGGGCAGGCAGGCAGCACTTGAAAAATGGTTGCATTGTAGGGTATTTCAAGTTTTTGTGTTTTCTTTATTGTTGTCAGTTTATTTATTTTTTTATTTATTTTTTTTCGCTTTTTTCGCCTTTCTTGGCCTGTGAATTTGCAGCATTGTTAGTGCATATGTCTGTCTGTGTGTGTGTGTGTGAGTGTGTGTTTGTGTGTGTGTGTGTGTGTCTGTGTGTGTATGTGTGTGTATGTGTGTGTTTGTGTGTTTGTGAAGTTTTGTTGTATAAATTGCGTTGGGAATAAGAATTGAGTTCTAAAGAGATTTAATGGCGTGCGCCGTCGTCTCGCTCCCTTCATCTCTCTCTCCCTCTCTCTTCAGTGACTCCACTGCAGAGCCAGATCTCCGGCTCCATTGTTGGCTCAACAACACACAACAACAGCAACAACAACACACAACAACAACAGCAATGCTTCTTCGTCTTCATCTTCTGGTTTCTTCATTTGCTTGCTGCAATTTGCCAAAAAAAAATGGACTTAAAGCATTTACATTTTCGTTTTCGGGCAAAAACCAACAACGACAGGCGAGAGGGAGGTGTTGCCCCTCTAGCACTGTCTTGTGTTATTAATAAGGACATTATTACATATAAGAAATCTCAATATTTGCAGTTTCAGGAACTTTTACGATAAAACCCGTTTGAAAGTATAAATAATTTTTTTTTAATTCTCATAAATAGTTTTACCTAATGGCTTGGACAAAAGAACCAAAAATCAAAGAAACCAAAGTGCAATATCATTATAATCAATGCAAGGACATAAAGGATAGCCTGCGCATATAGCTCCTTCTGCTTTTTGAAAAGTTGAAAGCCAAATAAATAGAAAAAAATCTGATCATATTTTTTTGTGAAAGTTTTTTTTTATATTTACTTTGCATATTTTTCATGCTGAAAGTTGAACTATTATTTATTTATTTATTTCTTGTCTTGTTTACTTAATGTTTAATTGGTTTGTCAAAATATTTGAGAATATTTAAATGAAAATCAATTCGTATATTTGTTATTGTTAAACGAAAATGAAAAGCAAAGTTAAATCATGTGGCAAACGCGCTTAGCTGCTCGAGTGCAACAATTAGCTGCAGATACATATGCCTAATTCATATGTGTATCAATAAATGTTTGCCCATGTGTGTGTGTGTGTGATAGAAATGTTTCTGTTTTTCTGTATGTGTGAGTGTGTGTGTGTGTGTGTGTGCAATCCGTTCAACGAACTCCACTTCACGAGGTCGCATCTCAAACGCCAGCACAGGTTGAAAGTAGGAGCATTGGCCGGGTCGCTAAAAGCGTATATGTATGGGTGGGGGGAGGGATGGTGGGGAGGGTAGCAGGTAGATAGGGTGCAACTACACTTTGGTATGCTGTAATATGAAAATTGCACTGGCTGTTAACCCTATTTGCAGTTGCTTTTGTGCCATAAACCCAGTCAGAAGAGCTAAAGCTGCTGGCCCCCTGTTCCCCCATCCCCCACAGCTGTTGTTATTCTTACAGTTGTTGTTGTTGTTGTTACTGTTGTTTATGTTGATTTCGTATCATCAGAGATTTTAGCTAGATGGCAGGCAGGCTGGCAGGCAGGCCTAGTCGGCTATAAGGGCACTCTGGCAAAGGCAAAAGCGTAGCATACTTTTCAGCGCTGCTGCGTTTCCTGATTATATGGGGAACAAGACCTTGCCAACCAAAAGCAAAATGCAACTGCAACACAGACTGATACAGTTAAAGGCAGAGCGAGTGAGATAGTTAAAGCGAGAGTGAGAGAGACAGAGAGAGAGAGAGAGAGAGATTGTAGATCTGACCAAGTAACTGTCGGGTTGGGGATTCGTTGACAACCTATGCAACAAGAACAACAACAACCACAGCGAGTGCATCCATATGCGTGTACGTTGGACATTTTCTTCATCTCTTTTTTTTCCCCCATTAGGAGGGGCTGTTTAGGGTGTTTTTGGGGTGGTCTGACATCTTTTTCAACGTGCATTATATTTGGCCAGCGGCGTGTAAATCATTTTGTATGCATTAAATCGTCTTCCATGCAACGGCGACGCTTTCAAAGCGAGTAAGAAACTCTAGTCACAGAGAAATATCGACTTGGCGATACCCTGTAAGTGAGCATAAATCTATCAGGAGTTTCGACTCGATTAGTTTTGTGTTTCCTGATCAAAAGTTGATATAACTTAAAAGGATGATATTTTTTAAGTTCAGGTATCGTAGGTAAGTGCTAGCTAGATCTTAAAAGTTGTGCCTTTGTATGTTATCGATAACCAATTTATCGATATTTTATACTCTATCAGAGTTGCTTCCACAACTTCATTCTACCCGTTTTTCCCATCACTTTTCATAGGTTCAAAGCTTAAGAGCCCAAAAGCAGTTTACGCTAGGTAAAATCATAGCCAGAGAGAGAAGAGAGAGAGAGAGTTTTAGTAAACCCCTTTCCGCGCTCTCTCTCTCTATCATTCCCACTGGCTTGCTCGCCGCTTTGCTTTTGCTTTGTTCTTGTTTATTTATATTTTTTTTGTATATTTTTTTTTAATATATTTTTTTTTTTTGTTTTTTTTTTTTAAATATTTTGTACAGCTGAGCTTTGAGATGCTGGGCGCTGAACACATGACTGGTCACGCCCACACAATTCCCAGCGACGCTTTACCTTTTAGTTGCACACACACGTGTATATGTACGTGTGTGCTGTTTGTGTGTATGGGTTTTGTTTAGGGTAACCTACCGAATACCTGTCTCATTTTTAAGTTTGCCACTGCTCCGACTCTGGGGCAAAGTGAAGTAATCAAATTGCTTTACTCCAACTCAAATTAGACACGCATGTGTAGCAGCAACAACAACAACAGCAACAACAATGGCAATGGCAAATAACAATGAAAGAGTAGAAACAGAAAGAACAACTAAATGTAAAGTGCATAATGCAAAATGTCGCCTGGTAATTTCATTAACTAAAAGAACAAAACATTACCTGAAGTAACATTAAGCATTTACATGCCACACACACACACTCTCCCTTTCTCTCTCCCTTTCTCTCTCTCTCCCTTTCTCTCTCTCGCTCTCTCTTTCTCTCTCTGTGTTTGGCGTAAACGCAAAGCAAAATCAACGCAGCGCACAGCACATAAAAAGCAACGCTGCCCGTGAAGTGTATATGTGAGTGAATTGGTTGCCGGGGTGCGGGGGTTGTGGGGGTGTTGGGATGCTGAGTGCATATAGAAGTAGGTGTGCGTGTGTGTTTGTGTGTGTGTTGCATGTGCTGCAGCTGTTGAGTGGTTGTGGCAGTGCATACTCAGTTGGTTGAGCGCTAGTTTTGGTTACGTAAATAGCATTAAAAAAAAGAAACAACAACAAAAAAACAAGGAACCAACACGCACACACACGCACACACACACACGCACACACATACAAGCAACGAGCACTTCAGCTAATAAGAAACTTCTATGTGATAACAGCAGAGCACTTGTTCAACATACTCAATTTAAATATATCCCATTTACGTACTTATTAAATATGTGTAAATTAGCTATAGCTGAATCTTAGGAAACTTTTTAAAAGTTTTCATCATCGTTTTGCTTATTTTAATGATCAAAATACGAAAATAAACTAGAATCTGATTGAAGAGAACAAATATTGTGGATATAGTGATATAGCCATGTCCGTCAGTTCGTATGAACGCATCGATCTCAAAGATTATGAGAGCTAGAAACTTTAGAGACATGGAACATAAGCTCGTTAAGCTTGGGCAGTTCAAGTTTGTTTCAAATTATCGATAGCTTTCCCCATTTCCGATATACACTTGTTATCGATAACAACAAAATCTTGAATTTGAAAAAAAGTTTACGAATATAAGCTCGCCTAATCCCTACGAAGTACAAGTTTGTTTCAACTTTTCGATAACTTTTCCCGTTTCTGATATACACATGTTATCGATAACAACAAAATCTTGAATTTGAAAAAAAGTTTACGAACATAAGCTCGCCTAATCCCTACGAAGTACAAGTTTGTTTCAACTTTTCGATAACTTTTCCCGTTTCTGATATACACATGTTATCGATAACAACAAAATCTTGAATTTGAAAAAAAGTTTACGAACATAAGCTCGCCTAATCCCTACGAAGTACAAGTTTGTTTCAAATTATCGATAACTTTTCCCGTTTCCGATATACACATGATATCGATAACAAAAAAATCTTGAATTGGGAAAACTTTGTGATGCAGTTTGAAACATTAGACGAAATATTGAAAAGCTGTGAAGTTTTTATTGAAATCGGGTAAGAATTATCGGAGATATGGAACATTGAAAGTAAGCCAAGTATGCAGAAATCGCGTACACACACACATACTTGCAAGCACTAACTGTTCACTTCAATTATAGGGTTCAGGCTGTCTTCTATTCGGGATTTCTCAATTAGAGCATTCTTAATTGTTCTTGTATCATTTTCAATTTAACTTTTAAGAAGGCTAAAAAAGAAAAAATAGTTTTATGAAAATTCACATTGCCCAACTAACTATCAATATCCTCATTTTTCCAGCACTCACAGCTCTCCTTTTTGTGGGTTTTACTAACGCACTCAGCACTTGGACACCTTTTACTTTTTGGTTGTCAATTTTTAAAGCCCCAAAGCCTGCTTTCGGCCGTTTTCGAACGACACTTTAATAAAGACAAATGCTAAAAACGGTTCCCAGCGACAACATTCTCGACCTGAACGTCCCCCCAAAAGCAACTTTATTAATGTTGGCAAACTCCAAACATTTGTGTTTTTTGTTTGTTTTTGTGTCAACTGCTGGCTAATTTGTCTCTAAGGAAATCAGCTGTGGGCTGCTGCTGGACCTAAAGACACAGAACCGAACCGAAAAAAACAAAAACAAAATAACAAAAAACATTTTATTATGTTTGTTTTGAATATGTTTTTCATGTTCCAATGGCAAGTGTGGTCAGGGCTGGTGGGTGGCTTGTGGCCAGATATGCCACTGACAATTAAAATGGCCAACCAGCGGCCAATGCGACAACAAAAATAAAAATGCAAGTGAAAAATTTGTGTGTGAGTTTTTTTTTGTTATGCCATAAAGTGAAAAGGGATCGACTCAAAAGTTAGAACGGTTCGAAACCACAAAACTGTCGCCTTTTTTTTTAGTTTGTTCTTTGGATAATTGAATGGCCAGACTCGAAGAGGGTTCAAGATATCTCCAGAGTAAATGGCCAAAAAGCAACTGTAACTAAGACTAAGAGGAAAAAGTAAAAAAGTCATGAGAACAAATATTAAAAATGTTTTTTAAAACTATTTAATTATTGTTGATTGGAATACAAATTCAATAAAATAATGATTCACATCAGCTGAATATGAGATTTAAATAAAGAAATTGTTTCAATCTCGTCTTTTTATACCCTGAACCCATTGGAAATGGTTCAAAACGGGTTTAATGGTTTTTTGCGAGAGTATGTAACAGGCAGAAGGAAGCATCTGCGACCCCATAAAGTCTATATATTCTTGATCAGCATCAACAGCCGAGTCGATATGTTTTCGATAACTTTTCCCGTTATCGATATACACATGTTATCGATAACAACAAAATCTTGAATTTAGAAAACTTTGAAATGGCGTTTGAAGTTATAGACGAAATAATGAGAAGCTGTGAAATTTTAATTCAAATCGGTTGAGAAACACCGGAGATATGGAACATTGAAGCTAAGTCAAGTATGCAGTAAACCCGTAAACACACACACACTTGCAATGTTTCGCCTTAACTCCAGAAATGTAAAAAAACCGCCAAAACCTTTAAGTTGTTTATACATTATATAGTTGAAATATAAACTTAAAAACCTAAGTACCATAAATATTTAAGTTTTTGAAATCACCAACACACAGAAACTCCCTCACACATACACAGACACTCCCTCACACACACACACACATACACAGAGTGCAACAATTCAGCTGGTTGTCTGTCTGTGGCGTGTTGAGTGCCTAATAAAATCATAAAATAGCAGGTGTTTAGCGCGCCACCAAAAAAAGGAAACCCAACCCAAAAAGGACACATGGATCAAACACACACACACACAAACACATGGAACATTCGGTTTGGCATCAAATTTGATAATATTAATAACCCTTTTCCTCTAAATACAATGCTGTGGCAAACATTTCAGCTTGTCATTATGCCAGGAAACGAATGACACAAGTACATCACATGCTTTCGTCCTTTGCAAAGGCTCTGCTTCTGCTTATTGTTGTTAGTTGTTGCCAGGCAAAAACCTAACAAAAACAAGCCAAACAAACTACTACACCTAACCAAACCAACCGCCCTCCCTCTCCCGCCGACCAACCCTTCACTCAGTCGATGGACAACATTGCCGCTCCTTTTTTTTTGACAGCGACGTTTTGGGTTTGCTTTGATTCGTTTGCTCACAAAAATGGGCGCCTATGAAAAATGTGTTCGTCTATCGTGTGTGTGTGTGTGTGTGCATGTGTGTGTGTGTGTGTGTGTGTGTATGGGCGGATGTGTGTGTCTGTGGCATGTCATACATTTTTCGTTCGTTTGTTAATTGAAAAATGTTGGCTAACATGAGGAGTTGCCGTTGAATTTGCTGTCGCCGTTCGCACACTGGAACAAAAGCTTACGAAAAACAAAACAAACCTTCTAAACTTATGTTCATTATGTATTAATCCTTCTAAACTTATGTTCAGTATTAACACAATCTAAGTTAACCCGATTTATTTAATTGTAATCAAATATCTTATTGACTTTATTTTAAAAACATAACCAAAATAAAATTTGATTCAGAAAACAAGTAAATGAGTGCAAGATTAATTAAGGTAAACATAAGTTAAATTTCAATAATTTTGAGCAGTATATAATAATAATTTTCAAATCGTTGACGAGTCTCACTCGTTCAATGTACCCAAAGGGTTAAATGAATATTTTTTATTAAAAACATAATCATCAAAGCTAAAGTTAAAGTTGGCTTTCTATAAAAAATTTGTTCTGTTCTGCATTTTATAACATTAAAAAAAGTTAATATAATATAACCAATATTTTTATATTATATTTATTATTTTATATTATATTTATAAGTTTTATACTATATTTTTTTTTTCTTTTTAATGTGGCAAAATACTTTTGAACTTTCGAACTACATTTTTAAATAATTTGGAAAAATGCGTCGCCGTTTGGGTCAAATGCAGTAAACATTTTTTTTGAGTTTTAATTATTACTTATTTTTTTTTTTTTATATAATTATTATAATATTTTTTTGTTTTTAATGTGGCAAAAATATATTTTTAAACCAAGTTTTTAAAAAATTTGGAAAAATGCGTCGTCGTTTGGGTCAAATACAGTAAATATTTTTGTTGAATATTTATTATTATTTATTTATTTTTTTTTATATTTTATATATATATTTATTTTTATTTTATTTTACTTCATTTTATTTATTTTTTTTTATAATTTTTGTTTATTTGGGTTTATTTCATATAAATATGAACTATTTAACAATTTGAAAGCAAATTAATATTTTACAGATTTTATAAGAATTGTGTTTATTTTTTTTGTAGCCTTGGTACCACTGTGCATCGCTTCGCTGCCTGTTGTCTGCTGGCTCTGTTGCTGCTCGGTGGGCGCACACCATCAAAAACTTGTCAAAGTCACACACACACACACACACACACTGCAACCACACTCTTGCACACATACATAGATGTGCAGTGGCTCAACGACTACCATTTGTTTGGCAGTCATGTCTTGTAAATTATAATTTATAGCTTGTCGCCCGTTCGCCATTCGGCTGCCTTCATTGCAGTTCATACTTTCAGCCACTATTATTGTGCCTTTCTTCACTCTTTAGCAGCTTTAACCCAATGCTTCCCGAACTGATCTGAGTCGAACACTGATTTAGCTAAAACAAATCTCTTAGATTCAACATTATTTTATACTATATTTTCTAAAACATTTTCGCTTTTCGATTCTCGTTTTGCTCGACAAATACATATGTATGTATTTATATATATATATATTTGTATATATAGTATAGTGTATATATATATATAGTATAGTATAGTATATATATAGTAGCTGGTTATGTTGTTGATAGCTAATAATGAGCACAGCAAGAGAGCTGAAAAATGTTGAAAGAATGTTGCTTAAGCTTTTTGTAATGCTTTCATGCTGGCTGGCTTGTTGTTAATTCCATTTCATGAGCCGGAAATTGAAAATGTATATATTATGATATAAGCAGGGGCCAATGGGGGTAACGGTGAGAAGGTTTATGGTATGCACACACACACACACACACACATGGAAACACACACACATGGATAAGAGATGCCATGCAGAAGGCAGCTTAATTAATTAGAAATATGCAGCACAGCAAATTGGCTTGGATAATCCACAGGCAGCAGGCCATGCAACTCTGAGTGGCAGCCGTACAGGTGACTGTGGTAAGGGTAAGGGGTGTGGGGTGGGGGCAGAGTGTTTGTTGCAAGAATTCTGGTTGCTAGCAGGCTTCTGGCAGCCGCAAGGCACAAAACCGCAGCCAACAGCCAACAATTTGTGCCATATTAGAGAGTGAGAGAAAGTGAGAGAGAAAGGGAGAGAGAGAGAAAGTGGGTGAGAGAGAGTGAGAGAGAGAGTGAGAGAATTATCCTGGATTTTTAAAAATGCAGCTTCATGTCACTAATATCTCACAACACAGAGGAAAGGCAAGAGCAGATTATTCCCGTCTCTCTCTTGCTCTCTCTCTCTCTCCCTCTCGCTCTGTGTTTAGTCTGAGCAATTAATTAGCAACGGAAATTGCGCTAATAAACTAACAAATTTACGAGCAACATTCACGCCAAGCCAGGCCACGCCCACCATGCCCCCGCCCACACGAGCATCGTGCTAGCCGAGAAGCGGAAACGCTGAAGTGGCCATCATTAAAAGGCGAAGCAAATGGCTGCAACAGAATAAAAACGCAGCTAGAACGAAATGTCCTCTTAGCTTCAGCAGAGACAAAGAGAGAGAGAGAGGGAGAGCGAAGAAGACAAAGAGAGAGAGAGCGAAAGAGTTCGAGCTAGTCAAAGGGACAAAGTGTTGTTGAGGTCTGATACTCAAAAGCGGAAATCAAATAATTTTGAATCGCATTTCCGTTCTTTTCAAAAAGCTAAAGGTTAAAACCTAAAAACGCAAGCAAGTGTGTGCATGTCATGTCTCTCACTCTCTCACTCACACTATCTCTCACTCTTTCACTCACTCACTCTCTCACTTGTTCTCTGTGTGGCAGGAACAAAAAAGTGAAGCCGTGCGCGCATTTCCTTTGAACAAAAATCGCTGGCAAAAGTCAGCATAACATCCGCTAGCCAGAAAAGGTGCATTGGTGTGTGTGCGTGTGTGTGTGAGTGTGGTTGCATATTCCTGAGGCTGTCACTCTAGTTGTGTGTGTGTGTTGAAGCTGACTGACTGCGCTGACAGCTAACAGGTCCTTCTGCAAAGCGAACTAGGCGCCTTTAAACAGACAGCAAACGAAAAGTTAAAAGTGGCTAACACACACACACAACACACACACACACACAACACACACACACACAGAACACACACACAACAAACACTCACACTCAGCTGTGTGTAATGAGAACTCATCACATGCAGACAAAAACAAAACAGAAACCAATTTGGGAGTTTATCACACATGTTAACGCAATGTGCAACATACTCCATTTCCGGAACTCAAAAACATTGCAACGTTTGCATTCGCATATTGCGTTAGTTACGAAAACTTTCCACAGACCTTTTTCCGTCAGTCCACTTCTTGTCACTTGGCTGTCCGGCTGTTGCCCGAACACCAACAGCAACAGTCAACAGCCCAAGCGTTTCCCGTGGGCTTAAACGCTGAGCTGGGTTAAAACATTGGAACTGTTTTTGATCGTTGCATAGTGGAAAAGGCTTTATAAATTGTTGATGGCAAATGGAAAAGGTCCAACTACTATGTGCATCGAAAGTGAATGCCACATGCAGCTGCTTCTTCTTCGATAATACTCGATTTCGAGCCTAATATTCATTTGCATCATTTGTTGGCGTTGCAAAGTTGGATCCTAAATGTTTGCAATCATAGTTTTTGCGGTACATTCAAACTTTCAAGGAAACATTACTCTTCTTTCGATAACTCTTCCCGTTTCCGATATACACATGTTATCGATAACAATAAAATCTGGAATATGGAAAAATTAAAAATGGTGTTTGAAACTTTTAAGGAAATAATGAATAGCTGTGAACATTTTATTGAAATCGGTTAGGTAACACCAGAGATATGGAACATTGAAGCTAAGTCTATGCAGTAAACACACACATACACACGCAAAGCATTGACTGTTTGCGTTCAGGGTATCTTCTAGTCGACTAAAGCCTTCTTAGTTGTGTAAACTTGAACTCAAAAAGCACTTTCTGCTTAATCATATAGTAAAAAAAAACAGTGTGACCGTTTTGTTAACTGTTAATTGTTGTCATAACGTCTACAAGCTCTTAGCCTTCGCTAGTTCGTTCACTTCACGCTCCATTGTCCAGCACAATGCCATTCAGCAGGTATGAAAAACTGATACTAGAGCCATGACCCTTTGGGTGTGTGTGAGTGTGAGTGTGTGTGTGTGAGTGTGTGGGTGTGTGTGTGTGTGTGTGTATGTGTGTGGCCTGAACATCAAATGCATCTTTATTTTTCTCATTGAGCGGGTCACCATCAAACCGAAACCCAATCCACTCCACTCCACTCCACTCCTGCTGCTGCTCATCTGTATGCACGAATGCAATTTCACATGTATACACAAGGTGTTCTTGTTGTGTTAGTGTGTGTGTGTGTGGGTTGATGCTGCGGAATTTCATTTATTCGCTTTTGGGGCGCTGTATTTTTTTTATTACTTTTTATTTTCTTATATTTTTTTTGTGTGTGTGCCCCGCTGTGGGCTGTGTTTTCGTTAGGTTTGATTTTTGCTGCCAGTACCTGGGCACTCCGGCGCGTTGCATGTTGCATGTGGCTGTCCCCGTTGGCACACATGCTTCGCCATATTACCAAGTAAACATTTGAATCGTTTATACAACTGTTGCCAAACCTCTGTCGGCGTCGGCGTCGACGTTTCGCGGTTGCCAATGACATTTCCGCCCAAAGCTCAATGCGCTGCACAGAATTTCGACCATATCCAATCCTGCCCCATTTCCGTTTAAACCACTCCCCCCCCCACTCACTCCCCGCTTTGAAAATGCCGCCGGCCGCTTCAATCACAGTGGCAAAGCAATTTTTTATGCTTCGTCGCCGTACATTTGATTTGCTTTTGTTTTCATTCACATTCACATTCAGGTTGATATTTGCGTATTTCTATTTTTACCGCTGCGAGCGGCGCCAAGTACCGACCAATAACAACAATACCAACAACAATCCCAACAACAACAATAACAACAACAATAGCAACAACAGTAACAACAAATATAACAACATTAATTTTTCACCAATACTGACAGAGTTCGTGTCCCCCAGCCAACTTTGAAGGACCCTCGGGCTAGTTGTAAATAACAAGAAAACAAATTTTTGTGGCTATCTTGCTCGCGTTAAACAATTTTCTATTTTAACATGCCAAATTCAGCTGGTGGATTTTTGTTTTATACTTATTTAGCTACTTGCCACTTGTTAATGAATGAATTTTTAGAATCGTTTTGTTAATATTGCAAATGAAGGGAGAAATCGAGTCAAAACCTTGAGGGCATGCTGGAAAATGGTTTGTTGTGTGTAAACCTAGTAGTCAGTGTAAAACTAGTAGTCAATGTGTGTGTGTGTGTGTGTGTAGTTAACTTCAATGTTCCATATCTCCGTTGTTTCTCAACCGATTTAAAAAAAAACTTCACATATTGTCATTATTTCGTTGAATGTTTCAAACGCCGTCTCAAATTTTTCCAAATTAAAGATTTTGTTGTTATCGATAACATGTGTATATTGGAAACGGGAAAAGTTATCGAAAATTTGAAACAAACTCGTACTACCTGGATATTAGATAAGCTTATGATCCTAAAATTATTTTAAATTCAAGATTTAGTTGTAATCGATCACATGTGTATATCGATAACGGGGAATGTTATCGAAAATTTGAAGCAAACTTATACTGCCGTGGGATTAGGCGAGCTTATGTTCCTAAACTTGTTTTCAAATTCATGATTTTGTTGTTATCGATAACATGTGTATATCGGAAACGGAAAAAGTTATCGAAAATAAATCGACTCGACTGTTGATGCTGATCAAGAATATATATACTTTATGGGATCAAAAATGCTTCCTTTTGCCTTTTACATGCTCTCGAACAAAACCATTAAACCCTTTTGAACCATTTTCAAAGGAGTTCTGGGTATGAAAATGATAGCCTATGTTGTTATTCTGAAGTATAAGCCACATTATTGCAAAGTTTCAGTCAAATTCATTCAATAGTTTTTGTGTTAAACATTCTTAGAAACATTCTATTGTTATATTCGTTGGATATTTGAGAACCTCAGCAAAATCAATAACTTTAACAATTACTATTTTGTGAAACCAATAAATGAAAACTTCATCAAACTGAAGAGAGAGAGAGAAAATGTTGATGTATATAGCAACATAGTTGTGGTTAGATTAGAAGTAATTTCAAATCAAACAAGCTCAGCTGTTATTTGAGCTATTTATGCATAGTCAAGCTTCATATAATGTTAAATATATAAACGAAAATGTTTGATTATTGATGCTTGAACGAAATTCCTTCCGACTTCCACTATACAACATGTGAGGTTTTTCAGGCGTAATACGTGTACGAAGCCTTTGTGAAAGCATTAAGGAATCTCAAAATTGTCGAACACTTGACTTATTTTAAGCTACAACAACAACAACAACAACGTTGACTACAACTTTGTGCAATATGTTTTGTTCTTGGTTATCCATCATATAACACTATGCTATTATTTTAAACACACACACACACAGACACATAGAGACATCGAGGATGCTGCAGGCGACCGCAAGCCAAGTGTCAACATAAGGATTCAGACACTTGGCATAAACTCTTGCAGTGTCCCTTGAACCCACCCGTTCCGCTTGCCTTCACATTGTGTCTCTTGTGATAGCGGTGTGTCTTTTGGTTTCATTACTTGGCCAACTTTGTGATTGCGTTCGTTCCGCATGCAGGACGACAAAGTGAAGACGCTGGCCACAGCCACAGCCACAGCTGCAGCTGCAGCTGCAGCAACAGCAACATTGAAGGACACACTCGCACAGTGGCGTCGCTGCATGCCACAAAATTTTGCTTGTTCCTTGTTGTTGATGCGGTAAACAGTTAGCCCCATTTACAATGTGTGCAGTTTCCGTCCCTTTTTGCCGTTTCTTGTCGTTACGGTGTTTATCTTTGTGTGTGTGTGTTTCTCAAGTGTGTGTGTGTGGATCATTTTTGAATGAAGTTTCTATTACTTGAGCCATAAAATGACACACGGCCAATTTTGAATATCATCTCCATTTGTCTTCCAAAAAGTTAGTGGCAAACTTTTCTGGTTCTGGTGAAAAGTGTGTATCGCATATATTTATATTTTCAAAGCTTAAAGTGGAGTGAAGAGAAACTTAGAGCAAGGTATCCTTTATCCTTGAAAAGTTGCACTATCAAGTTACTGACACGAAAGCCAAAAACATTTATGGTTTACAGGGTGTGCATCAGGTAGTATGTTTAGAGTCCTTTCGTGCTGCTTTCGCAGGACAAAGGCCAATTCTGACTGACCCACAAAAATTGGACGACAAAAGCCAGTCAGCCAAAATTGTATTGCATAATATGCCTTTTGGACAACAGCAAATACCGAAAACGTTGCTTGTCCGGATGTAAGGGGTAAGTGGCAAGCAGCAAGGGGTGAGTGGTGAGGGGTATATCTGAAGCTGTTGCTGACGGCTGCACTTCCGTTCAACGCTTTACACTTCAATTATCTTCAATTTTCAGCAAATGTCTCAAGAACAATAGCTCTGCTGATTGGAATTTCTTTAACTCGCTGCATGTGCTGGTTGCCTGCCTCGTGCCACAAAGTGCACACAAACACACACACACACTTACACCTCTCCTGCTTGCAAGCATCCTTGCAGCCTTGCCTGCTTTTCACTTCTAGCCTTTGTCTTACGTTGTCTCTTCGTGTTGTTGTTGTTGCTTTTCAGCATTGTTTCTGAAACCTGGTCGACTGCAAGACAGTTACAAATGCGACAACATTGTTGCTTGCTGCTCGTCGAGGGGCGCCCCAAAAGCTCAATTGCTACAACAGCTGTCGAGTGCTGCGGTGCAAAACTGCCAACTGCCAACTGCTCGGTACGACAACGGACAGGGTTAAGGGGTGTAAATCGAACAGCATCAGCAGCGAATAGCGTACAGCATTTGCCATTTTTGCTGATGGCATTCAGTTGATTTGTTTTTTTGCTCATTTTGTTGCAATTGTGTGCGAATTTGTTGCAATTTGATTTTCTATTACAAAATAATTTGCACAAATATTTAGTCGTCGGGAATCGAAATGAATGCGAAAACGATTCTCTCTCTCTCTTCGATCAAATTGAACGCAGAAGCTAACAAAGACAATTTCTATTTCGGATTGATAACAAAATCTCTTTTGTTTCGTGTTCGTCACTTGTCTATGTTTAAGAGCAAGATATTGTATACAAGAAAAACTAACAAATAGTGTTAGCATTGGTTTTTGGTTTGTACTATTCCGCTTATTATAATTTTTGTAGCATACTTTTTAGGGCAGTGGAAAATGGTTCAGTTTAAGTTCTACTCCTTCAGGGAAAACCAACTGAATGGATGTTAAGGAAACTTAAGAATAATATAGCTTAAACATCAGAACAAGACATAGACTATAATTCATTAAGATATGTTTAAGCTTTGAAGCGCTCATCCTGAGGCATCCACAAGCTATGGCACTTAATTGTGCTCTGTGCCGCTGAGAAACTTCATTCGAGGAGCCAATTGAGAAGAAACGACGTGGAAACGCTAAAGAGCGGAAAACTGTTCATTTAGCTTGTTAGCTTGTGTGTGTGTGTGTCTGTGTGTGTGTGTTGAGGCTCAGGTTAGAAGCTGCGTTGGGGACAATGCAAAATCCTGTTTGTCAACGTCATTAAAATGCCAAGTCAAATGTGATTTTGCCGCGTTGTCGACTGCGGGCAACCCCCACTCCCACCGAACGGGCAAGCAAGCAAACAAACAAACGAAGCAATGAAATCAAACAACTGGAGCCAAGGGTGGGGGCAAGCAGCGGAATGGGTCGTTAAAATTGACAAAAGCGAAACGAATCACAAACTAGATAGACAATAGGCAAGCGTATTGTCATAGCATATTGATTGCGAAACGGGCTCGCTGCATTCCACTAACCTCACGCCTCAATAGCTGCTGCTGCTGCGGCTGCAGCTGCAGCTGCCCCAAAACCCATACACAAAACTGGCTTCTTCTTTCGCTTTGGCAAATCAAATTGATTTCGAAAATCCTTTTTGCAGCAAATTTGCAACAGAACAACGCAGAGCACAATTCGAACAACAACAAGAAGTAGAAGAAGGAGCGGTAGAAGAAGAAGCAGCAGAAGAAGCACAAGAAGAAGAGTTCATTGTTGGCTACGTATTTTCGGCCATTGCAATTTTGAAAAGCGGCTTAAGCGTGTTCATTCCGAGTCATTGCCTGACCAATGTCCATACCCAAACCCCTCTCTCCTCTCTCTCTCTCTCTTTGAGGTGAAAAAAACGAACACAACACATTTTCATTCATACAAACATGGCCCAAAGGAAGCATTAGCAAAGCATATTGCCCTGCAAAATTAGAAGCCATATATCAAATAATATCTGTTGAAGTTAAGTTAGTTTAAAGTTGAATTAAATATTTATTTTTTCTTCCTTTCTCATATGTCTAATGTTTAATAACGATAAACAATAATATTTATTATTATAGTTAAAATAAACAAATTTTGTGTGAACACATTTATTTAATGAAAGCAAAAATATTATATAAAAAAAAAAGAGATTTATAAAAATAAAATATTAAATAAATGTTGGCTAAACTTTTCGATTGAAAACTTATTATTAAGATATAATTTAATAGTTTTTACAATATATTTAAATATATTTCTATTATTTGAAGTATATATATATATATATATTTGAGTACGAAAATAGTTGTGAAGGGCTTCCTAAAAGTGCTTTTAGCATGTGTTATTATTGGAAAGGGTAACCAAAGTTTAACTCTATGTGTGTATTGTTTTTTATAGCTATTTGGATAACCGCAAAAGTGCATTGAAAATGCTGCGGTATATATATATATATAGATGTGTGAGTATAAAAAAAAGGGGAGAACAAAACAGGGCAACAGTTGCGCGATTGTTGCATGCAACGTTTTGCGGTTGGTCAACCGCATGCCTCATATTGAGGTTGTTGAATTTATGGTCCCCAAGCAACTGAACAGCAATCAGAAAATAAGTAAACGCCAGCCAGGCAGACAGCCAGGCATCGAGTGTTCGTTTGCTTTGGAAAACAATTAAAAAATTGTCTTGCATAGAAATCTTTTTGTCTAGAATTTTATTTATTGTTTAGCCACAAATCGAATCAAGCTGCAAACAAACATATTGTGCTGGCAGCTTAAGTGCTTTATTCATATGTTTTTTTTTTTCTGTATAGACGACATATTCAATGCTTGCTGCATGCAAATGTTTTCTATTTATTAGTTTGAGTTCGATTGTAACAAACATTTCAATCAATGAAAATAACTAAAACATTTATTTCAAACAATTAGGAAGGTTCTAGTCGAGAGATCCCGACTGGAAAATACCCAATACCTATATTTTACGCGTACGGTTAGTGCTTGCAAGTATGTGTGTACTTGACTCAACTTCAATGTTCCATATCTCTGGCGTTTCTCAACCGATTTTAATAAAAACACACAGCTTTTCATTATATCGTTTAATGTTTCAAGCGCCATCTCAAAGTTTTCCACATTCAAGATTTTGTTGTTATCGATAACATGTGTATATCGGAAACGGGAAAAGTTATCGACTCGGCTGTTGATGCTGATCAAGAATATATATACTTTATGGAATCGGAGATGCTTCCTACTGCCTGTTACATACTTTTGCACAAAACCTTTATACCCCTTTTATCCACCTTCAATGCTTTCAGGGTATAATAAAGACCCATCGTGCATGAATAAACCATACACACATACAACTATATAGAGTATTACATGTGTTTTTGTTTGGAAATAATTCAAAGTCCTCATAGATACTAGTTAAGCCGCTTAGGCAATGGTCAATTTGTTTCATAATTAAGTCGGCAGTTTTAGCAAAAGTTTTTAATCATTTTTGAATCTGGCAAAAAGTAAAATTCGTTTTGCAAGCCGGAGCCGAAGTGAGAAGTTAAGATTAGACTTAACTTCGGGGCAAACGTTTTCGGCAACGGTGTAGAGGCTAAGGCATACGCTTAGTAAACGAGCGAGGTATCAGGTTCGATTCCCGGCACGGGAAATTTATTTTTATTTTTTAAATATTTTTTTTCAATTATATTTTCGAATAATTGAAGCAGCAATATTATTTTTGCTTACTGCGTGTGGTTAGTGTTGCATGTTGCAAATTGTTTATGCCTCAAATAACTTAAGCAGCTTATGCCACAGTCCAGCATTCAATTGAAATTGTATCAAAGGACTTCTGCCTCACTAATTATATATATATATATATATATATGTTTTGAAGTCATAATTCGCCTCTTGTGTCAATTGGCTCACGAATATAATGCCATAAATAACTATTTGTGTGTCTTTCGAGGTTTTGTAAGACAAGCAATGATGAGCTGAGAGTGGTTAAAATCTTGCTGCCAGATGCCTAATGGGGGAGCACTCTCTATGTGTATGTGTGTGTGTGTGTGTGGCTGTCGAAATTGAGTGTAAATGTCGCGGCAACTTATGCCACACACGTATACGCACTTGCTTAATATTGTGGCAAGATATGCTTGGCAACTGCCGGAGCCGCAAAAACCCGCAACGACAAAGACATGAAGCGCGAAAGGACAGGCAGCAGATGGGGCGTGGGGTGGAGGAATGAAAGGAGGAGACACACACACACAGAGAGACAGAGGCGCAGCAGGATGATGCTGCTGCAGGCAATCTACTTGTGTGTGTGTGTGAGTGTGTGGCACGCTTGTAGTGGCTTTGGCCCCTGCCACATGTGGCGCGCTGTCGTGAAGGTGTCGTGTTGAACATGTTAGGTGTCTTGTCGCTTATCATGTTAAGTGGGTGCACCCAGCGTCTACGTGCCTCGCATCTGACTGCGTTCGCTCTTTCTATGCTAATTTTCATAGAAAATGTCTAAAATTTACAGAAAGACAGACGGACAGAAAGCAAAGCAAAGCAAAGCGAACTGAAGAAATTAGCAGCAGCAACTGACAAAAAAACGTTAAAACGGCAACAAAGCAACATTTTGCAACACTTGTCGTTACTGGCAGGTTGTTGGGGGTGGGGGGAGTCGAGCAGCATCTTGCCACTTGGCCTACTCCTGCTAGGCTAATTTCCTTTTAAAGTGTTGCGACTCTTTGGCGTTGTTGTTTGCTGCCAGGACAAGCTCATTTGCACCTCATTAAATGCTGCCACTCGACCTGATGACGACGACGACGACGACACACTCCCATTCAAGTACAACTCAAGTGTGTGTATGTGTGTGTAGCAAAGAAAGATTTTTGAAAAACATTGACAGCAGCATAGAACCCAAGAACTAATCAAATATGCATTTACACACACACACAGCTCGACAAAAGTGCATTAATTATATTACATTTATTTCGAAACAGGTTTTAGTTAACACTTAGGAACAGGATACAACATGCTGAAACATGTCATTTTTCGATTTCGTCATTGTTTTGTATTTCATTTGAACTGTTCATAATAGTTTTGGAACCTGTACATTCAGAATTGGAACTTCAGAATGATGATTCGGCAAGATTTTGCATGGTCAAACGATTGGAAATAAGCTATACCTTATAAGGATACCTATACCAATAAGGATTGTGGCCATCTTTCACTGTTTTAGTCAAGCTTGGACAACCTGAGTATGACGATTCTTAACACTTAACATGCATTTCGACAGACTTTTCTTTCAGTAAGCAGCAGCGAAAAATAAACCAAAATAATCTATTATCGGTAAATATATATATTATAATCGGTAAATCCATATTATATATGCACTAACAAGCATATTCTGCAAACTGCAATGCATCAGCAACAAAGTGCCGTTACATATCAGTACTATACGCGTACAGTCAGTGCTTGCAAGTATGGTGTTTTCGGTGTTTCTCAACCGATTTTAATAAAAATTTCACAGATTCTCATTATTTCGTCTAATGTTTAAAACGTGATTTAAAAGTTTTCCAAATTCAAGATTTTGTTGTTATCGATCACTTGTGTATATCGAAAACGGGAAAAGTTATCGATAATTTAAAACAAACTTGAAATGCCTAGGGCTTAAGCGAGCTTAAGTTCCAAATCTGGAGTCTCTAGTTCTTATAGTCTCTGAGATCGACTCGGCTATTGATGCTGATCAAGAATATATATACTTAGGTGGGAGATGCTTTCGTTCTGCCTGTTGCTTACTTTTGCATACATACACTTTTAAACCATTTTGAATGGGTTCATGGTATATAAATATGTTGCATAGGAGCTCCATATACAAGTATTGCTTTTTTTTCCTTAAAATTCGCAACTGGTTCTAGCTTTAACCGAGTGGTATGGTTGGAAAAAACCTCACATAGTTAGGTCGAGCAAGCTAATACATTGGCTCGACCCTATTATTATATTGCATTTTTATTTTGTTTTTTATATATATTTTTTTTCAATATTTTTTTTATATATATTTTTTTTTCAATATTTTTTTTATATATATTTTTTTTCAATATTTTTTTTTTATATATATTTTTTTTTATATATATTTTTTTTCTATATATTTTTCCCTGATATTTATTGACAATTGGGTGGTTCTTATAAATCCAGACTACTCTGATCATCCAGTTGATGTTTTCATTTTTTTTTTCTAACTAAAATAATATGAAAAATATTTTTGTCAGGAAGTTCTTAGCAAAAAGTAAAATTTTTGATGGTGTTTAAGAAGTCGCGCCAGCTCAATATCATATCTCAAAAGTTTCAATTGATGCGTGCAAACATCTAATTGATGTTTTCTTATATTATTTTTTTTTTCTCTAACTAATAATATGAAAAATATTTTCGTCGGGAGGTTCTCTAACAAAAAGTAAAGTTTGTGATGTTTTCATATTTTTTTTTTTCTCTAACTAATAATATGAAAAATATTTTCGTCAGGAGGTTCTCTAATAAAAAGTAAAATTTGTGATGGTGTTTAAGAAGTCGCGCCAGCTCAATATCATATCTCAAAAGTTTCAATTATGTGCAAACATCTAATTGATGTTTTCTTATATTAATTTTTTTTCTCTAGTGAATCTATATTGCTCGATTCTACACTAAAACATTTTATTTAATTTTTTTTAATTTTACTTATAAATTTTTATAAATTTGAATAACAACCGTAATCCGTAAGGCTCTTCTCCAAATCATGCTGCGCTTTTCCTCTCATCACAATCTTTTGAATTGCGTTCTTCACTTCCATTGATTTTTTTATATATTTTTTTTAATATTTTTAAATTTTTTTTATGTATCTTATGAATCTATATTGCTTGATTCCACACTGAAACATTTTATTTAATTTTACTTATATATTTTTATAAATTTGAATAACAGCCGTAATCCGTAAGGCTCTTTTTTATTATTGAGTGGAAGGTCGGCAATATCCATGACCTGCTTCGGCAAATATGAATTCGGTATTCTCCAAGTCATGCTGCGCTTTTCCTCTCATCACAATCTTTTCAATTGCGCACTTCACTTCACTTGATTTTTTTATATATTTTTTTTTAATATTTTTAAATTTTTTTATGCATCTTGTGTTTAACCCATATCCATTTGTATTTGTTGGGAATGTGACGCCAAGATTTCTGATAGTGCTGCCAACTTTAATTGAATAATAATCGCGGACATTTAAAGAATTACAAAAAGTAAAGTTGACTGTACCGGTAGTGTAAACTGACTACAATAATCGGACTTATCGGATAGATGATGTTGATTTTAAATCAAGTCCACTCTCCAAATTTAGTACTAAGGAGGGAGAGTTCTACAAGAAACGGTTTAATATTCAATTCGGTATGCTAAACAACCAATGCTTGTTTCTGGGGCGTGATTCCTGCGGAACTAAGACCTGAGTAGCTGGACTTCTTCGATTCCGCCGGACTCTTTCATTGTCTTGAAAATTTCTAAGGTCTAAGAAACTTTACTTTTTTGTATAACATTTTCGAATTTTTTATAACAAATGAAAGTAGTTGATAAAAGTTTTTTTTAATAAAAAAATATAATTGAGAATGTTAAATTTATGAAAAATATTTTTGTCAGGAAGTTCTTAGCAAAAAGTAAAATTTGTGATGGTGTTTAAGAAGTCGCGCCAGCTCAATATCAATATCTAAAAAGTTTCAATTGATGCGTGCAAACATCCAATTGATGTTTTCACATATATATTTTTTTCTTTCTAACTAATAATATGAAAAATAAAATCGTCACGATGTTCTCTAACAAAAAGTAAAGTTTGTGATGTTTTCATATTTTTTTTTTCTCTAACTAATAATATGAAAAATATTTTTGTCAGGAAGTTCTTAGCAAAAAGTAAAATTTGTGATGGTGTTTAAGAAGTCGCGCCAGCTCAATATCATATCTCAAAAGTTTCAATTGATGCTGGCAAACATTCAATTGATGTTTTCATATATATTTTTTTTTTCTAATAATACATATTTATTTTTTTTTTTCTAACTATTATATGAAAAATATTTTCATATCTCAAAAGTTTCAATTGATGCGTGCAAACATAAAAATGAACCAGCGGCAGCAGGAAAGAAATTAAAATTGCTGTTACATTTGTATTGGCAATGCAGCTAGTTGCTGATTAACTGATGCTGCTGTGCTCAGCAAATTGCTGTAAATGTCACATTGTTGCTGTTGCAATTGCCATCAGGATGATTGACTGGCGGCGCGGATAACCCTTGCAATATCGTCGAGTCGTTGCCTTCAACTTCCGCCGCCTCGCCTTGCCTACCTCATCTTCTCTCTGTCGGCCTGTGACAATTGACAGTTGCAATTAATGCGGCATGCAGTTTTTGCTGCACTTGCCAAAGATGCACACACAGAAGCAGCTAATTGGCATGCATCAATGCATCGATGACGTTTATTAGCAGTACTCAGACATGCACACACTCCACTCCACTGGATCCTGATTCCGGGCGACGAGCGAAAACTTGCGAACTCGAACTCTACCGGGACACGGAACACGGGGCACGTCGCTGATGACATTATTGTGTGTGCATCGTGCGGCAAATTAAGTTAATTTGATTTAAAACCAGTGCACGGCATGCAAAAAACTCTGCGCTGCGAGTTCGTTTAACTATCGATGCGATAAACTGCACAGCGGTAAAATAAAACAACAAATACCATTTGAGGTTACAAGTTTTAATAGTTAAGTATCACAATTGATAAAAATCTGCCAAAAGTTGCATCAGTGCATGAATCTATATTGCTCGAAACATTTTTTTAATTTTACTTATATATTTTTATAAATTTGAATAACAGCCGTAATCCGTAAGGCTCTTCTCCAAGTCATGCTGCGCTTTTCCTCTCATCACAATCTTTTCAATTGCGCACTTCACTTCACTTGATTTTTTTATATATTTTTAAATTTTTTTATGAATCCTATGAAACTATATTTCTCGATTCCACACTGAAACATTTTATTTAATTTGTTTTTTAATTTTACTTATATATTTTTCTAAATTTGAATAACAGCCGTAATCCGTAAGGCTCTTTTTTTATTATTGAATGCAAGGTCTGCAATATCCATGACCTGCTTCGGCAAATATGAATTCGGTATTCTCCAAGTCATGCTGCGCTTTTTCTCTCATCACAATCTTTTTAATTGCGCACTTCACTTCATTTAATTTTTTTAAAATATTTTTAAAAATTTTTTATGTATCTGATGAAAATATATTGCTCGATTCCAAACTGAAACCTTTCATTTAATTTTTTTAATTTTACTTATATATTTTTATAAATTTGAATAACAACCGTAATCCGTAAGTCTCTTCTCCAAATCATGCTGCGCTTTTCCTCTCATCACAATCTTTTCAATTGCGCACTTCACTTGATTTTTTTATATATTTTTAAATTTTTTTTAAGTATCCTATGAATCTATATTGCTCGATTCCACACTGAAACATTTAATTTAATTTTTTTTAATATTACTTATATATTTTTATAAATTTGAATTACAGCCGTAATCCGTAAGGCTCTTTTTTTTATTATTGAGTGCAAGGTCTGCAATATCCAAGACCTGCTTCGGCAAATATGAATTCGGTATTCTCCAAGTCATGCTGCGCTTTTCCTCTCATCACAATCTTTTCAATTGCGCACTTCACTTCATTTGATTTTTTTTTAAATATTTTTAAAATTTTTTTATGTATCTTATCAAAATATATTGCTCGATTCCAAACTGAAACCTTTCATTTAATTTTTTTAATTTTACTTATATATTTTTATAAATTTGAATAACAACCGTAATCCGTAAGGCTCTTCTCCAAATCATGCTGCGCTTTTCCTCTCATCACAATCTTTTCAATTGCGCACTTCACTTCACTTGATTTTTTTATATATTTTTAAATTTTTTTATGAATCCTATGAAACTATATTTCTCGATTCCACACTGAAACATTTTATTTAATTTTTTTTTTAATTTTACTTATATATTTTTATAAATTTGAATAACAGCCGTAATCCGTAAGGCTCTTTTTTATTATTGAGTGGAAGGTCGGCAATATCCATGACCTGCTTCGGCAAATATGAATTCGGTGTTCTCCAAGTCATGCTGCGTTTTTCCTCTCATCACAATCTCATTCACTTGATTTTATTATATATTTTTTTTAATATTTTTAAATTTTGTATGTATCCTATGAATCTATATTGCTTGATTCCATACTGAAACATTTTATTTAATTTTTTTTCATTTTACTTATATATTTTTCTAAATTTGAATAACAGCCGTAATCCGTAAGGCTCTTTTTTATTATTGAGTGGAAGGTCGGCAATATCCATGACCTGCTTCGGCAAATATGAATTCGGTGTTCTCCAAGTCATGCTGCGCTTTTCCTCTCATCACAATCTTTTCAATTGCGCACTTCACTTCACTTTTTTTTAATATTTTTAATTTTTTTTATTTATCCTATGAATCTATATTTCTCGATTCCACACTGAAACATTTTATTTAATTTTACTTATATATTTTTATAAATTTGAATAACAACCGTAATCCGTAAGGCTCTTCTCCAAATCATGCTGCGCTTTTCCTCTCATCACAATCTTTTCAATTGCGCACTTCACTTCACTTGATTTTTTTATATATTTTTTTTTAATATTTTTAAATTTTTTTATGCATCTTGTGTTTAACCCATATCCATTTGTATTTGTTGGGAATGTGACGTCAAGATTGCTGATAGTGCTGCCAACTTTAATTGAATAAAGATCGCGGACATTTAATAAATTACAAAAAGTAAAGTTGACTGTACCGGTAGTGTAAACTGACTACAATAATCGGACTTATCGGATAGATGATGTTGATTTTAAATCAAGTCCACTCTCCAAATTTAGTACTAAGGAGGGAGAGTTCTACAAGAAACGGTTTAATATTCAATTCGGTATGCTAAACAACCAATGCTTTTTTCTGGGGCGTGATTCCTGCGGAACTAAGACCTGAGTAGCTGGACTTCTTCGATTCCGCCGGACTCTTTCATTGTCTTGAAAATTTCTAAGGTGTAAGAAACTTTACTTTTTTGTATAACATTTTCTATTTTTTTGTAACAAATGATAGTAATTGATAAAAGTTTGTTTTTAATATTTAAATATAATTGAGAATGTTAAATTTCTAACATTTTTCGATTCCGAGGACTACTTGCATTAGATCCAAAAACTTTTCGATTCTGAGGACTTTTTTTCTCTTTATATATTTCGATGTTTAATGTGTAATCATTTAGAAAAAATCAAAATGTAAAAAATGAATGCATTTGGAAATGCTTTTAAACTACAATAATAAATGATTATTTAATAGAAACTTAATTTTTTTTTAATCAAATTTTTGTATTCTTTTTGTTGACTTAAAATATTTTTATAACATTGGATTTATACAAAGCAAATGACAGTAATGGACATAAGTTTTTTTTTAATATTGAAATAATATTGGGTATATACGGACTAAGAAGCATATTCTGTAAACTGCAATGCATTATCGACAAAGTGCCGTTACGTATCAGTAAAGAAAAATGTTGCATACCGATTTAAAATTTGAGCTTTGTTTGCCGTATATAATTCGCAACGGGTTCTAGCTTGGAACGAAAGTTTCAGCTTAATGAAGCTGTTGATGCTCAGAGCTAGTGTAGCGCTGAAAGTTGTTAGCATTATGTTGGCATCAGCCGTGGCCTCAACGAGCTCATCGAGTGCCTTGCAACACGCTATATGTAATGTTAAAAAACTTTTGGTTAATTGATGTCTGTCAAAGTTTGTTGGACAAGACCCAAGAACAAAAAACATATAACCAAAGTTTTAGAGACACAATAAGTGCGGCCAAGCAAGTTAAAATTGATTGAGACACTCAATAAATATTTGGTTTTGTAGTGCGAAATCAATGCGGACAAAAACGGCTATTAAAAGGAAATGTTAAACTCTAATAGTTAAAACTGCCCGATCACAATATCATATCCATGAGCTTTGTCATTTATTTAATTCCTTTGTTATACTAAAATCTTTTTTCTTTATTTTTTAATCTTAAAGCAAAATACATTAAGGCAATTCAGATAACTAAACTATAATTAAGCTTTAATTAAAAGCTCCAAATTATTTTGCATACATAAACATTTAAAGTCACTTCCTACGTGAATAAAGAACATAAAAAAATATCTAATTATTAATTTTTTTTTAATATATATTTAAATGAATGGAAATCTGCTGAGCTTAATATTTCATCGTAACTCCAAATGCAAAAAATGAACCAGCAATAGATCATGTTGGGAATTGTGTGTAGGATCATCCATCACAAAATCATTGACCATCATCATCGACGAGTTATTGTCGTCCAGTCGATGCTTGTACCGCTTTTTTTTTGTATCACTCTTTTTTTTTTGGTTCTTTGTCGTCTTCTTTGGTTCATGCAATTCACTTTAAGTGTCTTTTTGCCAGAGAGCCAAAGCTGCCAGCCAGCAAGCCAGCCAGCTAGCCAAGTTTCAAAAGCAAATTTCCCCGAGGATGCGCTGCGACGACGAGTGCTTCTCCACTCGACTCCAATCCACTCGAAGCTGGGTTGGTTGGCTCGCTGGCTGCCTGGCTGTTAGCTATTTTGGCTGCTGTTTGGTAGCCAGCCAGGCTATAAGCGTCATTGGAATTCCCCAAAGCCATTAAGCGCAAAATGTATGCAACACCCTTGGCCAAAGAAAAAAGGCGACCAAAATAACTGAAAAATGTCAGAGACAGGAAACCAGCGGAAAGAAAGTGGCAAAGAAGCAAAAAGGACCTCAAATTCGAATCCCATTCTCTATGTGTCTTGGCAACACTTCATTAGCAAGCGTTAAGAGCAAAAACGCTTTGTTGTTGCCATGGCTAACAATAATTTAATTTCGAAGCACTATTGGCTGCCTGCCTTGAACTAAAATGTAATTCCATTGATTACAAGAGAAAGGGGATAACAAGCAATGGAGCCAAATACGCGAGCAACGAATACCAACAAAACCTCTTGGGGTTATATCCGGTTCTGGTTGTTCTTGGCATTGCCAGCTATTCAAGCAAGTTGTGGCGCGAACTTTAAGTCTCCACCCACATACTTGGCCACCCTTTCCTTTCGATTGTACTTTAATAAGAGCCAAGACATTCAGCAGCAAAAACTTTACAAGCTGAGCCAAAACTGAATTATAGCAATTATTATTTTTGGTGTAAAAAGCAAAAGATAAAACGCCAAAACTTAAGTGCAATAACATTCCGTTTAGCCAAACAATATATTTGATACAACTAATAAAGAACTTGCCATCCCAACAATGATCAATGACTAAACTACAATGCGGCTAAAGGGAAAGCATTTTTAATGGCTTTTGTTGTCCTGGGAATGATAAGCTTCATTTGCGTGGCTTTCGACTTGGTTAGCGAAATGAACTTATCAAACATACATTAGACGAAGCCCAAAGTAAACATTAACAGCATTAACATTAACACGCGGCATGCGTTGCCCATGCCACCGTTGCTTGCCACCGGCTCCCTTGTTGACTGTCGATTGTCAGACAGACAGAAAGCGCTTTCCCTTCCTAATGGCACAAAACGTTCTCAGCAATTCCCCCAACAATTGAAAGTTGTGCGGCAAACTAGTACACTCGTTGAAGCTTTGTAGGTTTAACATTTGGTGGGTGGTGCGTGGTGGGTGGGTGCGTGAGTGGTTGGGTGGTTGCCGCTTGGGGCCGCAACGATGGCTTGATTGAGTTGCGTTCGATTCAGCCGAAAAATGTTGTTGCGTGAGAGGCAAACGCTTTGGTGTCGAAATAAATGATTAAATGCCAGACGATGTTTCAGCTAATGTTGTTGTTGTTGCTGTTGCTGTTGCTGTTGCTGTTGTTGCTGATGCTGACGAGCAGCGAACAATAATAACACTAAGTGCCTCACTCTGGCCACAATCCCGCTGGCCCATTTGAAATTATTGGAAAACTCATTAATACGCTAAAACGGGATAAGCGGGCCAAAAATGCGAATTTCACTTCACGTATGTGCAAAACTTGTTGTTGGTTGGCTAAAAACGCACACACACACACATACGTATGTGTGTATCGATAAACAGCATTTTGCTGCATGAATAATTGCGAAACTCGGCGAAAATTCAAAATGGCACTCAGTCCATTGGCATTAGCAAGAATTTGAATATATGAATAGTTATAGATGTTACGTGTGCGTATGTCTGTGTGTTTGAGAGCCGCCAGAATGACAATCAAAGCCTGTGCTTAAGCTTTAAGTTGATTTGAAGGCTTCAACTTTTATTGGTGTATTAAACATAAAATTGCTTTACAGCCAAAACTTAAGACTGTTCGGGCAAGTTAGTCAGCCAAAGCTTTCATAAAATAATCAAGCTTGTAAACTGTTTTATAAGCTAGTGAAAAGCACAATATTTGTTTAAGATAAAGCTTTCAGTTTTCGGCTGGACAGAGAATGACTTATTGGCAAAAGGTTAGCAAAGAAAGCAAAATAGTGTTAAAGTGTTTTATGTGAATGTAAGTTTATATATGGTTACAGTTATGCAATCGAGCTTAAAGCTTGTAGATTTATTCTTATTCTAAGTAACTGAATTACAAAGAGTAAAGTTGACTGACTCACAATAATTGGACTTATCGGATAGATGATGTTGATTTTAAATCAAGTCCACTCTCCAAATTTGGTACTAGGGAGGGGAGAGTACTACAAGAAACGGTATAATATTCAATTCAAACCAATGCTTGATTCCTGATAAGACCTGACCAGCTTGACTTCTTCGATTCCGCCGGACTCCTTCATCGTCTTGAGCTAAGATCTAAGAAACTTTACTTTTTTGTATAACATTTTCTAATTTTTTTGTAACAAATGATTGATAAAGTAATTGATAAAAGTTTTTTTAATATTGAAATATAATTGAGAATGTTAAATTTCTAAAATTTTTCGATTCCGAGGACTACCTGCATTCGATCCAAAAACTTTTCGATTCGACTTTTTTTTCACTTTATATATTTAGATGTTTAATAATAATAATATAATCATTTAGAAAAAATCCAAATGTAAAAAATGAATTCATTTAGAAATGTGCTTAAGAATCTGAAAGAATCATCAAACCTTAAAGCTTTAAGTAAAATGTGCTTCAAAATGCGAAAGCTTTAAGTAAAATGTGCTTAAGAATCTGAAAGAATCATCAAACCTTAAAGCTTTAAGTAAAATGTGCTTAAAAATGTGAAAGCAACATCAAACTTTAAGTAATGTGTTTAAGAATCTGAAAGGATCATCAAACCGTAAAGCTTTAAGTAAAATGTGTTTAAAAATATGAAAGCTTTACCTAAAATGTGCTTAAAATGTGAAAGCTTTAAGTAGAATGTGCTTAAGAATCTGAAAGAATCATCAAACCTTAAAGCTTTAAGTAAAATGTGCTAATAAATGTGAAAGCTTGCTTTAAAATACCACAAAAAATAGCTGAATCACTTTCGTCATGGAATTGAATATGATTATCAGCTGAACTTAAACAAAAGACAACTGCTTACAACTATTTAGAAGCTTAAGCTGTTGGCTTTTACGTGAGATCAAGCTGGCATTAAGGTGATTGGATTTCTTTCGCTCAACAATTTCCACTATCCATCCAGTGATTGAAAAGCGCTTTCAAACGACATGTGCTTAACATGTATTCAACTGTAAGAGCTTGTGAATGAAACTTAAGTCGAATGCGGGCACTAAAAATCAATGTTTGACGACTGTTACGACATTTTGCACTTAATTTTAAAGCGCTTTAAGGCCAACATCCGACATCAGTTGGCAGTTTGGCTATTCGACTTTAACAAAAGCCGCAGGCGCTTTTACACACCAGACAACTAACTGAAGAAAGAGACAGAGCCGACTGACTGGGTCAAAGTGTATGCCACATCCTCCCTACCAGCTTTATTTTATTTTATTTGGAATGCGTTTCTTTTCTTTTTTTTTGGGTTTTGGTTTTGGCATTTTTGGTTCTTATTCTATTTGCTGGTGTAGAGTAAATTTTTAGCTCTCTCAACCTTCACGCTGTGGGCGCATTGCATTTTAGTCACGTACAAACACGAAAGTTATCGAAGATTTAAGCGCACGTACATGATGTTGCTGCCGCACACACACACACACACACACAGAGAGAGAATGAGAGAGAGATCCTCATAGAGAGGCAAAAACGAAAAGTCGTCATCAAATGCCGTGAGTTATTGTTAAATTCCAGTTACGCTTTTTGTGCTATGTTCGATGTTTTTCTATGTTTCTATGTGGCACGTCGCACACACACACACACACACACACGCCGCACAGCAATGACAACGACAGCAGTGCCAAGTGCTTGTCAAATTGAAATTAAAAGCCAAATACTTCAAGTCGAGTTCAAGCGGCTTAGGCCAGGTCCAACACACACTCATATGTATGTATATTTTCTTTTTTTTTTTTTTATATAAAATCAATAAAACTTTTGTTCTGATTCGGTTCAACCACATTGACCAGTTAGCTGTTACCAATAACCCCAACGAGCGAACAGTCTGTTGTGGCTGTTCTTTTGCCGCAGCCGGCTCGTTAATACTTTCGCTCACTAGGCGAGACTAGAACCTAAGCACATGGTCAACTGGTTTTTTGTCGCATCCTGCGGCATTTAAAGTATCCTTTCTCTCTCTTCAAAGCTCATTTGGCTGACATTTTTTATTGTTGCGGTGCGGAGAAGAAGGAGATTGAGTAGGGTAGCGATTGCTAAGTTGAATGGGATAAACTATGCAACATTGCGTCCACTTAGGTCAACTAAGGGGCAACTCTTTTGACCATTGTGATTGTTGTATTTAATATGTACATATGCAACAAGGAGCATTGAATTGTCAAATTTGCGAAACCTAAAGCTTAATAAAACTATAAGACATATACATCTTTTCCCAAATTTGCCAACATTTTGTCTCACTTTTTTATTGCATTTATATTTTTATTTTAGATGAAACATATAGCTCTTTAAAGCTCAGCAGAGTGAAGACAGAGTATTTTTATTTTTTTTTTGTATAAAGATATCATTTCAGTATCTTTATTATCAACTACTTATGTGCATACTAGTATGCGAACAATGTTGTTTAGAAATTTGCAATGCCCACATAAGTAGGCAACACTTTGCAGGCGGGGAGCAATACTTGCACATTGCATTTACTTAGGTCAGCTTAGGGGCAACTCCTTTGACCATTGTGATTTTTGTGTTTAATATGTACATATGCAACAAGGGGCATTGAATTGTCAAATTTGCCTCTTTGCCCAAATTTGCACAATTTTCCATCACTTTTTTATTGCATTTTTTATTTTAGTATCAGTTAAGTTATGAAACATATAGCTCTTTAAAGCTCAGCAGAGTGAAGACAGAGTATTTTTATTTTTTTTTTGTATAAAGATATCATTTCAGTATCTTTATTATCAACTACTTATGTGCATACTAGTATGCGAACAATGTTGTTTAGAAATTTGCAATGCCCACATAAGTAGGCAACACTTTGCAGGCGGGGAGCACAAATTGAAGTTCTTCAAGTGTTTGTCTATTGTATGTATGCGTGTAGTGCTTTGAGCCATATGCAACACACACACACACACACATACACTGTTAGGCAACACTTAATACTCGACAAAAAAAAGTTGGCATCTGTGTGTCCATGTGCATTGGAATCTGGTCATGGCCAAGCCATTAAATGCGTCTTAGCTGCAGCATCAACCAAGGAGCAAAAAACCCATGTAGATGCCTGCAAGCATTCCACCACCACCACCAGCAGCAGCAGCTCCCTTCCCTTACCCCACTTGCTGTCACATGCTCTCTCTTTCGCTTTTCCCTTTTACTACTGCTGCTCGACGGGCTATGGCTGCTGCTGTTTGCTACTGTGTTGTTGACATGTGTGCGTAGGAATGGCCTGCGGCCAAAGGCAATGCAATGACAAATAGGCGACAAAACGAAATGAGAAATATGCAGGCATTTTCAATGCCAGCACGGGGCAGGGTAAGTAAGTGAGTGAGTGGCAACAGCTACAGCAAAAGTAGAAGTAGAAGTAGAAGTAGAAGCACTAGTTGAGATTAGAAAAGCATTTCTTGAAATCAAAAAGTCAGAGACAGGCTCGGACAGCCAGCTCTATATATGCGTCATCAAAGCAAACAGAAAAAACTTGCGAGTAGCAAGCAAAGGGCAAAAAAAAAAATATATATATATATGTTTGCACTAAGTACTTATTCTGGCAACGGCAGCTACAACTCTGTTGACCAATCCAGCAATATTACAATTTGACGCCCATCTTTTTCTAGCAAGAACTTAAGCTTGAGCTAAAGACACGCTGTTTAGTATATAGCTAAATATTTTGCTAGCAAAATTGACAACCTTTAATATTACCCAAAGTTCTAGCAACTGGTCACACTGGCTAAAGTAACGTTCTATCAACTGGTCACACTGGTGAGCAATAGTTTTCTGATACCCGTTAGCTTATACCTAACAGGAACGACTAATCTACTCGCTAGTTTCTAGGCATTCTTGTATCATTCAATATCCAATCGCATATTATACATAATAGCGCATATGCCTGATTCGATCTTTTGCTCAATTACGAAGGCATCTCAGCAAATGGGAAAACAAAAAGAAAAGCAAGGCCAAAGGTTACATGTGTGTAGATGGAATGCCCTTCAGTGACCTGCTATACACCTCCTCCTGCTGCTCCAGCTCCTTCTTCGCTTTGCTGGCTTCATCAAGAGCCTGAGCCTGAGCCTGAGTTTCAATTAGTGCAGCACAACTAAATTAAGCTATAACTGTATTTTTTCTTACGTTTTGGCCTGTCTTTGTCTTTTGCCTCTGCTTCGACTTGTGCTTTGTTTTTTTTTGGAGCATGCCAGGACAACGCATAAATAACAACAACAAGCATTGGAATTGCAAATTGCAAGAAGCCAAATTGCAATAAAGCCCCAAAGCGAACCAAAAAAAAAAGCTGAAATAAATGTCAGGATAATGCCATATTAAACCGAAGTTTATGTGCCCTGTAAAAAAATGTCTATTGATTAAGCTGTAAATGTATCAAATAAATGATTAAAGTATTCGAAACATTTTGTTGTTAAACATTTTTAGGTGTTATTTAATAAGTTTCAAGTTTTTTTTTGAGATATTTTTAATCACTTTTTACTTCAGCCTGCCAAGGACATTGCCAACGATAGCCTATATGGTACGCTGATGTTTAAGCTATATTATGGTACAGTTTCATTAACATTCAATCAGTAGAAAGAAACTTTTTGATATACATTTTTAGTAGGATTTGCATGATATATGAAGGCAGGATTTAAATGAAACGATAATTCGTAAGGACCAAAACGAAGCACAAACTTTTAGCCAGTTGAAGTATGGAATGTGTTCTATGGCATGAATTTTGCATTGTTACCGCTATCACCGTCAGTTGCCGCAGTAGCAGCAGCCGGGCTCTAACAAGGCAAAGATGAATGAATGAATGAATGGCTAGATGGATGGCTGGATGGATGGCTGGATGGATGGATAGATGGATGGGCAGCCAGGACAAGACAATGTCGCTGGCATCGTCGCCTCTATTGTTAAATGCATGAAAAATAGCTCGACACGGCCGCTCATCAGACGAGGACGCGAGTTGCAAAGAGCTTCTCAGCCAGGTGCGTGCCTCTTTCCCTGTGTGTGTGTGTGTGTGTGTGTGTGTGTGTGTGTGTGTGTGCGTCAGGTGCATAACTCATGCGCTGCGTTGCGTTTTGCGATTTATGGCCAGTGGCTGCAAATGAACAAAGCGAAGCAACTCTTTTGACAAATTGCATTGCCGCCTGTTAATTGAATTATGAGGAAAGTTTGGGGAGAATGGGAAGGGGAAGGGGAATGGGTATGGACAAGGACACATGTCAATGTGATTAAGACGTTTTGTGGCCAAAATGCAACGCGTTTCAATTAGCCAGTGCTATAGTCGAGGTAACACTTGGCGCTAATGAATTAATTAGCTGTAATGCTGGCGCCGCCTAGCTTCATTCGCTTTCAAACGTTCCAAATCAATTCGACTGGCCCCGGCCGTACCAGTTGGATGACTGTTGCAACGATTTGCGTTCAATTAGCATGCCACACACACACACACAGAGAGAGAGGGAGAGCAATTCGATGATGTCGCGTGTCGCGTGCTGCGCTGAATTGCCCTGCAGGTGGAACATCGTCAATTTGCATTTAATGCGCAACATTTGTTCGCATTTAGCTACCGCAAGATGGCAAACACGCGAATCGATGAGGATATAATGGATCTACAGGACATAGCCAGAGGCAACGATTAGCAAATAATAAGCGTGCAAGCTAAAAGAATCGTCAGAGCACAGGCAATAGCAGCTAAGAGTTAACGAGTAACGAGTTAACGAGTACTAGTTGCAGTAACGAGTAAGCAGTTAGTAGCGAGAAAAAGAGATAAGCTTAAGGGCAAGCATGAAGGCTTACAGTAACGAGTAGAAGGAGGAAAGCAAGCAATCAAAGAAGGAGCGAGTAGGAGCAAGGAGCAACGAATAGAAGGAAAGCAACCAATTAATGAAGCGAGTAACAGCAATGATCAAGGAATAGAAGGAAAGCAGCGAGTAACAACAAGGAGCAAAGAAGCAACGAATAAAAGGAAATCAGCGAGTAAAATCAAGGAGCATCGAATAGGAGGAAACCAACGAGTAAGAGCAAAGATCCACGAATAGAAGGAAATCAGCGGGTAACAGAAAGGAGCAGAAAGGAGCAGAAAGGAGCAACGAATAAAAGAAAAGGTTGCGATCAATGAAGCGAGTAACAGTAAGAGGCAACGAATAGAAGGAAAGCAGCGAGTAAGAGTAAGAAGCAACGAAAGAAAGGAAAGCAAGAAATCAAAGCAGCGAATAACAGCAAGGAGCAACGAATAGAAAGAAAGCAGCGAGGAACAGAAAGGAGCAACGAATAGAAGGAAAGCAACCAATCTATGAAGCGAGTAACAGCAAGGATCAAGGAATAGAAGGAAAGTTAGCAATCAAAGAAGCAGCGAGTAACAGCAAGAAGCAACGAGTAGAAGGATATCAGCGAGTAACAGCAAGAAGCAACGAATAGAAGGATATCAGCGAGTAACAGAAAGGAGAAACGAATAGCAGGAAAGCAGCGAGTAACAGCAAGGAGCAAGGAATAGAAGGAAAGCAAACAATCAAAGAAGCAGCGAGTAACAGGAAGAAGCAACGAATAGAAGGAAAGCAGCGAGCAAGAGTAAGAAGCAACGAAAGAAACGAAAGCAAGAAATCAAAGAAGCGAGTAACAGCATAAAACAACGAATAGAAGGAAAGCAGCGGGTAACAGCAAAGGAGCAACAGGTAAGAGCAACGAGTAGAACATACAAAACTCACTTTGTAAAGCAGGGTTAAAGAGTTAAAAACCTAAGCAAATGTCAGTCTGTTAAATTTAAATAAACAAAATATGGAAGTTAGGTTTAACAACGAGTTACAGCTATCAGTAACGAGAAGCAGCAAAAACTCACAGCTAGCGATTTTTGATAATACTTTAAAGATGCATTCCGCAACAAGTATCCATAAAGCAAACGAAACTTTAACGCGAAAAGAACGCTTCACTAAAGTTGCCCCGATTTATAGGCCGAGAGCTCAAGCAGCAAGCAGATATATACTTGCATGTGTTATAGGTATATGTGTGTGTGTGTGTGTGCTACTGAAGTTAAATTAAAATGCTTTTGGTGCAACCGTAAGTGAACCGCAACCGCAAGCTGCAGCCGAAAGCGAGCAACTCCCCGACCCTTCGCTACCAACCAGCACGACCACAGCAACCAGTGTTTCCTGTGGCACTTAAGCAATTGCAGTGTCTGCAAAATCATCTCGAATTGCAACGAACCACCTCCGCACCGAACCGCACCGCACCGAACCGAACCGCTTCAGCAGCAACATAATTAGGCTTATCCTGTTGCATTGTTGTGCCACGCCCCCACAAAATAAGGGGCGTTTACATTCCACTTTGTCAACGGCGGCGGCCAATTAGTGAAATTATTTGTGCGTCGCTGCCGGCGTCGTGGCGTCGCGGCGAACGTTGCAATGTTGCAATGTTGCATTGCATTGATTTGCCATGCACACCAAGCAATTAACATCCTTTCACTTCATTCCCCGCCCCCCACCACATCCTTGAGAGCGAGCAATTCAATCATTGCTATCCTTGTCATTGTCGCGAAGGCATTTCACTAATTGATTTGATCCTGCTTGAAACTTTGCCGCAAAGCAATGCAAAATTATTTAATTGCACAACATAAATACTGTAAAAGCAATTGTTAAAATGCCAACATGAGTGTGTGTGGGGGTGGGTGGGGAAAGCAGGAGGATTGACCAGATTGAGTGTAAACCTATTAGAGAAATTACCAGCGAAATGAAGCGAAGCCGCGCCGCGCCGCTGGAAGAAGCACCGGGCCAGGAAAAAGGCCAATCCACAGGTCAATTCAATTACTAACGCTCACCACTCACCATTAAACGCGCGCGAGGGTTGCCACACAAGTTACTCCACACAAAAGAACGAGAGCAAAATTAGTTTACATAACTTTCATAAGGCAAATCTCAAAAAATCTTTTGAAATCGAATTCAAATTTGACATAGAGAAAACTTCATTCAGTTATTTAGACGATTTCTTCATTAAGTTATAATGTGAAATAAAGTTTGAAAAAAAAGTTAAATGTTGAATAAAAGTTAAGATTAATGATTAAGCATTTAAACCAGCGGTCGGGGAACATGGGTAAATTACCTGTTTTTGGGTAAAAGTGAAATTTCGGGGGGTTAAAATGAAATTTGTGTGAGTAAATTGTAAATATTTTTAATTTGCTATTTTGTAAACCTGTTAGTATTTTTTCAAACTTAAAGAATTTAGCACGCTATCTCCCACCATAAATAGAAGGGGATAATATTTTTTATTTATTTTTATGTTTATTTAGTTTTTTTATTTTTATTTATTTTTTTAATTTTTTTTTATTTTTTTTATTTTTTTCTGCTCTTTTGCCAATGGGTAATGTCAGTTCCACAAAAATATTTTGGGGTAATGATTAAAACAGTTCCCCGACCGCTGATTTAAACCCTTGAGTTCCAATTTATTTATTTTTTTTTAAAACATATACTATAATATCATGATGCATATATTTATTTTATAAAAAAACCAAAATAAAATTTGAATCGGAAGACAAGTAAATGCATATAAGATTGATTAAGATAAACATAAGTTACATTTCAATAATGTTAAACAGTGTAAAACTTTGCAAAGCGATGACGAGTATCACTCGTCAAATGTACAAATTATATTAATTATTATATTATATTATATGTAATGAAAAATGATTTGCTACAAGTAAGTTTTGTATACTCGATTATGAATGGGTTATTTATAGAAACTTCCCTTTAAAGTATCCAACTGTAACTATATTATATACGTATGCATGTATATAACATATACTCTTTCTTTTCGAGAATTTCATAACTTTTGTTTCGCATCTCGCCAGCCTGTGGCTGGACCATGTAATTTAAGGCATATACATATATATTTTGGCTGTAAATATTTAATGCAAACGCCTGGTCATTTTCAAAAAGAAAACCTTTTGGCATTGTTCACGGCCACATTCACCCACCCAAACACACACCCAAGCGCACACACACACACACACACAGAGACAAACAAACAGACGAGTGGCATAAAAATAAAGCTGGCCTTGTTCTAGGCGTGCAATGTTATTATTGTTATTAAATTTTACTGCCCATAACTGTTGCTCGGGCAAGACAAATTAGTGCGGGGCCCAGCTAAGCGAGTTGGTTGCGATTTCGATACGTAGGTAATGGGTGTTGGAAGGTGGTGGAGGTAGTAGTATATTCCATTTTAGGGTAGAGTCGGACTAGTCCTGTGTTTTGCCGTTTTACGCACAGCGTTTTAATGTTGTGTTTGTGTGCTCATCAATATTTATTGGGGTCCCAGTACGTGAGCCGCACACAATAAGCACCAGATCTGTTTCTGTTCCATCCCCCCATGGACCTGGGAGTGCTACGAACGTTTTCTGCGAATATTCTAATACCCTGCAAGGCATTACAAATTGGTAGGAAAGCAAGTAATATTTACTGGTCAGGGAACACCATTGAACCCATTAAGTATAAATGTATATGTTCCTGATCGGTCTTACAGATTTAAAAATTTAAATTTCAACATCTCGTTAGCACTTTAAGTGTAAAATTTCCAGATTTTACTTTTGACATCGAAAAGTTTAAGTTGAAATTGACTTTCGACTTTATTAGTTTGTATTTGTTTCTGCTACTCGTTGCATTTACTCGCTACTCGTTGCTCTTACTCGTTGCTCTTACTCGTTGCTCTTACTAGTTGCTCTTACTCGTTGCTCTTACTCGTTGCTCTTACTCGTTGCTCTTACTCGTTGCTCTTAATCGTTGTTCTTACTCGTTGCTCTTACTCGTTGCTCTTACTCGTTGCTCTTACTAGTTGCTCTTACTCATTCCTCTTAATCGCTGCTCCTTGCTCTTACTCGTTGCTCTTACTCGTTGCTCTTAGTAGTTGCTCTTACTCTCTGCTCCTTGCTGTTACTCGTTGCTATTACTCGTTGATCTTACTCGGTGCTCTTACTCCTTCCTCTTACTCGTTGCTCTTACTCGTTGCTCTTACTCGTTGCTCTTACTCGATACTTGTTGCTCTTACTCATTCCCCTTACTCGCTGCTTCTTGCTGTTACTCGTTGCTCTTACTCGTTGCTCTTACTAGTTGCTCTTACTCTCTGCTCCTTGCTGTTACTCGTTGCTCTTACTCGTTGCTCTTACTAGTTGCTCTTACTCTCTGCTCCTTGCTGTTACTCGTTGCTCTTACTCGTTTCTCTTAGTAGTTGCTCTTACTCGCTGCTCCTTGCTGTGACTCGTTGCTGTTACTCCTTGCTCTTACTCGCAACTTGTTGCTCTTACTCGCTGCTTCTTTGATTGCTAGCTTTCCGCTTGTCTCAGAGTATCTCCCAGTCGATCTCAAGAGCATTCCGAATTGTTATGTCTCGCATTTGCGTGCGTTGTTATTGTAAGTAGTATCTGATATATATGTGAATATTATAGGCTTTTTGGCTTACGAAAACCAACCGATGCGAGTTATGCACTTTTGTTATTTACTATTCGAAAACTTCAATTACCGTTAAGTAGCCGACGGGGCGTTAATCGCCCGTAATACCCTAGAACCCTCCCTGCCTTACCACACCCCTGCCCGCCTTTCTGTCTGTTACATCCGCTTCTAATGCTGATTAACGTTTTATTTACGCATAAATAAAACAAAGTGTATTTGATTATTAAATCATTTTGCACAGTTCGAAAACGATTTGGCACACGCAGCTCCGCCCACACCCGCCCCAAAAAGCAGGCTACACAATATAGTTTATGCTCAGACGCAGCAACAGGAATAGAAAATAAATACTGGTAATTTAATACGATTTCTCTTATGGCTGGAGGGCATGGGTAACGAGTAAATGCTTCAAGCGGCTTAATGTTCATAAATAAACGAATTCGATATTAAGTATATTGTAGTCTGTGTGGTGAATAAAGTAACGAAATTATTGTCTTTAAGTAAAAACAAGTAAGAAGGCTCTAGGCGAGAAATGCCGACTAGACTATACCCTATACTTTGCGCATACAGTCAGTGCTTGCAAGTATCTGTGTGTGTGTATACGCGTATAGTGCATACTTTCGTAACTTCAATACTCCATATCTCCAGTGTTTCTCAACCGATATCAATAAAATTTTCACAGATTGTCATTATTTCATCTAATCTTTCAAACTGCATCAGAAAGTTTTCCAAATTCAAGATTTTGTTGTTATCGATCACATGTGTATATCGGAAACGGGAAGAGTTATCGAAAATTTAAAACAAACTTGTACTGCCTAGGGATTAGGCGATATTATGTACCAAATCTGGAGTCTCTAGCTCTTATAGTCTCTGAGATCGCTATATCGACTCGGCTGTTGATGCTGATCAAGAATATATATACTTTATGGGGTCGGAGATGCTTCCTTCTGCTTGTTGCACAAAACCATTATACCCTTTCAATGGGTTCAGGATATAAAAAAACACACACTTGGGAGTATTTGTAGTAAGACTTAGGTTTAAGAAGGCTTCATTGAACTTTTTTCGATAACTTTAAGCACAGAAATATTATATACAAACCATTCTTAAATCGAACGATTTAGCAGCAATAACGAGTAAATAAATAACACAATAAATGTGCAACTTTTAGTTACTTTTTGAAGTACTATTAAGCTCGATTAAGGCGATTTGCAAAAAGAGATTCGAGCGATTTGAGCTGCAGTTTAGTTGAGGTGTTTGTGCTGATATTGAATACGAAGCAGATGCTGGCTGTAATGCTATTTTGCTTTTTACAGCTGGCAACACTTGCAAGCACACACACACACAGACACCATGCGTGTCCTTGGCTGTCTGACTGACAGCTTGATTACAAAACTAAGCCGTTTAGAAAGAAGAAGGGATGAAGAGCCCGCAACCAAGAGGGCCTGTGCTGTGCGCCAGTTTGCTTTATACAATCAGCCAGCCAGTTGTTGTGAAAGACAGCTAAAGGACAGCTGGAGGACAGCTGAGGACAGCAGCAGGCAACAAAGACAAAAAAAAACAAAAAAAAAGGACATCACAACGCTCTCACTGATTGTCAGGCGCGCTCGAACGAAATAACGAATTATGTTTGAGTGTGTGTGTGTTTGCATAAATAAGTAAGTAGATGGCAGACGAGTCCTGCCGTGTGAGGGGGGAAGGATTGTGAAGTTAAGCTAACGATACAGCCATTGTTGCGCTCGCCTTTATTATAAGCAAATAGATTGAGATGCGGTAATGCATCCACAACCCATACAACCCCAAACCGCATCGCATCTCTCGCACTCTCGATCATTGTGACAATGACACGCTAGCCATTATGGCAACCAGGCGAAGGCGCATCTATGCAAACGGATGCAGACACACACACACACACACAGAGAGAGAGAGAGAGAGAGAGAAGAGAAAGGACGCAGCATCCATTGCTGATGCAGGCAGCGAAATATTGTCGCTTGCAATAAATGCCAAGCATCCGCTGCGGCAACAACCAACAACGACGACGAAGGACGCCCAACGACAACCGCCATTATGGCAGTGCCACCATTTTGTTTTGCTATAACCCAAACGCCCCACACCGCTCCACCATCCGCGATCCAAATAACGCGAATGCGATAAATAATGCGGCTTGGCAATTGGCGTTGCCATTGCCGTTGCTGTTGCTGTTGCTGTTGCCGTTGGTGTTGCTGTTGCTGCCTCTGTTTTTTATGCCCTTTCGGTTGGTTGTGCAAAAACGCGAACGTGCGCTTTAAGCCGTGTGCCGCATCGCCAACCGCCTGCACTTTAAAGGTGCACCCAACCCCAACCCAATCCCTACCCAACACTAACCCAATGCCAACACCAACCCAAAACCCAATTTCAACCCCTACCCCAACCCAAATCCAATCCAAAACACCATCCACAAAACTGGTGAATGTGGCAAGTTGCTTATCGGTTTATATGCGACGTTGAGTTTTACGTTTAAGTTTCTTTCGCTAGTTCATTTTGCCCAACCAACATACAATTTGATGAATCCAATGCTTGATCAGCTGTAAAATATGATAAATCCGAATCTATATGGTGTGTGTCGATTGGGTTTTCGAACATTCGTTGATTGAGAAAAGTTTAAACATTTGCTTTTCGTTCTTCACATGTTGCCTCTCTATGCGATTCTCAACTTCTTAAGTCATGCATACCTTATACTCTTCCGTGTTATGTATTTTTCTCTCTCTTTCTTTGTCAATGTCTCGCCTCTCTATGCGATTCTCAACTTCTTAAGTAAGGCTATCTCTTTCTCTCTTTCTTTCTTTGTCAATTTCCCGCCTTTCTATGCGATTCTCAACTTCTTAAGTGAGTCTATCTCTTTCTCTCTTTCTTTCTTTGTCAATGTCTCGCCTTTCTATGCGATTCTCAACCTTTTAAGTGAGGCTATCTCTTTCACTCTCTTGCTATGTCAATGTCTCGCCTTTCTATGCGATTCTCAACTCTTTAAGTGAGGCTCTCTCTTTCTTTGTCAATGTCCCGCCTTTCTATGCGCTTCTCAACTCCTTAAGTGAGTCTTTCTCTTTATCTCTCTCTTTCTTTGTCAATGTCGCGCCTTTCTATGCGATTCTGAACTCCTTAAGTGAGGCTATCTCTTTCTATGTCAATGTCTCGCCTTTCTATGCGATTCTCAACTTCTTACGTGAGGCCAACAGACTTTAATACTCTTCCTTGCTAACTCGTTTTCTCCCTCTTCTTCCCTTCCCTTAACCACTAAAGAATAGTGTATTAGAAAAATGCGATAACAAACTATATTTTTAATCATTTCCAACTTATCTGTTATACAAAAAAATGCATTAAATCCGACGTAGATAGATAGGGCGAGAATGTGAAAGTTGATACTTAAATTGTCTACTTCTGTCAATTTGTTATGCATGAGCTTGGTCGAAATAACACCTCAACACCCAGCGTTCTGTTTTTTTTGTTGCACACACTTCAACGCTTTTCGCCGCTTTCAGCATCATCATCATCATCATTGTCGTGAGCGTCAAAAGCACTATTGTCGCCTATTTGGTTTGCGGCCTTTTACATGGTTGCTGCTTTAATTAAAACATCAACTGAGGCATAAACAAATGAATAATTCACATCATTATGACGTTGACGCTGGCCACACATGAGTGCATGACCTGGCCAAGAGAGAGACAGAGACAGAGAGAGAGATGGAATGTGGCTGTGTGTGTGTGTGTGTGGCTTACCACTACTTTTTTTCTTCCTTGCAGTCAACGCTGACAACGCCTGCGACTTTTATGCAAATTGCTTACGAGGTACTAACACGAAGATGAACAAAAAACTGCTGCATAGTTTTGGGCGCGTATTTTAAATTGGCATCGCCGGCTGCAAAGCCAATCATGTTATCTCCCATTCCACAAGCACACACACACACGCACACACACACACACGCACACACACACACACACACACGCACACAGAGAGAGAAAGCCTTAAAGGCTTTAAAAGCAATTTGTATAGAAAAACGAAACAACAACAACAAGCATAATATTTTCAATAATTCTATTTTTGCTTATACCCTGCAATACGTTGAAGGGTATAACGAAAGAGCAACCACTTTGATGTGATTAAAGATATATATACCTGATAAGCATTGAACAACTAGGTTTGCACAATAATTTCAGCAACATCGTTAAAGAAACTTAGCTAAAAAGTAAAGTGCAGGGTATCTGTTAGTCAAACTCGCTCGCTCTTTGTGCGTTTAGCAAAGCATTTCTGCTTGTTTCTATATATATATATATATATTTTATTTGTTGCTTCTGTTTGGCATTTTATAGTTTTGCGCGTGTGAATTTAATCAAAAGTCAAAAGCACGCGAATACGCGGATAGGATGCGCCAGGATATGCTCGATGCGTGAGCGTATGCGTATGTGTGTGCGTGTGTGCGTGTGCTGACCCATATAAAAGCAAACACCAGCAAATAACTGCGCGCACACACACAACACACACACACACACACAAAAAAGACTCATCAAAAACTCATAAATTTGCAATTTTCGACACATGACAAAATAAATTGTAAATAAAGCAACGCTAAAGCATGATCCTCACAACAACAACAACGCGGCGTGAATAACAAAACATAAAAACAAAAAAAAATATATATATGTATATATATTTATCTTTTTTTTCGAAACGTTTCGTTGCGATGAAGCTGCAGCTGAAGCTAAATTCGATGATAAAAAACTGTTGCCGATGACAACAAAAAAAAAGAGCTAAAAAAAGCTTAAAAAAAAGCTAATACTGAAACGTGATGGGAACATCACTCACATAAACATAAAGCATTCCGCAATCGGGCGATATCAGAACATGCAGCAGTTCAAACTGTATTAAAGCTAGCCTTCAAAAATATTTTTACTAAATTTCATCAAACTAAAACTAAGTCAAAAATGCGTTAAGCTTAAGCATTGGAGTGAAAAACGTTGTACACTGCTCAAAATTAGTCAAACTTTTCTTATGTTTGTTTTTTTCAAGCAATCTTGTATTTATTAACTTGTTTTCTGAATCAAATGTGTTGAAAAAATCAAATAAATGGGTACTCAAGGGGTTAAAACCAAAAAAAAAAATATATAAAAAAAAATTATATATATAAATATATATATAAAGGGTGTTTTTTTTAGAGGTATAGAACTTTGAAATGGAATAAAACAAAGATGATTTTTTTTTATGGATATGAAATTTACTTTATTCGAAAAACAAACTACTGGCATTATAATTTAAATATGATTTCTGGCATATGTCCGCCACTCCGACTTATCTAGAGGTCCAATTTTCGACGACTTTATCCAACATTCAACCAAAAGTGAGCTTCATCGCTTAACAAAATTCGCTTATAAAAATCGGAATCGACGGCAATCTTATTTTGGGCCCATTCACCGAATCTACGCCTTTCTACCAAGATCTTTCCGCAAAATCTTCCATAAAGTGGATGGACACAAATTCAATTCCTGTGCACGATGGCGGATTGACTGATTCGGGTCTTCCTCTACGCTACGCTCTACAGCGGCAATGACTGCTTCAGTCTATTCGTGTTGAAATGCCAAACCAAACTAAGCATAAATCACTTAACAGCTGACAAAATGGCCGCCAGTTAAAAAAGTGTTGCCAACTTCAAGTTCTATACCTCTAAAAAAAACACCCTTTATTTGAATTTTGAAGATTTAAATTAAATTATTGCCTCTTCAGTATGACTTAATAAGTTTGCTTTCTCTCTCTCTCTCTATCTCTCTCTCTCTGGCTCCCTCTCTCTTTCTCTGGATCCCTCTCTCTCTCTCTGGCTCCCTCTCTCTCTCTCTCTGGCTCCCTCTCTCTTTCTCTCTCTTTCTCTCTCTTCCTCTCTTTCTTTCTCTTTCTCTCTCTATCTCTCTCTCTATCTCTCTCTCTATCTCTCTCTCTCTCGCTCTCTCTCTCTCTCTCTCTCTCTCTCTCTCTCTCTCTCTCTCTCTCTTACTTTATCTCTTTCTGTCTCTTACTTTCTCTCTCTCTCTCTCTTTTCCTCTCTCGCTCTCTCTCTCCCTCTGCTTCTCATTATCTGCCTCTCTTGCTCCCTCTTACTCTCTCACTCTCTTTTTGGCTCATTTTCCTTTTCTTCTTTCATTCCACGCTCTTCCTCTGCCTTTCAATCCTTTCTTGCACCGTTTATTGTCAGCTCTCGTTCTCATTCTTGCTCTCTCTTTCTCATCATAAAAGCTTTCGCTATTCATTCTCCATCAGTCTTTGCTCTTCGCCTTCTCTTTGTCACACTTTCGCTAGTCTTCGTTCCACTTTCGCTTACTTTTCTTTCATTCTGTCACTAAAGTTCACTCTCTCTCCCTCTCTCTCTTACTCTTTCTTCGACTCTCGCTCTCACTCTTCTTATCTAGTTTACATACTCGTTATCTATTAGTTTCTTTCTCTTTCTTTAATTGTATCTAAGTGTATCAATCTCTTTTCCACTCTCTTTCCCGTTTTGCTCTCTCCCGCTCTCACACTCTCTCTCGCTCTCTCTCTGTGCTTTTGAATTGTAATCATCTGTACAACGGGGCTTTTCTCATAGAAATATATGTGTGTTTGTATACATTGTGTCGCCTGATTCATACAGCGCGAGTCACTTATGTATGTATGTATGTATGTATGTATGTATGTATGTACGTATGAATGTACTTTTAAACGCTGACATATCAAAGCTTCGATTGTGAACGAATCAAAGAGTCTGGGAACACCGAAGTTCCTTTGTGACAAAATGTCATTGCCATACAAATGCTTGCAGCTCGATGTTATACATATAACTAGTCAATACTGTACTACTCCCTTGCGAATTCACCTCAAATTAGTTATGTATATGGTTGTTTTTGTGCAGAGATTTCTCATTGCTTTTGTTATGAGATGCTCAGCTATTAAGTAACAATAAAATCCATTTGTAAAGCACTTAAAATGTACATTGATATTAAATACATACATATGTATGTATGTACATGCATGTGTCAATTTATGCATATTTTACTGAGCTGATATCAATTTGCCTCCTCAAAATGTTCCATTGGCGTAATTGGAATGCATTGAAACGTGAATTGTCGTGTGCTCTTTTGTTGTTGTTGTTGTTGTTGTTGTTGCTGGCAATTCGAGAATCACAATGAGTATGAGTATACATACATATATATATACATATGTATTTATATGTATATAAATAAATTTGCAGCGACGCGCTGCTCGCGCCGGCAGCGGCAGCGGCGTCAAGCTTACGAACAAGCTTTGCAAACCGCAAGAACAATAACAACAACAACAGCATGGACACACAAAAGAGTGAGAGCGCTGCCCAAACAGCTTATCGACTGCGCGATACTCTGTTATACGAAAGCAAGTAAGCAATCGGCTATCTATAAGTCGTATAGTAAAATATTGTTAAGTATTTGGTTTTAATATGATGTTAAATGTTGTAATCGATGTGTAAGTTATCGATTTTTTATCGATAACAACCAAATCAGAGAGCACAACCAATATACTCTGCCTACTTTTGCAACAGTGTATAAGAAAAGTTCAACTAATTAGCGCAAGTGACTTTTGGAACCGTCGTTGACGTTGACGTCGACGTAGGCGCCGACGTCGCTACCTTCAATTGAACGGCGTCGGTGTTGTTGTTGTCATTCTCGGTTTCTCTGCGTCGAACGGAATCGCTAAAAGTTGTACTTGTAAAATAAGAACAACAAAAAAAAGTAAGCGACAGCAATTAACACATTTTTCATAGTAGAGCGTCTCGCGAACCGGTTCAATTTCTAGAACAGCCCCCGAAAAGTGCAAAAACAAAACTAACTGAGACATAATACATAACTTTATCTCGCAGTTTGTATATTAACTATGTATATGCATGTGTGTTTGTATGTATGTATGTATCTGTGTGATTGTGCTAATCTTTAAATTGAAAGAAATCTCAGCTGGGTCAGCTTCTAAGAGCGAAGGAGCTATATGGCAAGAATTTAGCGACCGGCACTTTTAGTTTGATGGCGACGCGCGGCGCGGAGAGAGCTGAATTCAATAAAAAAAAAATTACTAAAAATAAACTTAATTTATAAATATAATAGCAATAAGCAGCTCGAAACGAAACGGGTAGCTCTCTCAACGCTGTTGATTTATTTATTTATTTATTTTTTTTGTTATGTTTGTTTGCATACTAATTAAATGAACGTCGATATATGTATATTAATAACAGAGTGCAGCCAGCAAAAAGTCACAACAAATACAAATACATGTGCAAAAGCTTACTCACACACATACAAGGGCAACGCATAAATACAACGGCGATAAGCACCGTTACTTATCAGCTCTGATATCGCTCACCTTTTTGCGCGCGCTCGATCGCTCGCTCTCTCTCTCTCTCTCTTTCTCTCTCGCGCGTAACTGTTCGGAACAAAAAGCATACGCACAGTTAAAGCACAGCTGTTGCCGTCTCAGAACGCAAGCAGAAGAAGAAGAAGAGGGGAAGCATCTCAACAGCTTAAAAGTGCAGCAAGAAAAAAAACAACAGCAACAATATAAATACAATACAAGTGAAACAGCAAAAACAATCTCGAAAAAAAACAAACAACAACAACAAACACAATATGGCCAGAGATAGGCTGCCAGAGCTTTTGCAGGTAAGTTTTGCAGTGAAGATTTTTGTTTTTGGTATTTTAGTTTTTAGTGTGGTAGATTGAAAAAAGGTAACGACCATTGGTGCTAACAGTGTGGCAAAATACACGCAAAATCGAAACTAGAAAAGTTCACTTAAATACAAGGATCAAGTGAAGTATGTTGATCCATTAAAATGTTGTTGGGTAGCATAAAATTTAACTGTGTTGCAAATACGTAGGTACAGCTATATCAATAATCGCAGTCTTATCTTGACAAACAAAACCAAAGAGAGCTGTCTTTGATTTCCAAAAATACAACATGAAGTTCTCCCCCCCCCCCACAAAAAAAAAAATAATACCACAATGTAACGACACTGTGCATTGCTTCAATGTTACGTGTTACATGACTTTTTCAACACGACGACGACGCCGACGCCGACTGCGACATTCCGCGACCGGCATTAACATATCACAGTTTGGCATTCGGGCGGTGTGGGGAGTTGCAGGAGTCAGAGTGTAAATGAGTGGGTGTATTGTGGTGTGGGGAGTTGCAGGAGTCAGAGTGTAAATGAGTGGGTGTATTATGGTGTGGGGAGTTTGACGTTTTATCAGTTAGCGAGCACACAGATAAGAGCCACGACCATGCGGGGCTATCCCCGTACACAGCCAGTAGCTCAATTTTCAATTTGTTGGCCACATTCTTATTTTTGTTTTATTGTTCATTGCACTTGCCAGATTGCGGTCACACAGCAGGTGGGCGTAAGAGAGCAAGAAAGAGAGAGAGAGCTAGAGATAACTGTATTCTTTTCTTTCTTTTGTTGTTGTTGTTATTTTTGCAGCGCTCGCTGAGCGCAAACTCAACGTCATCGTCGTCGAATGGTTCGTTGCTGCTGAGCGTTTCCAACGCCACCACCGAAAGCAACAACAACGCTGACAACAACAACACCAAGGATCAACAACGTAACAAAATGACGCAACAGGGCACCAATGTGGATGCCATCTTGAATCCGGTAAGTGTGTACCTATTATTTGTTTATATTATATTCGAAAAGTCGAAGTCGAAAACTTTCAGTTCGAGTGATTATTGTTTCGCTTTGAGTGATTATTTGTCACGCCGACAAATGATTTCAATGCAAAACCGTTTATTAAATACTTTGTGAATCAACAACGCCGACGCCAGCGCCAGCGCCGACGTCGACGTCAACGTCAGCAGCGCTGGCAGCAGTGAATTACTCAATCAAATAGCGGCGAACCCGTGATAAGCAAAACTTGTGGCTTACAGCGGCAGTCTAATAAATAAAATACACATGGACACATAATATAGTTATAGATGTGTGTGTGTGTGGGTGTGTATGTGTGTGTGTGTGTGTGTGTGTGTGTCGTGTGTGTATGTGTGCGTGTGTGTGTGTGTGTGTGTGTGTGTGTGTGTGTGTGTGTGTGTGTGTGTGTGTGTGTGTGTGTGTGTGTGTGTGTGTATGTGTGTGTGTGTGTGTATGTGTGTGTGTGCGTGTGTGTGTTCGTGTGTGTGTGTGTGTGTGTGTGTATGTGTGTGTGTGTGTGTGTGGGTGTGTGTGTGTGTGAGTGTGGCACGCCCCTTTTCTGCTCCAGTTAGCAAATTGTTTATCACTTCGATCAAGCATTTTAAAGATACTCTAACTAAAAGAGAGAGAGAGAGAGAGAGAAAAGAAGAGAGTTTTAAGTTTTTGTTAGACAGTGTAAAATTTTAAAAAAAAAAAAACTTGTTTATATTTATTTCATTATATATCATTATATATTTATATATAGATATATTTATCATAAATAAATATTTTGGAAACAGAAATTTATTTAAAAAAAAAAAAATTAATAAATAAAAAATATCCTAGAAAAGTAGAAAAATCGTTTAACCCCTTAAGTCCCGATTTATTTTAGTTTTGTTTCAATATATTTATTTTATAAACATAACCAAAATAAAATTTTTATACAGAAAACAAATAAATGAATACAAAATTGATTAATATAAACAAACATAAGATAAATTTTAAAAATTTTGAACAGTGTAAAACTTTTCAAATCGATGAAAAGGCCTAAAAAAAACATAACATAAACATAATATTCTTGAAAAGTACAAAAATCGTTTAAATATTATGAATAATATTTTTTTAAATTAATTTATTTTTTTTAAATATATCAAAATTAGTTATAACTAGTAATTGTTAGGGCATTCACTATTCGACATGCAGCTAATATTTGTTGTAGCTTGCCTTTAAAATAGATATTAAAATAAGCTGGAATACACTTAAAAAAACACAAAACTCAATTTATTCAAACAGATTAAAATTACCAAAATAATTTTAAAAAAAATAAAAATTTGATGTAGAGTTTCTAAAAATAATTTTAAAAAAAATTACAAATTTGATGTAAAGAGTTTCTAAAGTTGTCTTTAGGTAATTTCAAGCCTGACTGAATTGACAAAAAGATGTGTGCCACGCCCACATTTACGCCCATCTAATCAATGCATAACATTCTAACCTTGTATTTTAATTTGACTCACACTTTTCGATATATATATTTATACATATATTTATATAGTTTCCGATAAATAAATATGACGCAGAGTAGATAATAAATAAATAATAAAAAAATGTTATAATATAATAATATTAATCTAAAAAAAATGCTCAGGGAAAAAGAAGAAAGGAAGTTAATAGAAAAAAATATTTTATGTTCGTACTCTCAAAGTTAGGATCTAAAGGATATGATAAGAAATAATCCTCCAAAAAAAAATCCCCCTAAAAAAAAATCCTAAAAAACTCAAAGTTTCTATGAATGTTTCTTGCGCTTTCACGCAAAAACTACTGAAAGGATTTCAATGAAACTTCACAATAATAAAGTTTAGACCTTAAAATAACACATGGGCTAAATATTTTCAAGGATATTGTGTGTTTGGCTTTACTGTATGTGGTTTTACTGTACCAAGTGGGGGAGGACTTGGATAAGAAAAAAGAAATATTTATCAGAAGAGGCAAATATTGAAGTAAGAAGTTAAAAACTCAGCAATAAACTGTTCGCAATTCAAATAAACAACTTTGAAATACCCTTTCTTTATTCCACTATCACAAATCCTTAATGCATTTACCAACACTTGTTTGCAGTATACGGAAATCCGGCATCAGCTGGCGCAGATCGCTGACAACTTGGAGGCCATGGATCGCATGTCCCAGACAATCCATCTGCGCACCTTCAGTGGTAGGTACAGTAGACACACATGCATAACGAACAAAACAACCTTTTACACTTTACACAACGCACAGAGAACGAAATGGATGAGCTGCACAACAAGAACCTGCGACTGGGTAATCAGCTAATGAATCGGTTCAGGGACTTCAAGGCAAATCTGCCGCCGGAAACGGATTACACTTTGGAGGCGCGTATGAAGCGAACCCTATTCTACGGGCTGTACCAGACGTACATCAATCTGTGGCAGAAGAACGAGCTCTTCCTGCAGAACTACGAGGCTAAGGTGAAGAAGAACTTGCGCATGCATTCCAAGATCAGTAAGTAGTACCGAATACCTCAAGGATGCATTATAATCCATGTACTATAATCTTTGTAGTCAATTCGGAGGCGAGTGAACAGGAAATTGAGCTGTTGATCGAGAACAAGACGACAAAACTTTTTGTGGATAATGTGAGTGGCAAAAGCGAATCCGTATCCGAATCAGAGATTAATCTAAAACCATTCACGTGTGTAGATACTGCAGGAAACGGAGAAGGAGAGACAGACACTGCGCGATCTCATGGATCGCTTCAATGAGCTGCGCAAGCTGGAAAAGTCCATTGAAGATGTTCATGCGCTCTTTATGCGAATCCAGACGCTTGTCATGGAACAGAGCGAGACGATACAGCGGGTGGAGTTCCATGCGAATCAGGCATCGCTGTATACGGTTCACGGTGCCGGTGAGCTGGAGAAGGCGGAGAACCTGCAGAAGCGGGCGCGGAAGGTAAACATTGTGTATAACACGGAAAACTTTTAATTTAAACAAATTTTTTTATTTGCAGAAAAAGATAATGCTCATTGGTATACTCGCCGCCGTAGTGATAGTTTTAATATTAATCGGTATTTATTTGTGATGCGTGGTTGCACAAAATATGTTTGTATAATTAACAATTTTATTTTATTTTTTTTTTATTACTTTTAAGTCAAATAAAGTACATTTTGCTAAGCAACAAATTTTAAATGCTGTACTCACCACACTGAAAGTGGCGCCGAAAGCAGGGTTGTATTTGCGCGGCAGCGTTTTGTGTCAGCTGTTTCTTGTTTACAAATACGTTAACATTGTCTGTTAAATATTTTGACAATTATTAAACATACTTTTGCAAAAAGTAAAACTAGATTAAATAAACAAAATACATTTGAATTATTGGCAAAGAAGCAAAATCAATTGGTTTGACTAACATTTAACTGGTATTGCTCGGATTGTGCTGTAAACGTAACGTGAGCAAACATATGATTTGTTACGACACATAAACGACATATACATTTTAAATTTTGATTTGAACAACGCAGGTGAGTTAAACATTATAGCTTAAGCTGTGCAAAGTTGTACGTATGTAACAACAACAAAAATGCTGGCAAACTCTTTTCGACAGTTTTTCATATTTAAAGCAGTGCAAATTGCCTTTAACTTGAATGAGACAAAGTTGAGCAACGTAAACGCAGAATGAGCAACATAAGAACGGCAATGTTATCATGTTTACAGCACAAAATTAGCATAACCGCGACTTAACAGAATACGCTACTAAAAATGCAAAACAATGAAGATAAATAAGATCCGAAACGACAACAAAACATACGCAATTTAATTCATTTCTACATTTTGGGTAAGTGCTCATATCATGTGCACAAAAATCAACAAAAACAACAGCAAAACACCAACAAAATAAAACAAATCAAAGGCAAAACAACTTTTTAGCCCATTGGCGAGCGCCATTTTTTTGCCTGGCGTCCATGCAAAGTTAGCGGATTCTATAAATCTGTGCTCGTTATCTAGCCACGAAACTCAACTCAGATAACTGCTAAAAGTGTGCTTCTTCTTTACAGCTGTGCCTGGGGGCGCCGAAGCCAGTGTCACTGCCAGTGGCATAAAATGGAAGACAACGGCAACATGTGTAAAAATGTCAAGCTTCCACCAGTCGACGCTGCTGCCGCCGCCGCCGCTGCTGCCTGTGTTCTCACCACAACCACCACCACCTCCACCACTACCACTACAGATGCACCGCCCAATGTCAAAGTTGTGCAGTTCAAGCTGGCGGCCAGGCCTGCTGCCGAGCCGCCCGAGGAGCTGCTCGGCTCGGTGACGTCACAGAATTGCCCGGGAACGCGGGCCAGTGCGCGTGTCATACAAAAAATGAAGCTTGATCAGACACGTCCGATGACGCCGCCGCCGCCACCGGAACGTGAGCCCAGCAACAAAAAGGATGATAAAGCTGCACAAAAGACCCCATCACAGATGCGTGCCGCGAACAAAACAACCTGGACCAATGTGGAACGCAATTGTTTCTTTGATGCACTGAATGAGGTTGGCAAGGATTTCGAGGCGATGGCCAATTGCATCAATACCAAACTGAAGCGTCGCAACACTAGCAACGACTACAGCTTCAAATCGAAGGACCAAGTGCGTCAGCATTACTATCAAACATATCACAAAATTGGCAAATACGTGCGCTACTCCGATGGTAAGCAAGCAGTAAACTACTTCTAGAACAGTCTTACGTACTCATTACGTATTTTATAGAGCTACGCAAACCCGCCCAGGAGCTGTACACGCTAATTAACTATGGTGAAATGCGTCGCAAGCTTCAGTTTTTAACCGAGAAGCATTTCATGAAGCTGAAACAGCTCATCTACCAGGGACACATCACAGTGCGCTGCAAGGGCAAAAATATTCGCATCAAGACGCCTTCGTGCAAGGCATTGCGTCGTCTCAATCAGCTTGATGGTGAGTAGCTTAACATTTGCATATATGTATGTATGTATGTGTGTATGCAATGCAGGTTAGTATGTACATACATGTGTGTCTTTTTATGCAGTTTAGTATGTATGTGTGCACTGTATGCAGTTTAGTATGTATGTGTGCACTGTATGCAGTTTAGTACATATGTGTGTATTTATGTATGTGTATATATGTATGTGTGTATGCTATGCAGTTTAGTATATATGTGTGTATGCTATGCAGTTTAATATGTATGTGTGTATGTATGCAGTTTAGTATATATGTGTGTATGTATGCAGTTTAATATGTATGTGTGTATTTATGTATGTATGTATGTATATATATATATATATATATATATATGTATATATGTATGTATGTATGTATGTATATATATATGTATATATGTATGTGTGTATGTATGCAGGTTAGTACATATGTGTGTATTTATGTATGTATGTATGAATATGTCTATGTATGCAGCTTAGTATGTATGTACATATGTAATGCTTGCAAGCGCTGTACAAATTTATCTACGGCTAGTTCCGTTAGCTTAGGCAAATGGCGGCTGCTTGTCAGCATAGCAATGCGGTAAAAATGTACCGTTATGACCGCTATGTATAAATATGTATGCAGAACTAGAACTAAAGCAGAATTAATGAAACTTAAAAGTTTTGCTTTGCGAAAAAATGTAAATTGAATGAAAATGAATTTAAATTTGAATATAACACTTTTTTCTTTGACTAATTTGCAGATACATTGGAGGACATACGATTGCCCACCAAAATTGAGGTGCTGGTGAGTCCCGCCAATATGGAGGCCTTTGGACGCGTTCAGTCTCTGGCACAGAATCCACGCATACGTGCCACAGTGCCGCTCCACAAGAAGCTGATAAGCTTCATACAAACATTTCAGTACAAATGGAGGAGTCACGATGCACGCCTAGCGGAAAGGCAACAGCAGCTGCTCAATGGAACAGATGCTAGCGTCGCTGCCAGCGTCGCCGTCGCTGCCGCTGCTGATTTGCCTGCTAATGAGCCAGCTTTGTGCTTCTTGCCCAAGCCCGGTGTGACCATACACCGTCCGTTGCTCAGCATAACGGCGCATCTGAGCAGCGTCAACATCTGCCTCACCGCCTACGAGGAGCGGCTGGGCGTCAAGGTGCGCAGCGAGACGCTAGACAGTACGGCAGCGGCGGCTGCGGCCAGCGCCAAGCGGGCGCGCACCGAAAGCGGCTCCGAGAAGCGTTCGCCCGAGGCCAAGAAACTGAAGCCGTTGCCGGAGAAGTCCCACAACGAACTGGAAGTAAGCGGGGGTGGCGGTGGGGGAAAGCTGGAAAACAGCAGCGGCGATGAGCTGGGCGAGGATCTCATCGAGCTGCTCAACCTGACGTTCAACGAGTGCGAACCCCTAGCAGCTCCGCCAGCAGCAGCAACGCCCCAGACGGCGACGGCGACGTCGACGGCGCCACCAACACGTGGCAAGCTCGGCGCCACTGGCGGCGGCAAGAGTGGCAAGGCGCATGCTGCTGCCGCACGCAACTTTCGACCGCTGCTCAGCGACGATGTGATCAAGCGCATGCGCAAGGGCTGGACACTAACGAATGCGGCGGACATAACCATCGGGGATTTGTATGTGGTGCTGGGGCAGGATGCCAAGCTGGAGCTCGACTACTTTTGGTGCGACATCGTTGAGCTGAATCCAGCGAGCGGCCACAACAACAACAATGCCATTGCAACCAGCAACACCTCAACAACAACAACAACCACAACAACAACAACAACAACAACATCACTGCCGTACAATGTCAATGACTGTGATAGCGTGGAACGCGTTAAAGCCATCACAACTTCCACGGTTAGCAATAAGCTCAAGCATCTCCTGCTCATCTCGAATCTTAGCGAGCGCGTGCGGAAGCGTCAGTGCAGCTGTGGGCACAGCTGCGACCGCAAGACCAAGGCCCAGTGGATGAGCAGCCTGCAGTCGGGCGTCGCTGTTGGAGCCGTCTCAGCTGTGGCAGCTGTGGCACCCTCGACGGCGGCACTTGCCACAACGACGAACACACACACGGATGGCAATGAGATTGTCTTTCGGACGCCCATGTTGCCACTGCGTCGACCCATGGTCAATATTATTGATCCCAGTCGGCAATTGTCAAAGGTCAGCTGAATGGGGAACTTGCAACTTGAACCCTAACTAACTCTCTCTTTCTCTCTTTAGCTGACGCGCCAGAAGATGTCGCGTCAGGTGCTGGTGCAACGTCTGCTACAGCCGCCGGATTCCGGATCTCAGTCTTATGATTTGCTCAACTTGCAAAATGGTCTCTTTGAGCCCATCGAACGTGTCAGCATCAGCAGCACCAACAACAACAACAACAACAACAACAATAGTAGTAGCAACAACAATAGAATCTATACTACGCTCCTCCCACGAACTGTTTCTTCCAAGAATACCTCCAAGAACCCCTCGAGAAACGCCTCCAAAAACATCAGCAGCAGTCGCATCGTCATCGCCGCCGCCGTCGCCGCCGGTCCGCAACAAATCGATAGCTGCAGCAACAGCAGCGATTGTGGCGTTGGCCTGGACATGCCTAGTCTGGATATGCCCAGCTTGGAGCCGATTGTTGAGGCGCCAGCGCCAACGCTCACCAGCCTCCCCGCCACCACATTGCCAGAGCCCGTTCAAGATGAGAGCACCAGTAAGCAGAATAAAGTATTTGACAACGATTTTTGATACCCTAGACCCATTGAAAAGGGGTCAAAAGGGTATACTGGTTCTGTGCAAAAGTATGTAACAGGCAGAAGGAAGCATCTCCGACCCCATAAAGTATATGTATTCTCGATCAGCATCAACAGCCGAGTCGATATAGCCAAGTTCGTCCACCGTCCGTTTGTCCTTCCGTCCGACTTTCCTTCTATATGTATGAACCCGTCGATCGAGAATCTATAAGAGCTAGAGACACCAAATTTGGAGCATAAGCTCGCCTAATCCCTAAGCAGTACCAGTTTGTTTCAAATTATTGATAACTCTTCCCTTTTCCGATATACACATGTTATCGATAACAACAAAATCTTGAATTTGAAATAATTTTAGGAATATAATATTACCTAATCCCCAGGTAGTAGAAATATGTTTCAAATTTTCGATAACTTTCTCCGTTTCCGATATGCACATGTTATCGATAACTACTAAATCTTGAATTTGAAATAATTTTATGAACATAAGCTTACCTAATCCCCAGGTAGTACAAGTATGCTTCAAATTATCGATAACTCTTCCCTTTTCCGGTATTGCACATGTGATCGATAACAACTAAATCTTGAATTTTAAATAATTTTATGAACATAAGCTTATCTAATCCCCAGGCAGTTCAAGTATGCTTCAAATTATCGATAACTTTCTCAGTTTCCGATATACACATGTTATCGATAACAACTAAATCTTGAATTTTAAATAATTTTAGGAACATAAGCTTACCTAATCCCCAGGTAGTAGAAATATGTTTCAAATTTTCGATAACTTAGCCCGTTTGCGATATTCACATGTGATCGATAACAACTAAATCTTGAATTTTAAAAAATTTTAAGAACATAAGCTTACCTAATCCCCAGGCAGTTCAAGTATGCTTCAAATTTTCGATAACTTTCTCCATTTCCGATATACACATGTGATCGATAACAACTAAATCTTGAATTTTAAATAATTTTATGAACATAAGCTTACCTAATCGCCAGGCATTACAAGTTTGTTTCAAATTATCGATAACTTATCCCGTTTCCGATATACACATGTTATCGATAACAGCAAAATCTTGAATTTGGAAAACTTTAAGACAACGTTTGAAACATTGATCGAAATAATGACAATCTGTGAAATTAGTATTGAAATCGGTTGAGAAACACAGGAGATATGGAACATTGAAGTTAAGTCAACTATGCAATATATGAAGTATACTCACATACGAGGCTCTAAGGCTAAGTATAGGCTTCAGGGTATCGCCTAGTAGGGATTTCTCGACTAGAGCCTTCTTACTTGTTTATTAACCCCTCGCATCCATTGACAACAACTATAATATTATGTTTTTTCTCGATTTGTTCTATAGTGCATAGCTTGTTCAACGGCAATGTTAGTCCCAATCATTTGCTACGCGATTCCACGTCGAATGCACGCTGGCTGGACGAGAACATCAATGACTTCTCGCTGACGAGTCTGCTGGGTCATCTGGATGACTTCGATGCCACGCGCGATATACTGGTAAGCGACAAAGAAGCAATCGAAAAGGAATAAATATTAATCGTTTATGTTTTTGTGTGCAGGATCCGTCGTCAAGTCTGTCGGTGATCAGCGAGACCAGTGTTGATTATCGTCACAAGTTTCAGGAGATTTCAGCTCTGCTGCAACAGCAGGAAAAGGATTAGCAACGAATTTTTTTTGGTTTTTTTTTTTTTTTGGTTTTAATATGTGCCTAGACACACATGTGTATATATATATATATGACTATATTGTCTTCGATTCGTTTTAAAAGCATTCGTATTATTATTATTTAACATTTCCAAAAAAAACTTGAAATAACTCACAAACCATTCTTAAGTGGATATTATTAATTTTAATTGAAAAAGTCATACAAAACCTATATATATATACAATATGTAACCAAATGATCCTTCACCAGGCCTTGTGATTTTGAAAATTTTTTACATTTATTTCTAATATATATATAGTATAAATCCTTTTTTTTCCTTGAACACATGCTCGATATTTATTTCTCACATATATAATATATATATTAAGTATTACTGAACGAGTTGGAAAATTGTATTTTTTTTTTTTTTTTTGCATTTGCCTTTTTAGTTTTCCATATATAGTAAGGTGAGGTTAGTTGTTAGGTATTTATACGTTTGTATTACGCTAAATATACGGGCCCATGAATAAATATTACCCTGTATTTACCCCAGATACCAAAATGTTTGTTTTTATTTATAATGTTAAAACTTTTCTAAAAAAAAATCTAGCAAAAATAATGTGATTTATGCATTAACAAGTTACGACCAGTTCGAAAGCTACTAAAACCGCGTAACAAAACCAACACGTAATACGTATAATAATACGTAATCTCGGTTACGACAATTAAATGTTCATTGGTTACAGTGCTAATAAAAAGTAACCTTTGGGCGCATTTTCTATAAACATTTATTTATTCATTATGATTCGAAAGTTATTAAAACCACGTAACAACACGTAATACAATACGTAATCTCGGTTACGCCAAATAAATGTTAATTGGTTACAGTGTTAATAAAAAGTAACCTTTGGGCGCATTTTGCTATAAACATTTATTTATTCATTATTATTCGAAAGTTATTAAAACCACGTAACAACACGTAATACAATACGTAATCTCGGTTACGTCAAATAAATGTTAATTGGTTACAGTGCTAATAAAAAGCTAACCTTTGGGCGCGTTTTGCTATAAACATTTATTTATTTATTATTAACATTTCTATTACATTTCTGTTTATGGTTTCTAACGTTACTGAAAGATATCGCTTACGTTTCCAGCTAAAAACGCTGACTAATGCTCAGTTTGCAGTGCTAACGGTACAAGTTTGTGCCTGTGTGTGTGTGTGTTGTGTTTATGGTTCTTAGAATATTATGACTGCATTTGTGCGCAATGCAAAGGTGAGCGAAAGCGAAAGGGAGAAAGAGAGTGCCGACTCGAGTGTTTGCCCGAGATAAGCCGAAACTGAAAACAGCAACAACAACATGTAGGCAATATGCTGTGGTTGTTGTTGTTCTTTTTTGTTGATAGCTGTTCGCTGCAAAGTGTTAATGCTGTTGTTGTTGTTGTTCTTTTGTCTTGATAGCTGTTCGCCGCAAAGTCCTAATGCTGTTGTTGTTGTTCTTTTTTGTTGATAGCTGTTCGCTGCAAAGTGTTAATGCTGTTGTTGTTGTTGTTCTTGTGTTTTGATAGCCGTTGTTCGCCGCAAAGTGTTAATGTTGTTGTTGTTGTTCGCCGCATAGTGCTAATGCTGTTGTTGCCGAGATAAGCCGAAACTGAAAACAGCAACAACAACATGTAGGCAATATGCTGTGGTTGTTGTTGTTCTTTTTTGTTGATAGCTGTTCGCTGCAAAGTGTTAATGCTGTTGTTGTTGTTGTTCTTTTGTTTTGATAGCTGTTCGCTGCAAAGTGCTAATGCTGTTGTTGTTGTTCTTTTTTGTTCGCCGCAAAGTGCTAATTGCTTTCATTTATACGATGCTTTCGCCGCGTTGCTCGCTTTAGTCGACTGGCAGCGTTAGCTACGAGCAGCAGCAGCAGCAGCAGAGAATATGGCGAAACGCGTAAGAAAAACTAACTGTAGATAATCGAACCAATATCATATCAATATTGTGTTTCGTTGTTATTGCTTTTGCAGCCAGAGCATATCTTACAGTTAAGCGCTGAGCAGCGACGCCGCTTCGTGGACTCGTTCGATCGTGTTTACAGCGATGTCGATGGCGTTATCTACAGCATGGAGCACGATGTGCCCAATGGCGCCGAGGCCTATGCGGCACTGGAACGTGCCGGCAAACAGATCACGTATGTGTCCAACAACAGTGTACGCACTGTGCCTGAAACGGTTAAACGTTTCGCCGCCGCCGGCCTCAAGCTGGAGCCACAACAGCTGTGGCATCCCGCCCAGACGCTCGTCTACTATCTGCAGAGCATCCAGTTCGAGGGTCTCATCTATGTGATTGCCTCGCCGCCCTTCAAGGCGGTGCTGCGCGAGGCAGGCTTCCAGCTGCTGGATGGGGTATGTGAACCGCTGAACCACTGAACCACTGAACCGCTGAACCACTGAACCGCTGAACCACTGAACCATTGAACCACTGAACCGCTGAACCACTGAACAATTGAACCACTGAACCACTGAACCGCTGAACCACTGAACCGCTCAACCACTGAACCGCTCAACCACTGAACCATTGAACCGCTGAACCGCTCAACCACTGAACCACTGAACCACTGAACAATTGAACCACTGAACCGCTGAACCACTGAACCGCTCAACCACTGAACCGCTGAACCACTGAACCGCTCAACCACTGAACCGCTCAACCACTGAACAATTGAACCACTGAACCGCTGAACCACTGAACCGCTGAACCACTGAACAATTGAACCACTGAACCGCTGAACCACTGAACCGCTCAACCACTGAACCATTGAACCGCTGAACCGCTCAACCACTGAACCGCTCAACCACTGAACCACTGAACAATTGAACCACTGAACCGCTGAACCACTGAACCGCTCAACCACTGAACCGCTCAACCACTGAACAACTGAACCGCTGAACCACTGAACCATTGAACCACTGAACCGCTGAACCACTGAACCGCTGAACCGCTGAACCACTGAACCACTGAACCGCTGAACCACTGAACCACTGAACCACTGAACCGCTGAACCACTCAACCACTGAACCGCTCAACCACTGAACCACTGAACAATTGAACCACTGAACCGCTGAACCGCTGAACCACTGAACCGCTGAACCACTGAACCGCTCAACCACTGAACCGCTGAACCACTGAACCGCTGAACCACTGAACCGCTGAACCACTGAACCGGATCACTGTGAACCCAACTAATCTCGCTTTTCGTTGTAGCCCAATCAATTTGTCGGTGAGACGTTCGAGAATCTGGCCCGCAGCATATTCGATAGGCAGCCGGTCCGGGCGGTCATCATTGACGTTGACTTCAATCTGTCGTGGCCCAAAATGCAGCGGGCCCATCTGTACTTGCGTCATCCGGATTGCTTGCTGCTGACCGGCGCCACCGATCGTCTGTTGCCCGTGGGCAAGGGCATCCAGATCCTGGGCTCCGGTCCCTTTGCCTCCATACTGGTCGAGTCGAGCGGCAAGGAGCCCATAGTCATTGGCAAGCCGGGACGTGTCCTCGGCGATATGCTCGCCCAGAAGCATAATGTGAGTGAGCCCTCGCGTGTCCTCATGATCGGCGACATGCTCGCCCAGGATGTGCGCTTCGGACGCGCTTGTGGCTACCAGACGTTGCTCGTCCTTACCGGTGGCTGCAGCCTCGCACAGCTCCAGGCCGAGACCGATCCCGAACAGCTGCCCGACTACTATGCGGACAGCATTGGCGACTTCGTGGAGCTACTCTCCGGTAAGGTGCCCCAGGCACATGGCTAGGGATTGGGGAAACGCTAGGAAACCAAAGCAAATCCTTTGTTATATAGTTTTGATAACTGTTTGATTAAAGAACCATTTATTTGCCAAGCTTAAAGTGTAAGTTCCTAATCCGCGCACAGATCGCCGAGAGATTCGGCAACGTAGTCCGGGAAGTGTTCGTGCTGTGGCGTCAGCTTGTCGAGGTCGTCCTGGCTGGCGCCGCCGGTCAGGACGAGCAGCGTCTGATAGCCACTGGCGCGCGCAAAGCCAATATCGCTGGCCAGACTGTCGCCAATGAAGAGCACCCGGTCCGCAGGCACCTGGACATGATGTTGCTGCAGCAGCTGACGCAGTGCCTCGCCCGGCTTGCCCAGCATGGTGGGCTGACGTGCCGTGGACGCGGCAACCACTTGTATGAAGGCGCCAGGACCTAAGGCAGATAGAACAGAGATCAGAGAGATTAGGATGACAAGGATTCGGTTCGTACCGATGATGTGGCCATGGCCAAAGGGTATCAGCGCATCGGCCGCGCCGGCCAGGAACAAGCAGTTGGGATCCTGTAGCTGGACATGAGCACGCATTAGCTTCGCTGCGGTCAGATTGAAGTCCACATCGATGATGACCGCCTGGACGGTCGCGCCGCCAAAGATCGCCTCGTGCAGCTCACCCAGATTGGCAATGCTCGAAGGGGCATCCTGCTCCTGGGTCAAATGGAAGCCTGCATCGAGCAGCAGTTGCTTGAAGGGCGGCGTCGCCAGGCAATAGATCAATCCCTCGAAACCAATTGACTTGAGATGATCGCATATGGTCTGCGCCGGATGCACAATCTGTTCCTACTCCACAGCATACAACTGGGTTAATCGATATCCTTTGTGCTATTCGAAGCTTACCTTAACAATCTGTAGTTGCGAATGCTTGGCGAACTCCTCGAGATGTTCGTCCACGGATCGAATGCTGTTGTTCGTCACGAAGATCAGCTGCTTGCCACGACGCTGCAGTTCCTCAATGGCCTGTGCCGAACCGGGTATAAAATCACGCATCGTATACCACACAACACCTGGTACGGAGTTGAGAGACTTTACTTTTACTATATCCTGAACCCGGAACCCATTGAAAATGGGTAAAAGGGTATAATACAGGCAGAAGGAACCATCTCCGAACCCATAAAGTATATATCTTCTTGATCAGCAATAACAGGCGATACGATATGTACGAAAGCGTCGAGCTAGAGACTCCAGATTTGGTATAAAAGCTCGCCTCACCTCCTAGGCAGTACAAGCTTGTTTCAAATTTTCGATAACTTTTCCCGTTTTCGATATACACATGTTATCGATAACAACTAAATCTTGAATTTGAAATAATTTTACGAACATAAGCTTACCTCATCACCAGGTAGTACAAGTTTGTTTCAAAATATCGATAATTCCTCCCGTTTTCAATATACACATGTTATCGATAACAAAAACATCTTGAATTTGAATTAATTTTACGAACATAAGCTTACCTAGTCCCCAGGTAGTAAAAGTTTGTTTCAAATTATCGATAACTTAGCCCGTTTTCGATATACACATGTTATCGATAACAACTAAAACATGAATTTAAAATAATTTTACGAACATAAGCTTACCTACTCCCCAGGTAGTACAAGTTCGTTTCAAATTTTCGATAACTTTTCCCGTTTTCGATATAGACGTGTTATCGATAACAACTAAATCTTGAATTTGAAATAATTTTACGAACATAAGCTTACCTAATCCCCAGGTAGAACAAGTTTGTTTAAAAATATCGATAACTAATCCCGTTTCCGATATACACATGTTATCGATAACAACTAAAACATGAATTTAAAATAATTTTACGAACATAAGCTTACCTACTCCCCAGGTAGTACAAGTTCGTTTCAAATTTTCGATAACTTTTCCCGTTTTCGATATACACATGTTATCGATAACAACTAAATAATGAATTTGAAATAATTTTACGAACATAAGCTTACCTACTCCCCAGGTAGTAAAAGTTTGTTTCGAGTTATCGATAACTTTTCCCGTTTCCAACATACACATGTTATCGATAACAACAAAATCATGAATTTGAAATAATTTTACGAACATAAGCATACCTACTCCCCAGGTAGTACAAGTTTGTTTCAAATTATCGATAACTTAGCCCGTTTCCGATATACACATGTTATCGATAACAACAAAATCTTGAATTTGGAAAACTTTGAGATGCAGTTTGAAATAATTATTGAAATAATGGAAAGTTGTGAAATTTTTATTGAAATCGGTTGGGAAACACCGGAGATATGGAACATTAAAGCTAAGCCAAGTATGCAGTATGCAAAAATACTTGCGGTATTTCTCGATTAGAGCTTTCTTACTTATTAGAATGTTGATTTTGCCACTTCATGCTTATGTATACCATGTTTAGCTCTTGGCCCCCATCGAAAGTTGAGATCTTCTTATAGATAATACGTCTATAAAGTCTAGAATTAAGTGTATTCAAAAACAAACCATCGCAATCACAGAAAACCACATCAAATGAGTTGAAAAACGTTTCACGTTCCGCAGCACTCAATTGCCTGATGACTTTGCACTGTCAAAAGAATTGAAAATGTAATTGATATTGATATGGAATGAAAAAAAAATCGATAATCTGGCTTAGCGGTTTAGGTACTTACCGAACCGGAACTCATTTGGATACAGAGCACAATCTTTCGTTTTGCACAATATGGTTCAGCAAAGGTTAAGCTGAAAATCTTTTTTCGTTTTGTTAAGCTCCTAATGCGCTTTGTGACTTATGCAAATGGCATTCGATCCGATACGATTTCAAGTACTATAATGCTCGACTATCCAGAGACAATTGACTCTAGAGTGTTGGAAGCTGGCACAAAACTCGATGCTGGAGATTGGGTTTGATTGGTTTTGAGCGTAGAGTAAGTATTTGTTTGTGCCAGCTTGATATGCTTCAATTGTTTGCATCCACATTGCATTGGTGTCAGGTGTCGGTGTCAATTGGTTTCAAAAGCAGACATACTATATGTTGTATATAGCTTCCGGTTTAGTCTGGTTGTCTTACTGACCTTAGGCAACAAAAGCTCGTTACGATAATGAGATTAGGCGAAGAAGTCGAGACTAGAAGCTTGCAAGTGTGTGTGTTTGTGTACTGCATACTTGACTTAGCTTCAATGTTACATATCGGCGGTGTTTCTCAACCGATTTCAATAAAAATTTCACAGATTGTAATTATTTCTTGTAATCTTTCGAGCCTCATCTCAAAGTTTTCCAAATTCAAGATTTTGTTGTTATCGATCACATGTGTATATCGGAAACGTAGAAAGTTATCGAAAATTTGAAACAAACTTCTACAACCTGTGGATTAGGTAAGCTTAAGTTCCTAAAATTATTTCAAATTCATGATTTTGCTGTTATCGATCACATGCGTATATCGGAAACTGGAAAAGTTATCGATAACTTGAAACAAACTTCTACTACCCATGGATTAGGTAAGCTTATGTTCCTAAAATTTTTTCAAATTCAAGATTCAGTTGTCATCGATCACATGTGTATATCGGATATGGTATAAGTTATCGATAATTTGAAACAAATTTGTATTGACTAGGGCTTACGCGAGCTTCTGTACCAAATCTGGAGTCTCTAGCTCGACGCTTTCGTACATATAGACTCGCCTGTTGATGCTGATCAAGAATATATATACTTTATGGGGTCGGAGATGCTTCCTTCAAGAATATATATACTTTATGGGATCGGAGATGCTTCCACCTGCCTGTTACATACTTTTGCACAAAACCTTTATACCCTTTTTACCCGTTGTGAATGGGTTCAGGGTATAAAAATGTAGAACAAAATCAATTTTCGAAATAAATTATTTGTAGTTGTCATTGATTTTCTACATTTTATTTGCATATTACATACAAGTTTTTGAAGTCATTTTGATTGATCGCATTTTTCATTATTATTACATATATATAGTATTTGATTTATTTGTTTTGTAAAATGTTAACAATGCTATTTGTAAATTTATATATTTTGTTTTTTTATTTTATTTTTAAGAACATTCTGTACATTCACCAACAAATCGCTTTCGTTTGTATATAAATATATGTATGTATATATATATATATGTATTATCAAAATAATAAAATATATATATAGTGTATTTCGTTATTGTTTTGTTGTTGCTGTTGTATAAAATATATATATATATATATATTGATGTGGTTTGGAGCTGGGCTTATTTCAACATAGATTTAACATTAGACATTAGTAAAAAACAAGTCGAATTAATGCTCATAAAGTAAATACATATACACATATATATGTCACAAGTATCCAACTATATATATGCATATGTATATCGTAAGGTACATTGGATTGTTTTTATTTTAGTGTTTCATAATGATTTGTTGTAGTTTATTTGTGGATTTTGCTTGCTGTATGCTTTGCACACAGGCAAACACATTTTGCTTTTTGTTTTTTGTTTTTGTTTTTGGGTTTTGTTTTTGGGTTTTTACGCATCGAGACAAGGTACAAAAGATTTTTAGGTTTGTTTACGTTACTTCGATTGAACATAACGGGTTTGATTAGATAATTTGCAGTGCACTTTGGACGTCGTTTTGTTTTTTTAAAGCAGTTAAACACTTGCCAAGTGCGAATATATATATATATGTTGTGTGTGTTACAAAAGATTACAAATGTGCATGTGTGCGATATATATATATATATATATATATATTATCTATTTACTTAGACATTTAAGTGTATGGCACACACACAATTACATCTTTTTTTTTTCAGTGTTGTAACTAATTTCGAGTTTGCATCAGTCGCAATTTTTTAACAATTTGGCAAAAAGTTACATCTTTTGTGTTATGTTCATTTCTGACATCGTTTTATGTACAAATATAGATATAGACTAATACATATATGTTTCTATATGCTTTGTTGTTCGCCTTGAGCATTAAAAGCAAATTCTTAAGAACAGTACACAGATAACAACAATTGCGAGCACATAACAAACAAACAAGCAAACAAATTGTCTGTGTGTTGTATATATACAAAAGTATATATATATATAAATATGTAACCAAACTCGACATTTCAAGGCTTACTAACTAACGAAAATGCACTTGTTTTCCCACTGGCAAAGAACATGGACTTGAGGGGAAGCACACGCGAACATATATATATATATATATATATATATAGCTTAGGTAGCATAGTCTTAGACATATGTGCTGGCATTGTCGCCAGTTGTGGTTGAGGCATCATTGCCATTCAGACGCTGTCGCAGCAGCGAATCCTCCGTTTCCTTTTTACTCTGGGCATACAGTGTGGCCGGCTGCGTTTGGGCCTGGCTGGTTTGGGTCAGCTCCTGGGCCTTGCGCTTCTCGAACTCAATGATGTGCTCGCGCAGCAGAAAGTTTTCGCGCTTGATGCGCTTCAGCAGGCGGGCGGAGACATCGGGCACAGCCCAACGCAGAATGCCCTGCACCATGGTAATGATATTCTGTGAAAGGAGGAAAGGAAACACGTTAAAGGAGCAAGGATTAAAGATTGAAGCGCGCTCACTTGATAGATGACGATGAAGGCCAGGCGTGCGGTCAGGATCTGCCAATAAATCATTGGTCGTTTGTAGGGTGGGTCGATCCAGGGATCGTTGCGAAATTCGGTGTAAAGACACTGTGTGACATTCTCCCGGATGCTGATATCCAGCAGCGTTTGTGTGCCATAGTCCTTGGTGTAAAAGGTGGCGAGCGTAAAGTTGAGATAGTTATCCAGTTCGGGATCATCATGGGTTGCTTTATAGACTAGTTTCGGTATAAAGTTTGTGCTAAATGCAATAATCATGGCCTGCAATAACAACATAACCAATCAATTGAAACATATATATTATTATTGGACGTAGATGTACTAACGGACAGTACATTCAAGTGGCCCAACGATACCGAGCACCGGCTTGTTAACGCGCGGACCCAAGCACAAAGCGACCCACCTCCCGCCCATCCGACCGAGGGGCGCACCGCGTAGCGTACGGTTACGAAGATCGCGAACATATAGACAAGTGACACAAGACTAGTTTTTTAAGAGAGCAAGTAGAAGTGGCACTACGTATTAAGTGGGAAAGATCGTTATATAAAGCACATAAAATCCGAAAGGGGTTATGGATAGCATAATTAGAATAACAAGTTTGAAGAGATATAGGTAAGAAATTTCTAGTATTTCTGATCGGAACTGCAAAGCTAATTTGGTTTATCAATTCAGATGAATCAATTTCCGAAAGAGAAGGAAGATTTATTAGTAAAAGTCTACTATGGTAGGAAGGTAAGTTAAGGTTATTGTCCCAATTAAGACCCCGAAGTGCAAAGAGTAGGAATTGTTTTTGCACTGATTCTATTCTATCCTGATGAATCCTGTATTTGGGATACCATATACAAGATCCATATTCGAGGATAGGTCGCACAAGAGACATATACAGAGTTTTAGTAATATAGGGGTCGTCGAATTCCTTCGACCAGCGCTTTATGAAACCCAAGGCACTTGACGCTCGATTTGTTATTGAAGATATATGCTTGTCATGAGAGAGAGAGTAGCTTACGCTAGAAGCAACCGCAATGTGGGTCACGACCGTCATAATGCTTTGCCAGACACCAATGTTGCGGGCACGCATGCCCACAGGACGCCGGACAAAGCGCAGCATCTTGATGGCATCGAGACGCACTTCCATCACATTGTTGATGAGCGCCAGCAGCGGGGCCAGGGGAAATGCCAAGCTGAACAACGTTATAAAGCCATATTGCACCACTGTACACATGAAAAGAATGAAGATAGCGATATAGTAGAAGAAATGATATGAGATGGACAAGAGATCCCTACCCATTTCGAGATATTCAACATATAGTGAATTATTTTCGGTGGGCAAGAGATTGAAATCTTCGGTAAACTGATTCGTTGAGGGCACAACAATCTCATCGCTGTGGAGCTGAAACCAGCCGTAACGTTGATTCAACTCCTTGGCGGTGCGCATTAGATAGGGTATGAGCATTTCGACAATGGCATTGACCGCCTGCTTGCCAACCATAATGATGACCAGCTGGACACAGAGCTCCATGAGACAGCCGCCCGGATTGCACTCCTCCTGGCGAAAGCTAAAGATCCGATTGTACTTCGAGGGATACCCGACGAACTTGCCCTTGAGGAACGCAATATAGAACAGCGATGAATAATAGTTGACAAACTGAAACACATAGTTCTTGATGGTCAGACTCTCATCGTATTCGGTCTGGGTGCGGCAGTATTCATAATTGGTTAGCTTAATCGCCAGATGGCTGTACACCAGATCCAAGATGGAGATGACAATCAGGTCGAGAAAGCCCGCCGTTATGGGCAACACCATTATCTTATAGGTCATTGAGTTCTCATTCGCCAGAATGCTGTGCGAGGCGCGCTGGGCCATGCGATAAATGATGATTGCCGCCACAGCAATCACTGATATGCAAATCTACCAAAGAGAGATCAGGTTAATATAATCAGGAATAGGGATTGGATAGACTGTGTGTGAACTCACGAACAAGACCATGATGCTGTAGCTGGTAAAGTTTGGCAAGAACTTAATGCTCCAGAATGGCACATCCGGATCGAAGACGCTCTTGGCATCCGGCGACTGGGCATTGAACTTCTTGGATGCGGTAACCTTGTCCAGATACTGAGGTCGCGGATGCTCCACATGATGATTGAAACCGGTGAGACCCCAACGATGCACAAGTCCGGCCGAATAACGTTTCCACAGCTCCAAATACGTAACGGCCCAAATGGCCATAACGAAGGCAAACACAATGGTCATACTATTGTCGATCAGATAGTTAAACCTCGACGATGTACACGTCTCGTTGAGGCGCCAAAAGTTGCAGCCCTTGTCGCATTGCGGACACATGATCGTCTCGTTGCCATTGCATATATCCCGACTGATCGGATCCGAGTTCCACGTCACAAAGCCATACAGAAAGAACAGTATGCCGAGTATGCTAATGGGTATTAGCATTTGTGTGTAGAAGCCGAGCCAGGCGAAATATAACGCGACCTTGGGTCCAAAGTAATCCTTGACATGATCCAAAGGCTGCAGGCTAACAAAACCAAAGAAATGTGAGTCAAAAATGCACATTCAAAGTCTATAATGAAACCTACTTCTTCCATTTGCCAATGCTGGCCCATTCCATGAGCAGATTATTTCGTTGGTCCTTCTGCAAACAAAACACACAAAATGTTTAAAACTGTTGCCTACTTTTGTGGGCCAGCTTACCTCATGGAGCGCATAGGCGCACAGATAGACCCCATCCTCGACGAGCTTCTCAAAGCCCAGGTTATCCGATTTCTCCTCACCCCGCTCGAAGTGCTGTCGTTCGATTATGAAATTTACAATGGAATACCGTGTGCTGGCATCAAAGTAGTTCGGATGCTCCTTGTCGTACAGCTCCAGATATTTGCACGCGAATTCCATATGTATGCGCGGCTCACGATCCGGAAACTTGACGCTGTCCAGTTGCACAGAGCTGAAGAGTCGGCGGCACAAGCGACTGAGGCAGGTCTTGAACTCATGCTCGGTGTCCGCTGTTATTTCTTTTTGGCCCGGTATCTCCTTGAGCGGCATTTTGATCTTTAGGATTTCCGCATAGCGATGCAGCACCTCGGCGGGGGCATGCAACTTTATGAAGTGCACCCATTGCTCCTTGTAGTATTCGAGCTCTAGACCCTCGCGTCTTAGGTTATCCTCGAACGTTTTACGTTTCGCTGCCTTGTCCACATCCTCACCCTTGTAGGCCAGGACAAAGTCCACGCTGCGTTTGCCATCATTGAAACGTCGATAGGTCTGCGTCAAAGAAGCGAAACAAATATGTTATAAGTGTTGAATATGTTAACGTACTGTTAACTTTAGATTGTAAATGTACATGGGCAAGTAGGTACATAACATACCGCTTAACAGAATGTATGTACATGTGTGTACACATTAACATAACACTTAACATAATGTATGTACATGTGTGTGTACACATTAACATAACACTTAACATAAAGTATGTTCGTGTGTACACATTAACATACCGCTTAACATGAAGTATGTACATGTGTACATTAACATACCGCTTAACATAAAACAATGGACAAAACTTAAAGGATCGTGTGTGCCAAAAGCGCATGAAGGTGCAAGTTCTTCCAGAAGTTTAGAACTTTACAAAAATTGTGTACACAAGTGCAAAATAATCAAGAGTATAAGCTGTGAACATTATTGCCTTAGAATTGATCAATGATTTTAATTAATTTTTTTTTTTTTTGGCAAACTTTTACCTTAAGGCACTTGTTGATTGTAACTCAAATGTCGATGATTATATATATATATAAGGATGTATAAAAAAAAAACATACGCATTCGTACATACACTATGTACAGATGTACTTTAAGCAAGTTCATGTACAAGTTATATACTATTTTATACGTATGTATGCTAAAAAATTGCCATTACCCATTCCCGCAAGCAAACTATTGTAAAGAGAGAAAAAGAGAAAGAATACGGTGAGACACGTAGGCAGCAAGTCAACGAAACAAATTTGCGTGTGCATGTTATGTTATGTTATAAAGCCAACTGCAGCTATCAAGTATTTATGTATGTTTATGAACATGAAATTATGCGCTATCGAAAAGATGCAGTTAAAGCCAAACAGATTTGATGAGTGCAACTGAGAGAGAGAGAGAAAGAAAAGCGGAACAAGTGAGATATGAAAAGCTTTTAAGTTGCTGTGGGAACATTGATGGAACATGATCTCATGCGTATGAGGCCATTTGATGAATGCAACTGAGTGAGAGAGAGAGTGAAAGGCGGAACAAGTGAGATATGAAATGCTGTTGGAACGTTGAACATGATCTCGTGCGTATGAAAGACAGTGTGTGTGTGTGTGTGAGTGAGACAGAAATGATTGCAGCTTAACGAAATAGAGAGTGCTCTCAGCTGTTAATGCTAATTGTTCATTTTTGCATATATAGAAATATTGAAAATATTGCTTGCGTGCATCTTGTTTATAGTTTATCGTTGTTCAGTAGCTAGTTGTATGTTTGATTTGTTTGTTATTTGATTTGTTTGTTTGTTTACCCTCAATTTCCACTGGGAGTATGTAATTGGCAATTTCTTATCTTTATTCGAAACTGTGCTACTTTGCCTTAATAGACGTCTAGAGACCTCATCATCGCCAGCAATGCTGCCGCCATAACCAGCACCGGCCATCCCAATGCCCGTTGGCAAATGTGTTCGTCCATTGTGCAAGGCAAGCACCTGAGCAGCAATCGCTGCATCTGTATAATCTCCAACGCCGCTGCCGCTGCCGCCGCCATTTAAATGTTCCAATGCCGTTGACTGACGATAGCCCGGCTGCCATGCCAATCTCATATGTTCCGCACCTAAGCCGCTGCCCAAACGCAAACTGTTACGCGCCTCATCGCCATCCAGATCGACGGCCGAATGGTAAATGGTATTGCGTGACTGGGATAACGATTTGCGATGTGCTGCCGCCACCGCAGCTGCCTCCGAATCGGCCAACGAGATCGTATCGAAATACAGACTCTCTCGCTCGTCCATTTCCGATTCGGGATAGTCGTAGTCGTGGGTGCGCACTGCAAAACATACATACTTATGTTATTATACGGCAAAAAAAAAGGAACGAAATGAAATCCAATGCATGGGCCATGGAATGATATGATAATGGAATGAGAAACGTTTGCTTAGCGAAACGAATGATAAATGCAAAATAAGGCAAATACTAATCAAATAAAAAAAAGCGTTAGGCACAGTGGTTAAAGGCATAGAAAAAAACAAAAATAAAACTTGCAAAATTCGAACCAAATTTTACAATGTGCATAAATTGATCCATAAACAGGTTATTTGTTATAAATGAATTGATCAAATTTTCAATGGCAATTAAACCACGGTGATAATTATTATTAACGGGGTAAAGGGGTGCAGAGGGGGAGATATCATTCAAATGCCTTCAATTATGTAATTGGGAAGACTGTTGGGGTGAAACGATGATATGTGGGTTAGCCTGATGATCCGTTTCCGGACATAAATGTGCCGTTACATACACATGAAAACAATAATGATGAATGATACGATGACTTCATGCAGATGTTGTTGTTGTTTTTATTTTAGGGTGCGTTCTAAATCAAATTAAAGCAAATTAATAAATATGTATACATACATATACAGTCACATATGTTTAAGCATTTGTACGCACACAAACATAGATTTGAACTTGAATCACTAAATTATAGCAAATATTAGACAAATCATCACTGACGCACACACACACACACACACACACAAAAGCTAAAACGTCTAAAAATACAAGAAAAACTGCTTGAAATTTGCTTGTGAATGATTAAAATGAAACAAAATGAGAGAATGGGTATGGAACAATGAGCGTGAGAGAGAGTGTGTTGTTGATGTTACTGTTATTATGTTGCAGGACGATGCATGTCATGTTTTTTTTATTTACCCGCTGAATACATTGTTGGAGCACACGGTGTGAGAGCGACAAGGAAAGGAAGTTGAAGCAGAGCTGTTGAGTACTTTATACGTTAGACAGGAACGTACTCGATTCCAGTTCACGCTAAGCACGCGATCGTTTGTCCAAACATAACGGTAGACTGACTGACGACCGACGAATTCAGAGAGAGAGAGAGAGAGAGAGCAACAACGATACCGAATTGTTAGCAAATATATTTAACACACACACACACACACATATATAAAATAAAACCGCACGGAGACTGACCAGCCGCCTAATGATGTCAGCTAATAAAGCGAAAGAACAAAGCAGAAAAAAAAAGAAAAAACAAAACTAAAGCGAATCGAGCTGGAAAAATGCGTACGTGAGCGTTGTTTGCCGATTACTGACCAAATTCACACAATGCGCTACGCAAAGCAGCTGCTAAAGCTAAAACAACAACGGCAACAACAACAACAGTTGATTACCAAAAAGAAGGCAACGACAGCAGCGTGCAACGAGCTGTAACCGATACAGATATGGAACATAAATGTATACAAAACCTTGAATTACACTTAATACAGACATACAGATGTACGCACACCTGCTCATGTACATATGTATATGCGTATGTAGCAACAATTGTATGTGCATATCAATACATACATGTACATCAGAAGTTGATCGCAAAGGTCAAGTTGAAGTGTAAATGAACAAAAGAAAAAAATCTCGATACCTAAACGATACCTTTTAAGAACCCGTTTCATTATGTTCAATTTGTACTACACCCATTTACATATGCAAATAAATATGACAGTGTAATGCCGGCGGTATGCGAACTTTTGGTGTTTGGCCTTAATACGCTGTCGAAACGTAATGCCATTGCGCCAAAACGGAAATACTTTGACGCTAATCTATCCCGTAATGGAAACTGATGCTCAAACTACTTGTGTGTGTGTGTGTGTGTGAGAGCGAACTGCGGGGTGTGGTGGTGGTGACGATGATGACGACGACGATAATGCATCTTCGCACCGGCTGCTCTTGAAAATGTTTAAATAGTTTGTTGACGACATTGTTGTTAGTCAGTGATGTGCGCAGGCTGCAAACTTGGTTAGAGACACGCATTAGTAGTTAGATTGTGGGTTAGGTATAGAGCGGTGGCAAGGGGGGGGCGACAGAAATTGCGCTCCAGTTGAACTCACCTCGGCCTCAAGTAGCAGCTGACCGTAGTTGTGGCCTGTGTCAGCTCCACGTTGCTATTGTTGTTGCTTGCTTGGCTGATATATTGCTATCTATGGGTATATATCTACATATACTATATAGTAGCTGCAATAATGTTGCAGCCAAAGACGGCAGCAATAGCGTCTAAGCTGTTTTGTTATGGCTAAATTGCAACTAGGATTTCTATCCACTGTATCACAACTGCGCGGCTATCGAAGTATCGATAGGGGCTTCGACTATCGATTAATCGCACAAAGGCAACATACAACTGTGATATTCCATTTGCACTGGAAACGTAAACATAATATTTGCTTTCAGACAAGTTTGACTAAATCAATATAAATTTCAAAAATAAAGCCACACATTTTACAGTTTTCCAAATAAATTGCCAGTTTCATTCATCACAGAAAGCACAAAAATATCGAATGGTGAAACTTGTCTCCCATCGCTAATTCGATTTAATTCACGGACACGTCACTTTGGTCAGTTCTGTTTTTAGTGTGCAGTAGGAAACAACAATAGTTTTGCATGTTTTCACCTCAAAATGGTTTACATTGACCGCAGTAAGTGTTAGAAAATAGTTTTATATTTGTTACGCAGTTTGCTGTTACACCAATTTGTTATACGTTTTTTTTTTGCCAGATGGTCGCGTCTGGGAGAAGCGTCCTTGGGACTGGCAACGTGTTGTCGAAATATTCGTTGGACTCTGGTACCTAATATTGCAATTGTAAGTTGTTAAATAAAAGTTTTACAAATCCGAAGATTAACTTTGTGGTGTAATCTCTAAGCTTCCAAACACTGATTGCACCCTTTAACGGTGGCAATGGCAATAATCGAGATGCAGCACGCCGTCGGTCTGGTTGGAGTGTAGGTGGAGGAGGAGGAAGCGGTGGCGGAGGAGGAGGAGGCGGCGGAGGTGGTGGAGGCGGCAGCGGAGGCGGTGGTCTAAGAACCAATCGTCGCATTGGACGCATTCAAAACCAAGCCGACATAAATGGAGCATGTAGCATGGGAGGCGGATGAGGTTAGCAGCGGCGTCCTTGAGCTCAACGCTCGTTCGCCGCGCAGAACTACGGCGTAGTCAGAAGCCAAGCATAATAAGCTCCACTTTGTGTATAAGATCTCGCAACATTTGTTTGCGCTTATGAAGCATTATTCCTAAGCTCTTTAATTAGAGTGGAATAGTGCCGAAAGGATCTATTCATATTTGGGGTGCTTGTGTCTTTTGGCTACGTATTAACTTAGCAGGAATATTAACTACTAGTTAGATTTAACGGTTAAATTGGTTTTTCTATGAGAACCGCTACAAATTATTTTTGTATCTTGAAGCTGGGCAACCAGCGACATATATACAAAATGGTGTTAAAGGGCTAAAATGCATTCTCGAAATTAAATTTATTTTCTCTTAATAAAAATTGTTAACTCAAACAAAACATACTTTTAAATTGAATCGTGGTTTGCAGAAATCAAATTGAATCGGTTCACTTAACAACGAACATGGTTCACATCTGTTCAGGCACGAACTAGTTCAATAGTAAGCCAGTGAATCAATACTTCATATCGATACTTATACTTTCGATAGCATTTAGTTGAGCGACTGTGCGAAAGACAAAAACTCAAACAAAACATACTTTTAAATTGAATCGTGGTTTGCAGAAATAAAATTGAATCGGTTCACTTAACAACGAACATGGTTCACATCTGTTCAGGCACGAACTAGTTCAATAGTAAGCCAGTGAATCAATACTTCATATCGATACTTATACTTTCGATAGCATTTAGTTGAGCGACTGTGCGAAAGACAAAATTTCAACAAATCAAAAAAAACATAACTCCGATGTAAAATGGATAAATCGGATGCGAATTCTTTAGCCAACGTTAATCCATATCGCCGTGTGCTCAGCAAGGTGCTCTCTGCCATACTGGTGGACAAGGGCATCAGTAACATAAGCCAACAATGCCTCGAAAGTCTCATCGAGATGATGCAGGCGCGTAAGTAAAAACCAAGGAACTTGGGAACAGTTTCGTCTTAGCTAATCGGATTTGTTTTTTGTTCAGTGCTTATTGAGATTGGCAACTCGTCGCACAACTTTTGTGAGCTGGGCGGACGCACCATGCCCACGGTGGGCGACGTTAACCTGGCCCTAATGAACATGGGCATCAATGGCAACACTCTGGAGGCGTACAGTCGTCGCAGCAATCTGACCCCGATACCAATGCCAGCGCAACAGACCCAGCAACGTCAACTGAATCTCCTGCAGGCGGGCACCAAAGCACCGCATCCCCACTACGTGCCCAGCTACTTCCCCACGATGCCCGATCCGCACACCTACATCCGGACGCCCACGCACAAGCAGCCGGTCACCGAGTACGAGGCGATTCGGGAGAAGGCAGCCAGCCAGAAGCGTGACGTGGAGAAGGCGCTCACCAAGTTCCTGTGCAAGACGAGCGAAACGAACAATCTATTCCCCACCGAGGATAATATGTTTCCATGTATGTTTCTTACATTCCCAAATCTCTGGATAATCTTTAGTTATTTAATTTTTGTAGTAATTGCATGCCAGCCCGTATTTCCGGCATATATGGCTGCTTTGAATCCTACGGATCAGGTGTTCGACTTTGAGGAACTCGAGTATCACACTTGGTGGCCAATCGTACGGAGGATGTGCCCAGCAAAGGTGCGTACAGTTATGCAAATACGGGTTATATGGTTAACATAACGGTTTGGTTTGGATTTTGCAGAGGACGGCGAGGATGGGGACAGTGAGAATGAGGAGGTCGATGGCGATAAGTCCAAGGAGGAGAAGAGTGAACAGGAGATCAAGCCCAACTCGACCACGAACAAGGCTATTCTCGATAATCCCAACATCGATAATCCTTATCTGCGCGCCGCCACACTTCCAAAGCGTGTCAAGCACGGCGAACCAGTTCCAGCGTCTGTGTCCTGACCAATCGTAATAAGAACTCGAGTGCTCCAACACCTTCGACCTTGGAGATCACAAAAAAATAGCGCTTAAGATTTACAGACACATATGTATGCAATAACTAAATTATATATAATATTTTTTAAAAATCTTATTTGATTTATGAAGATCGCATGAAACATTCAGCTTTTGTCACGCAGCAGCTTTGCTATTTGAAGCTGTTTGAACGATTGGCAGCGCCTAACTCTAAAAACCAGGTTGGCAGCTCTGCTCACACAAACAAACAGCTGTTCGACCGGCCGAAACGGCATGCGAGACAATTCAATTCAATATTGATAATCATAATAAAAGTGTTTATTTTTTTGTTGTGCTATAACATAAGAGAGAGTTAAATCGTTGCCGTTGTCTTGTACATTGTATAAAACAAGTGAAAACAGGGCTAAACACACCAACACCGGCAACATGAACTTCTTGTCTCAAACATTCAGCATTACGAAACAATTGACGGCCCAAGGTAAGAAGAAAAATGAACCGATTGGAATGTTGTTTTCTCACTCTCGCTCACACACAAGATAAACAATGCTCACACACAAACATACGTAAATGCAGGCCAATCATAATTACTTCAAATACTCGCAGTTTGTTGTTGTTTTTGTCATTTTGGCTATGTATAAGTGTTTAGTTTTCTAAACTCTTTTTGCCATTCGCGCGTGGCCGGCGCACTTAACCCACACACCACTTCCCCTCCTACCCTGTTTACCCTTTGTGCGCATCCTGTGAATATTTTCATAGGCCTTTTCTCATGTGTGGTTCTGTTTTTAATTAAAATTCAACGTTCCATACAAAAGCGCATAACATGCTGTCAAATATTGACAACAATAAGAATTTTGCCTTTTTTTGCTTTTTTTTTGCATACCAAAAGGGACACACACACACACACATGCACATGCACACAGGTGTGATTGGGACACTTTTTTTGTTGTTCGGTTTTCCATTGCATACAATTGTCCAGCGATATGGTAATTATTTCTTTTTGCCCGGATTATGTGTGTGTGTGTGTGTGGCATTTAATAATAATAAATGTACAGTTGCGTAGTAAAATGTTAGTAATGGATTCGTCAGCTGGTTACTCCTCATGCATATAGTAACTAGTTCGTACTCTCTCTCTCTCCTGCTCACTCTCATTTGCAATATGGTCAAGCATATGAAACTGTGGACAATAAGTATAGCCACCATCTGTGGCTAGAAATGCTTTTGTCTTGCATTATGAAAGGCTTGAGAGCGTCATTGGGCTGCAATTATTTGGGGTCACACACACATACATACGTACGCGCAGAGAAAACAATTATTTTGCGATTTTCACAGAGATTAGCCACAACAAAAGGCCAATGGGCATTGTTGTTGTTGTTGCTAGTAGCTGATGGACTCTCTCGCCCAACGGTTCTCTGACCCTTTTGTTGTTTTCTGCCCAACTGTCCGCTTGTCTCTTTTTTTTTGTTCGTCGTTTTTGTTGTACTTTCGTTTTGTCAAATGCTGTAAAGCCGCTCGCTGCGGCTGCGCTCACACATACAGATGCTCTCTTATAATTGTACTTATACATATATACTTATAATTGTGCTTATACATATATACTTATAATTGTACTTATACATCATGGGTACAGTTGCTGCTGAACAATTTTAACCTCACTCACTTTAACATATTTGATTATAACAGTTTTTTGTTATATTTGATTACTTTTATACAGCACTGCAGAGTACTTATGTGAGTGTACTACGCAATATGGCGTCACTGCAGCAAATGCATCGAACTGGACCACACATTAAGACGCGTCCGCCACGTCAGCCGCTGGATGGCAAACCGTTTGCCAAAGGCGTCGTACTCAAGACGCTGATCAAGAAGCCGAAAAAACCAAATTCGGCTAATCGCAAGTGTGCGCTGGTGCGTCTGTCCACTGGCAAGGAGATGGTTGCCTATATACCCGGCATTGGACACAATCTGCAGGAGCATAATATCGTTCTATGTCGCGTTGGACGTCTGCAGGATGTGCCCGGCGTCAAGCTGAAGGCGGTGCGCGGTGTCTACGATTTGGCGCATGTCATTAAGAAGGGCCAATAACAACTCCCAAATGTCCATTTCTAGTTCTACACACATACATACATAAATAACAAACAGAAGAGAAAAAAATATAAAGAAAGAAAACATAATCATTCAATGCATTGTTATTATTATTATTATTTTCTTTATATGGAAAATTATGCGGCTTAGTCCGGCTTAGTGTAAGTGAGGACACTCAACAGGTCCTTGTCGTCGTAATCTTAAGTCAACTTGTCCTTAATGGGCGCAACTCTCAGCATTTTCTCTTTTACCAGAAAAAAAATCAGTGTTAACGGCATTTTTACACTTCGGGCCAAGCAAATCCCTTTTTCTTAGCCTGCACACATTTTTAACAGAATTTGCACAAATTTTATGCCAAATAATCGTTAGCCGAAATGGGCGTTTGCTCAAAACCCACTTTTTTCACTGTACAGTGAAGACCCTTGTAACAAAGCCAATTTTTACCTCTTCTTTTTGCGCATTAGTAGGAATAATTGAACATTATGCATATACATATATAAGACACAAGAAAAATATGCAAAAATCCAGCTACTTTAGTCAGAAAATTCATTTTTTGTTGATTTTCGTTTTGTGCATTTACATGCGTGCATATCTTGTACTTAACAGCTGTTAAATTAATCGATCTCAACTTTAAGCCCATGGTGTAATTATGTACAAGGTCACGCATTTGGCGCTGTTGAAGTGCAAGAGAGACGTACATAACTACTCACCTCAAAGTTTCAATGCATGGTGACTAAACGCAGGCAGGCATGCGTGACCTTAGTATTAATTCCACCATGGCGCGATCGTTGTGTAGCAAAGTTAAACGATCAGTCAAAATGGCGGGCGCGTGTGTTTTATTGAAAAATATTTTATTTGTGGTGTAATAAGTTATAATAATCATTTAAATAAACCACTCAAAACGTTAAAAGTGCAAAAAAAGCAAAGAAGAGAAATAACTTAATAAAGGTAAGCTTTACAACAACTTTTTCTTGTGTTGTTTTTTTTTCGCTTTGGCAGCGGCGCCCATCAAAGCAAAAACACACACACACAGAGAGTGCGAGAGAGAGCAGGAGAAAACACGAAAAACAGTTAAGCAAACACACGTTCAAGAATCATTTTATGTAAGCCGACTGGCTTCGGTCCCACGACGACATTGTGGTCAAAATCCTTTTAGTTGGTCAACAACAATTGCTAGCAAGCAGCGTTACCGTTAATCGTTAAACCCAGTGCCTGTGTCTGCCTGATTGAGACATTATGACAGCGACATCTTCTTCTTCTTCTTCGTCATGTTGCTGTTCTTTTTTGCTGATTTTTTTTTTTGTGCTGAGTCAAGTTGTCTAACAAATGCTTTGTTCTTAAGCGTGCATAATTTTTATCAATAAAAATTCTATTGTCCACTCACACATACGAATGAATATGTTTATGCATTAGTATATGCGATAAGCGCTAATCATCTTGCAGGACACGTTGGCACTTCCGTTGAAACGGTGCTTTGTCTATTCGTAATAACTGTAAAATTTGGCAAACATGACTAATGATTAGCTGGCCAACGGACAGTCGAACCAGTCATGGAAACGTTCACACATCCCAACAATAGTTCCAACTAGCTTGGTTAAACTGAACTCCGCTAACAAATATCATCTCATCACATGCGAAATTAACTGTAAAGTATGGAAAATCAAGCTAAGATGGCGGCGAGCGACACAACTGGACATTTCCGAAGTTTTGTGGGAAGAAACTTTGTAGTAATTGTACCCTAAACCCATTGACAGTGGGTGGAAAGGGTATAATGGTTTTGTGCGAGAGTATGTAACAGGCAGAAGGAAGCATCTCCGACACCATAAAGTATATATATTCTTGATCAGCATCAACAGCCGAGTCGATATAGCGTCGATCTCAGAGACTATAAGAGCTAGAGACTTCAGATTTGGTACATAAGCTCGCCTAATCCCTAGGCAGTACAAGTTTGTTTTAAATTTTCGATAACTCTTCCCGTTTCCGATATACACATGTTATCGATAATAACAAAATCTTGAATTTGGAAAACTTTTTGATGCAGTTTGAAAGATTAGACTAAATAATGACAAACTGTGAAAATTTGTTTGAAATCGGTTGAGAAACACTGGAGATTGGGAGTATTGAAATTAAGAAAGTATGCACTATACGTGTACACACACATACTAGCAAGCACTGACTGTATGCGTAAAGTATAGCGTTCAGGGTATAGTCTAGTCGACTAGACCCATCTTACTTGTTTTGATCTGCGAAAGTTTCTTTACTGACATCCCCAGATATTTTCCTTATCGAAAAGTACAAAATAAATCCATCAAAAGCTCGGAGATTAAAGAAAGGATTCAGGAAAAGTTCTTTACTGAGATCCCCAGATATTTTCCTTACCGAAAAAACCGCCAAAAGCTAAACTTAATACGAATTGCTCGAAGCAAATCGAGCTAAAAACATAATCTTTGATAGATTATACGAAAATATGTTAAGCAACGATCATCGATTAACTAACACTTAGTTTAAGAGAAATCGAAACGATGACAAAGACTAAGGATCAAGTCAGATTCGAAATGTCAAGCCAAATTTGGACACGTGCTGAACAAACGTTTGGCATGCGATGCGATCGAAAAGGCAAGGATTATGGCGATGAGTAAACACAAAATTTGAAAATCAAAACGATTCGCAGCCAACAGCAGATATGTCAACAATTGATAAAGGTGGCGAATCGCAATCGTTAAAAATAGTCAAAAAGTAAAGGGGTTGAAATCGAGCAGTATTCGAAATTCTCACCTGCCCGAAGGATCGATGCGTTTGTGCCATTGGAGTGTGCTCTACACGTGGCCAAGACACACACACACACACACTCACAAACAATTGGCTGCTGTAGGGCACACGATTCGAAACCTTTTGTGTGGTTAACGCCCGCCCGTTGTTTGTTGGCCATCTCTCGAACAGATCTCTCTCTCTCTCTCTTTTTGACATTTCAACTGAATATTTGATCTCTATTTTGTTCAGCTCTTTTTTTAGTGCAAATTGATTACAAGAAAATGATGTTGTTCGTGTTCGTTACGGATTATCTGGGTTGCCGCATCTTCTTTTCGCACTTGTCTCCCGGGTTATGCATCATTATTTGACTTGACATCTAGTCCTTTGTGCCAAACGTATGGAAGAAAGCATACAAAGTCGAAGGCAATTAGATCGTCCTTCTGTTGTTGTCTTGTTTTGTCTCCTTTAGCCTCGTTTTTTTTTTCCACTTAACTATCGGTCCCAGTGGAATGAGGGGCTTAGTATATACGAAAGGATAATCAAACGCCATTTGTATTCAGAAATCAAATTTCAGTAGAAAACTCCATTTTGTGGTTTGCGGCTAACGCAGCAAGGGTTGTTCCACACGGGGTTGAAATTGCCGCATGTGGCAAGGGGTTGCGATTCCAAACCCATCATATTCATGCAATCAACCCCAAAAGTCTACAGCACGTGTCAAAAATTAAACAAACTGTTTGACAATCCAACCTCTCCTTCTCCTTAAACCTGAACCATCCTTTGGCTATCCACTTAGCAGGACATTGCCACAACGATAGCAATTAAAGTTTATTCTTAATACAAGGAACGAGATGACTTGACTCCAATATTAACTACATAGAATCAAAATTATGATTTTAGTTTTTTTGTTTATATCGTAAGTGAAATGTGCTTTTTGTACCCTGAACCCATTGAAAATGGTTAAAAAAGATATAATGGTTTGATGCAAAAGTATATAATAGGCAGAAGGAAGCATCTCCGACCCAATAAAGTATATATATTCTTTATCAGCATCAAGCGACAAGTCGATGTAGCTATGTCCGTCCATTTCTCCGGCCGTCTTTATGTATGAAAGCGTCAATCTCAGAAACTATAAGAACTAGAGACTCCAGATTTGGAACATAAGTTCGATTAATCTCTAGGAAGTATAAGCTTGTTTTCAAGTATCGATAACTCTTTCCGTTTCCGATATACACAAGTGATAGATAATACCAAAATCTTAAAGTTGGAAAACTTTGAGACAAGATTTGAAACATTAGACGAAATAATGACAATCTATTTTATTTTATTGAAATCGGTTGAGAAACACCGGAGATATGGAACATTGAAGTTAAGTCAAGTAAGCAGAATATCTGTACACAAAGTCATACTTGCAACTTGGCGTAATACTGGATATGAGGCTCTAACTAACTAACTAGCTAACTATAGGGTTCAGGTTATCGTCTAGTCAGGATATCTCGAGCCCTCGTTGTTGTTTGTTTATATCGTAAGTGAAGAAATGTTCTTTTTTAACCTCTGCCGCTTATAATCATTATAAATATATAAATCTGTTGAACATAACTTCGACGAGGGTTTGATCAGTAAGCGCTATTGCTTAGAGAGATGATCAACCCAATGATCTAGTGAGCATAACTTTGAAGGAGGCTTGCACAGAGATCGTTAGCTAGACCAATTTGTTGATCTGATAATCCCACTGATCTGGTTTGATCTAGTTCGCGCCCGGATTCTGGACAAAAGTTTAGGCTTTAGGGGGGGCTTGAGCAGCAACCTAGCCTCAAAATGTAGAGCTGATAATCTTCGGTTGGTTCAGTTTTACTGACAAGCTCAAGTAATTTTTCAATTGACCTACAAATTAGCCTCCGACAACTGCACAATAGCAAAGGGAACGGGAACGGGAACGGGAACGGGAATGGGATTGGTGTTTGGAGATTGAGTGTAGAGCCGGTACGGCACTACGTTCGTTACTGTTACGGTTTTCTGGTAATCTACGGATTTACACAAAAACTTTTGCAATAGTTGTGCCGTAAATTAGAGCTTGTATTTGGCAATATACGAGCAAAACTGTTGGCCTAATCTTAAGTACGCGCCTGATCCTCGCTCTCTCTACGTATTATACCATACCATGCCGTACCATGCCGTACCGTATGTCTGCTGTGTGCGTGCGTAATCTGAGATTAAATTAAAATGTCGCAGGCGCGCATTCATAATCGGGGCCATGAAGAGCGCATAATCCCATACTCGCTGTCCCTAATCCTTTCGCCGAGCCGTCTTGCACTACCTGATGAGCCCACCAGGACCTACGTGGATATATATGCAATACGGGCGCGCTACACACGAATTAACCTGATTAAAATTTGTATTTTTCCCAAATTTATGGGATTAAGTTCCGTTCAAGTTCCTTTAACTCGTTTAAGCTACCGGATTTAGTTCAAGTGCGCGACCCGATTGACCCTACCAGGTCTAACCAACGTCCTAGCCCTGTCTACGATGTCTTCGCGTGAGCCGATTTTTATTGGGCTGGCTTAATTAGCACAATTGTTTACAAAATTTACCTTTCGTCATGCTGACATACATCTCTCTCTCTCTTTCTCTCTTTCTCTCTGTCGAGGTCCTTCGTCGTGTGAAATCCTAGGCACGCACACGCCCACAGCACACAACTCTCGTCAACGTGTGAACCGAGCACCTTGAAATTCTATTTAAAATTAGTCTAATCCACAGCTAGAACCCCGAACTACTGAAACCAGGGCATCGAGTTGACCTGACCTCTCGACTGACCTATAAACTCTTCGAATCCTCTCCCTCTCTCTCTCGCTCTTTCGGTTGTTCTCTTATGCAAACATGCTTGAACCACAGAACCCGCAGCTAACACAAAAGCCATTCGAGTTCCACAAAAGATGCGCGGTTTTTTATTGCTCCTAGTTGCACAATATAACTTGTGGTCAAAAACGAAAGACTTGAGAAGTCTTTGTAGATTGGAAAGAGGCTTCCTCTAACTATATGCATATGTGCCATAATGCTGTATAACTAATAATAACAATATAGTTGAGCAGAAACACTTCCGTTGCGCAGCTGTAAAGGCTTAAGAGTCCGACTAGTCGCTTGGCGCCTGTTTTACCAAGAACAAGACGATGACGAGGACGACAAGGACACAAACTTTACGCTTAAGCAAATAATAATACAATATTTATTTAGAAACGCAGGCAGTAAATTTCCGACAAAACTAACGAACGAACCCTCTCGGCCTCAACATAGAAAAACAAATCGTTTTCATCGTGTCCTCTATGGGATCTGTGTGTCCAGGAGGCCAAGAAACACGTGCCCACTTAATAATTTGCCTCGCTTGTTACACTCGGAAAAACACGAATGAGTAAATAATCATTAAAATTAAGGAAAATATGTTGAATGTGTTTACATCGCTAGATATAAGTTCTTTACTCGGTTTCCTAGTTGAAGTACTCTCGAAGTACCTTAAAGCCATCACCACATTGAATACTTATTCAAGAGCGATCCGAAATGAGTCATACTTATTAAAGAGTAAACGAAAACGCAATCTACAGACTTATTTCTTAGAGTGTAGAGTTGAAAAACGAAAATCGGAAATAGTAGTTTTCATTCATATTAGAAAAACAAAAGACCCAAGTCAATATGAACATGCATATACTATTTATGTTTTTCAAAGCCCATTCCAAACTACGTTTTCGTTTTCCCTACATAAAGTTGCAATATGTTGTGTATTAGTGCCGTACCGAACCGAACCGAACCCATTCCCAATCCCACAGAGTCTTCATTCAGGCGCGTGCGCGAACCATCGACTACGCCCCTCGAGATTAATGAGGATATGTAGAATGTCTACATGTATGTGTGTGTGTGGAGTTTGTTTATTTTATGCCAGAATCCGCATCCGAATCCTTTCACTGAACACACATACATACACACACATATGTGTAGTATCTGATGGTTTTCAGCTGCTGACCACACTGGACATTTCTCTGACCGGGGTCCATTAAGCTGCATTCCACTTAAGCATGAGTTGGCCTTTTTCTATTTTGCTCTCTCTCTGCCTTTCTCTGGCAGTGAAAGAGATCCTCAAGTAAGTCGACTCGAGTCCATATGCGCAGCATTATATATATTACAAAATCGGAGCAAAAAGCCACACTGACTGCGATCGTAACAGGCATCATTAGAGTACACAGTAAACAAAGTCTAGTAACTTCTTCATGTCCAGCTTGTATGAAATTTGAATCTTCTTGCTTTTAGTTTAAGGTTTTCTCTCCTCAAGAACCATCTTCTGTTTTTTTGAGTGTAGAGAGATTTGTTATAAAACTGTGCTTAACAATTAGTGGCAGTCTATGGCTCGTGTGCCCGAAACAACAATTCCACAGTAAGCGGTCCTGCAAAAACCTTAAAACCAAATGGACTCGAACCGTTTTGCTTTCGACTAATTGAGCGCCTCTCGAATGACAGTAAACGCAACATGAAGCGAACAGATTTACATAGTAAATGCAAATGCAAATGCCATGAAAAGTTTTCATCATTAATCAATGAAAGTAGTAGTAACGCTGTAAACCGGAACCGATGATCATTAGCAAGGAGGTACAGTCGTGTTGCACTGGTAAACCCCCGATACTAATTATCCTTGTTGACATGCTGATACAATGTAGTGAATGTACAATGGATCGCAGATTTCTTGGCTTGAATGAACGAAATAGAAACTCTTTTTTCATTTTCTCGAATATCCTTCAAGCAGCTGATACGCCTCAGTGCTCTATTTGGCAAACACACAACGAACAAAATGCCCTTTGCTCTCGATAATGACAACCAGATAAGGAAGCAAAAGGTTAGGCAGGAAGTGCGGACCTAGATCCTGCTAAAGAATGGTGCCTATGCTCCGTCATCAACCGCATCAATTCCACTTGTTTTGGCACACGAAACATAAAAAGAGGGCAGAACCGCAATCGATTATCTTACTCCAGTTTCTAGCCGATTGGCTTACGATCTCTTTCGAACTCTTCGCAGTCCGAACCGGTTGTGATCAATGAAACCAATCAAAACTCCTTGGACTAACTTTGACTAGTGCATTATTTATGAGGAAACAATCTTATTAATATACTATTTGCAAAGTTGCCCAAAGCACAACCGTCTATGAGACAGCAGACATGTCTGCGGACCCCAAATCGATTGGCGTTCTGTTCTCTGTTCCGGTTGGGATGGGTTTCAACCCAATTCAATGGATGTCCACGCTATAAATGTGTCAACGCGTCAAATTGATGAATGCATTGCACGCAGACAACAAAAGGTCAACCGCAGGGAGATGACAGAGTTGTCCAACTCCCCCAACCCAAACCTCCCCCCCCCCAAAAAAAAACATGTCCGCTGCGGGCTTAGGGTTGGAAGGGGCAAATTGACAAGAATTTGTTGGGAAATTGCCAAAAGTGACCAAAACAGCGGTCAGCATTGCGCCCCTTCTAATCATGACAAGACCATCCGGTTTGTTATCATTAAGCAACAGCAGCAACCCTTTTTTTCTGGACCGTTTCGGGTTTTTGGGCAACTGGGTCGGGGTTGCACTGAACGAAAAAGTCGCTAGACTTTGCTCCATCCAACAAAACATTTCCAGACTATTCTGTGCTATGTTGTTATAGCTGCCTAATAGATAAAGACTAACCCATTCGATTTTCGGCAAGTCTTGGAATATTATTCCTTACTTTAGTTCCTTTTTCACTTCGCCAAGTGTAGTTTCTCTCTGGTCTGGTTCTAATAACAATAATGAAAATGCCAGCGTTGTGATGCGTTGCCTATTTATTTATTAAATGCCCCACAACAACCGCAACTGCCTAAGGAAAGGAGAAAGAGAGAGAGACTTGTGAGGGAGATGGAGATACACCCACAAGTGAGGGTCAGCTGGCACAGCTGTCACATTTTCCCTAAGCCCCCGTTCGTTCGTTCAATCTTTAATGTAACTAGTTCCCAGCTGAAACTCGTTTACCGATTTTTGCACAAAATGAAGTTAAAGTCGTGGTGTTTCTTCTTCTTCTTGTTGTTGTTGTTGTTGCTGGTGGTGGTGGTTTTGTTGTTGCTTCGTTCGTCTTTCGTCCCCTTCTTCTGCGTGGCTGAAACGACGCTGATTGGTTCACAATTTTCATTTGATTGCGACTCTGCCGGCCTACGATATTCCATTTACGATCAACTCGCCGCAAAATGGCGCAATTGCTTGATTGGCTTGATTTCTTCTTCTTTTTTTGCTGTTGCCCTCACAAATCTTGCATCATGGCGCCTTTAAGAGGTTTTTCCTTAATTAATATAAGCAAGAAAATGATTTCTTGGGAAAGATTTTAGTTAAATATGAGTTGGAAACTGGAATACAGTTAATAATAGAAATAATAATAAATAAATAAATGCTGTGAAAATAGTTTATGTGGGTTTAGCAAGATGAACAAGATTAAAAATTCTCAGGAAAACTTACTTCTTAGTTTAAAATGCTTTATTTGTAGTTTTTAAAGTTCAGAATATAATTAAATCCTTCCTTCCTTGGGTACTTGGTTTTAGCCAGACTCTATTAACATTTTTTCAATTCTAAAAGTAACATAATTAAGATTGAGCTAGGGTTTTGAAATTTTGAAGACTTTACAAGGATAATCTAAGGGAATTTTTGATCGTCAATGCAAAAGTGTACCAAAAAACGGTTTAAAGAGTTTCTTTCATTTTTCAAACTTTGGAGCAAGAAAATATGTTTTATTTTTACTTAAAAGATGTTTCTAAAATTAAGAACCATAACAGTTTGAGCTTAAATCATTGTCATTATTAATTGTGAATCAAGTGTAGTTTAGTTTTAAACTTCAAACTTAAATCTAATCTCTTGGCTTTGTGACGTCAAAGTCAGGCCGCCATTTTGATCGCCCAATCAGCAGCGAGAGTAAGAAAGAGAGAGAGCATGAGAGTGAGAGGAAGCGGGACAGTGGCTTAAGGAGACGCCTAAACCGGGAGACTAAGCTAGATTTGGATTCCTTGGGATGGACGAATGCACTTGTGCAGAGATTACGCGTTTAGCTCACGCAATATTATGCGAGATTAACCTTAAAGTTGAAAACGTCTTGAACGTTAGACAAACATTTGCATTGGACTTGCATTCCACGAACGAACCAAGACTAAGAAATATTATCAAATAATATTTGAGTATATTTTTTTTTTTTTTTTGTAAAATGAACTTGGCTGTGGAAACAATGGTTAAGAGTTGTTTTGATACTGACGCACATTTGGCCACCTACAAAACTCGAGTGACAAAAGGCTTAAACCGCTTTAACAGAGTTTAATCCGATGGATTTCAGTTACACCGTTTTTAGTTTCATGAGAAAACGAAAGAGAAAAGAAAGAAACATTTGTATAGAAGAACTCAGAACTCGGAACTCGGAACGGAACGGAACCAACTCGACTTGGACAAAAGGCCAAGGCGGCTTTAGAGGGTTAAATGCTCATATTACGACCAATGCCAATGGCCAAGAGTCAGCCCAAAAGAAAGAGTTATGCGGAAAAGGCAGCCGAAACGGAACTCGAAGACTTAACTATTTACGATTCTATCTATCGTTTGCGCTTCCGCATAAGATGGAGATCGTGCGAACTGACAATTGACACAATTAACACAAAAAAAAACTACGATGATAATAATGAGAAAAGCCTAAAAGGACAGCTCGGTTAACCGTTTCGCATTTTGACAGCAATTGTTTGCACAAAAGTCTTCAAGTATACCGTATACGACATACACTTTGAGAAATATGTAGATATGCATGTTATTACCATTGATTCTAGCTGTCAATGGTTTTTGATTGTTTTTTTTTTCTGAGTGTGTAACGGGGTTTCGTAGGCGGATTTGCCGTTGACAACAATGTGTGTGTGTGTGTGTGAAAAAGGTGTTAAAGGTTTTTGCCCAAAAACCGCTTGATAGATGGGATGTACCGAGACAATATTTCGCTTCATAAACCTACTCAATATAACTCTTTTTATATACATGCATGTATGTGGGCCTGCTTTGATTAACTCTCCCTCTCTCTCTCTCTTTCTTTCTTTCTTTTGTGTATGGAGCTGTGAAGCTAACGGTTTTGTGTCTGTGTGACAATGGCTGCTGGCAGCTAATCAACGGCAAAATGCATAAAATTAAGTGAGCGCTCTATGGAAATGAAATAATGAAAGGGCTGCTGCCACAACGGGGCATTATTATGATGAAAAGGGTCTGATTGTGATGGGCAAAGAGACGCGCGAGACGAGGGGCATATTAACTGACACGACTCTCTCTCTCTCTCTCTCTCTTTCGCCATCTGACATGCGTCTGTCCTGTCTCTCTGTCTGTGTGTGTGTGTGTGGTGAGTTATTATTCGAGCAGTTACAGTTGCAATTGCAATTGTAATATGTGCACACACACACACATACATACGTATAGAGCTGTATGCATAACTGTACCCGCGATCCCACACTCACTCTCTCGCTCTTTCGAACGGTTCTCACACATTTGGCCTGGAGACAATGTCACTAAACGTTGACAGTTCATCAAAACGAATGATGCATGCTAAATTAACGTTCGCTCTCATACAAATCCAACTGTAAATACCCTACAATGTGCGGCACTTTAGCACATAGAAACAACATTCGAGTTTATATCGTAAAAGTTGTACGATTCTCAACTCAAATTAGTACCTAATCTATCCTCACAAATGAAAGAAACATGAACATAGGGAAACTAAGTATATTGTAGCGCATTTGTCATTCGTCTAGGCCGCATGAAGAACCCGTTTTTCCTTTGGTTTGTTTAGCCCGTTTGTCATTGACTTTGTCTTTGATGCACCATGAAATGTTGCATTTCTCTCTTTGTGCCATGCATCATTTCCAACGAATGGGCGTTGACACACACAAACGGCTACTCCTACTCCTACGCACAACTTTGGTCCTTCTTGGTTCTTGGTCCTGGGGCGTTCGCAAACAACAGTTACAATACCATTCGCGTAAGGAAGTAGCTAGTTAGCTGTGCCCATTTAAATAATACTTCAGCTATTCATCTCTTACATGTCGTACAACACATTTTGAATACACTTTCGTATATATTTCGGGTGGCCTTTGCTTATAGTACGGACATCGATCATCATTATACTCGAATTCAGAATCTTAGGTCATTATAAAACAAGGAAGAAGGCTCTAGTCGAGTAATCCCGACTAGACGATGCACTGAACCCCATACTTTACGCGTACAGTCAGTGCTTGAAAGTATGGGTGTGTGTGTGTGTTTACTGCATACTTGACTTAACTTAAATGTTCCATATCTCTGATGTTTCTCAACTGATTTCAATTAAATCTTCACAGCTTTTCTTTATTTCGTCTATAATTTCAAATGCTATCGCACAGTTTTCCAAATTCTAGATTTTATTGTTATCGATAACATGAGTATATTGAAAACGGCAAGAGTTATCGAAAATTTGAAACATACTTGTACTGCCTGGGGATTAGGTAAGTTCATGTTCCTAAAATTATTTCAAACTCAAGATTTTGTTGTTATCGATAACATGAGTATATTGAAAACGGCAAGAGTTATCGAAAATTTGAAACATACTTGTACTGCCTGGGGATTAGGTAAGTTCATGTCCCTTAAATTATTTCAAATTCAAGATTTTGTTGTTATCGATAATATTAGTATATTGAAAACGGGAAGAGTTATCGAAAATTTGAAACAAACTCATACTGCCTGGGGATTAGGTAAGTTCATGTTCCTTAAATTATTTCAAATTCAAGATGTTGTTGCTTATCGATAACATGAGTATATTGAAAACGGGAAAAGTTATCGATAATTTGAAACATACTTGTACTGCCTGGGGATTAGGTAAGTTCATGTTCCTAAAATTATTTCTAATTCAAGATTTTATTGTTATCGATAACATGAGTAAATTAAAAAGGGAAGAGTTATCGAAAAACTTGAACTGCCTAGGGATTGGACGAGCTAATGTTCCCAATCTGGAGTCTCTAGCTCTTAAAGTCTCTGAGATCGATTCGTTTATACATACAGAAGGACAGACGGACGGACGGACAAACGGACGGTGGACAGACATGGCCAAATCGACTTGGCTGATCAAGAATCTATATACGTTATGGGGTCGGATTTGCTTCCTTCTTCCATTAGACACATTTTCAATAGGTTCAGGCCATAAAATGTTTAAATTAATAAATTATATTTTAAGAACTATTCCATGTTAATATTTTACTCTCGTTTTAACTGCGAGAAAGGATATGGATTACCAGATTGATGTCTAGACCCACAAAACAACCGAAAACAAACAATTAGCATTGATTCCTGTGGCTGAACCGCAAATGACATTTTTGGAGGGTAATCAAAACCTGAGCAATTTGGCATTGTAATGCAATACTTGGGCTCGACGATGACTATTCGGCTAGATCTATTGCGGTTCAGTGCTCAACTATGAATGAACGTATATATCGAGTCCTTGTCCCTGTCGTCTCTCTCTCTCAATTAAAGAAATGCCATAATTGAGCAGCATTTGGCTGCTTTAGGGGGGGATTATGCATACTGCTGACTGCTAATAGAGATTGGCATTGGCATTGGCCAAATAAAGTATAGGATAACAATTACCTAAAGGATTTGCTTGACCAGAGAACGGAAGCTAACCGTACTTAACTTGTGTCTTTTGCGTTCCTTTTTGTTTTGTTTTTTTGTTTTGTTTTTTTGTTTTTCATCCCATTCATATTGAGATACTTCCTTGACGGAAGTATGTTTCTAGACATCATCATCCATATGGGCCCAGTGTTATTTTTGTCTTTGCGCTTATATCTCTTTCGTTCTATCTGCGCCTCGTTGGTCATTATCCTGCGGCAAGTGTCCTGTCTGTGTCTATCTGTGTCTATTTGTGTGCATTTTGCATATGAAAACAAACAAGTGAACGGCTGCAAAAGGAAATCTCTGGGCCTGGTTAGCCTTTTGCCATCATTCAGGAAGAGCGCTTTTGTCGGCACACGTGTAATCCTTGAAACACTTCCTAAACACCAAACACTAGACACAACATTAACCGGCACCTGTAGCTCTTGCTCTTCAAACTACTTCCTCATTAGCCTGCACTTCATTCGAATTGCTTGATGGGCTTAAAGAACTTAAAAACGAAAAATGCATAATCCTCCTTCCGTTATCCTTTGTGTCGCAACTTTGTTCAAGATTCTATTTCCGTTGCAAACAATCAAAGCTCCAACTCAAACTTAAACTCGAGCTCTGCAATAGTTCCAAGAACCTAAAGAATACAGGTACGCGCCGTACCGTACCGGGTTGCTGAGGTCGCGTAAAAAGTCAACCCGTTGCTTACAACTTGGCCAGGACATACGACAACGACAACGACATATTGTATGTAATAAACGGCATTAACACAAAGCCAAGGAGTTAAATTGGATTCCGCGAAGTCGGCCGCCGTACCGGGACTACGAATAGCACCCATAACCGAAAACCCCTTTTAGTCAATTAGTCGCTGATTTCTATTGTGTTTCCTTTTTTTCGCTACTTTTTTTTTTTGGGCGAAATTATAAAAATAAAAGATTCACAATGAAAGCAGGCACAGGGCGAAACCTAGAACCCTTTGCTTTAGCGACACTACCGCCGTTTTACGAGCTGTTCACCAATACAAAAATTCCATCATTCTGCCATCATTTTGTGACCTGAGCGTTCGTTTTCCATCGAAGCAGCGTCCATTATGCAATAAAAAACGGGCTAATGCTTTGCCAAATATGTATAGCAACCCGTTCGGTACGTCGTACCTGCCGTACCATTTGTCTTTTTTTGTCAGCTAGCCTTAAAAAACTGTAGCTCAAGGTCGCGCAGACGGGTAAAGGATTGCACAAATATTGCATCTTTGTTGCCCGCGGCCAACTCATTATATTACGAGTATCTTTAGCTTTATGACATGTTTCGCTCCTTTTTTACGGTACGGTTGTCGTGTTTTTTTTTCGCTGAATCTGGAGTTTACTGCGAATTTGGCAACTCTTTGGCAACGAACACGATTTTTTATGGCCAGCCAGGTAAAAGGTTAGTTTTTTTTCACCCATATGCCTGTGTGTGAGAGTGTGTGTGCGTGTGTGTGTGTGGTGTGTTTTAGTTTAATCCACCATTTTTACGGTTGGATTAGCGTTGGATTAACATTCGTTCGCGGTTTTTTTTTTTAGGAATGATTATGCGAACTGATGCAAAAAAGGTTTTCAATGCAGAAATATGAATGAACAATGAATCTGAAACTTGAAGATCGTAAGAGCTAAACGTTTACGATATTAAACACAAATGTTTTAAACTTGTTGTTAGTTGTACAATTATTGACACACTTGAGGCTGGTTGGTCACTTCCGCTTTGTCGCTTGTCGCGACATTGTCAGTTTGTGTATCCTTAATCCCGAATCAACCTTTTTTCGAAACAGTTAAGTAAAGTTAAACAAAGGCTTAGACATTTCTTTTTTTCCCCTATCCCACGCTCATGACTCTCAAAACTATTTGAGTTATTTAATAGTACACAAAAATGGGAAGGAAACTGTTTTCGAAAACTGTAAAATGTAAGATAAACAGTCGAAAGGAAAGGACACTTGTTTGGCGGCATGAATTAAAGCCCATCAGCCCATCTAGAGCTCGGCCTTGTTCATGTCCATGGAGTTGAACGTTTCCAGGAATGCCGAATCCTGGCAATCGGCTTGCGCTAGTCGGATGCGCTAACGGGCTAGCGAAAAGGCTCGCCAACCTAATTTTCATAATTTGTCACGCACAATCACTTTGTGTAAGTTGTGCATCAAATTCGCACACACACACACACACACAATGTGCAGGAGAAAAAGGATTTCGCAAAGACCAATGCGCAAAACAAACGGATTTAAACTATTCCTAACCCTTGGCCTTAGTATTGAGCTCTTTCTCTCTCTCTGCTTTACTTTCTCCCTCTATCTGTGTATGCTGCCAACTCCCTGCTGTGTCTGATGTTCTAAGCCAGCAAAATAATTTGCCTTAATGATTTCTAGAACTACGTTCGCTATAAAAAGAAACTCCAAAAAGTCCTTATTCAAATTGAAGTCAGTTTTCCTCTAAACTTTGTTTCTTGTTCTACCTTTCAAGAGTTATTTGTTTTAATCAACTAATCAACTTGTTTTAAGTAACTTTTTAAACGCAGTGAAGATTAAAGAGCTTCTTCTCAGCCTTTGAGGCATTCAGGAAAACGAAAACAGTTTCAGATTTATCTGATTCCTAATGTGTTCCGACTAAATTTGGTTAAACCTAACTTAAAACTAATACATTCAGCTGTTATTGCAATCTTAGCTAAAGAATCCTTGGTTTTAAACAGTTTTCTTACGCTTAATTTGGTTAAACCTAACTTAAAACTAATATATTTAGTTGTTATTGCAATCTTAGCTAAAGAATCCTTGGTTATGAGATCATTTATGTATTCAAACAGTTTTCTTACGCATAAGTTACAATCCTTAATACTGGATAAGATTCTTTGAGGAACTAAACTGAGTTCCTAAACTAGATCTAATAATGAACCAAAGCGAAAGCCATTCGAACTTTAGCTAAAATGGTTTAAGACAAGTTATTCCAAGTAGTTAAAGCCTTTTCTTCCCAAAAGCAACTTTTGGATTATTTTGAAAAATATGTGAAATATGTGAAGAAAGAAAAACAATGGAACAAAATTTACGCGAAAAATGGCATAAAACTAATGCAAAAAAAAAGCAAAGGAAAAGGAGAAAGGGTCAAGCGAATGCGAATGCCGCAGCAACCTCAACGAGCGAAACAACCCTCGTAAAACCCTTTGATGCGCGCACACAGCAAGAGGGAGAAAGTCGGAGAGAGAGAGAGAGAGGCAGGAATTGAATTGTGTTGCACTCACCCCTTTGCTGTGTTTGCTACCTGTATCCTCTCCCTCGCTGCTGCCGCCGCCGCCGCCATTGCCATTGTGTGTGTGATGTGAATGAAGGCTGCGGCTGTCGGCGTATAAAAGGTCGACGGAATGTTGTGTTGGAATCAGTTAACGTTCGACAACGTCAGCGACAAGACCACACTTTGCCTCGATTTTGTAACGAGTTGAACAATTTTTGGATTAAATAACAGCAACACACCCACACAACAACAGCAGCAACATGTTGATGCACGAGAAACTCATCAGCGGGCAGTTCTTTGATTTGAAGACTGGTAAGTAAAGCCACGCCCCCTTTGATCTGAAACGCCTCTTTTTAACACACACTCTCTCTTTTGCTCTCTTTCTCTCTGTGCAGATTGCAAGCCATTGCTGCATCATCTTCATCATCACCATCACCACCATCAGCAACAGCAACAGCAACAGCAGCAGCAGCAGCAGCAGCAGCAACAATATCAGTTGCCGCAGCAGCAACATCATTTGCATCAGCAGCAGCAGCAACATTTATCGCTGCCCAAAATGGATTTGTATGCCGCCTATGCCTATCAGCAACAGTTGCTATCGCTCAGCCAGCAACAGCAGCAACAACAGCAACAGCAGCAGCAGCAATCCGTTGCTGTTGCCGCTGAGGTTCTGGACTTGTCGCGTCGCTGCGACAGCGTCGAAACGCCACGCAAGACGCCATCGCCCTATCAGACAAGCTATAGCTATGGCAGCGGCTCACCCGCCGCCTCGCCAACAGCAACAATACCCAGCAATCTGCTCTACTCCGCACAAGCAGCAGCAGCTGCCCAGCAACAGCAACAACAGCAGCAGCAACAGCAGCAACAGCAACTGGCAACTCTTTATCCTGCGCTCTATTACGGTGTCAACATCAAGCAGGAGCATACAGTGCCAACAGCAGCAGCACCAGCACCAGCAATCAAGTCCAACAACAACAGCAACAGCAACAATAATACTGCCAGCTTGCTGCAATCGTTTGCCGCTGCATCGGCAGCAGCTGTTGCTGCCGCAGCAATCTCATCACGTCCCCCCAGCAATGCCAGCACCATGCAAATCGATGTGCTAGAAGCACCACATTCGCCGCCACCACCACCACCAACAGCAGCAACAGCAGCAACAGCAACCAGCAACAGCAACAGCAACAATTGCCACAGCACAACGCCAACAAGCAGCACACACCTCTCCACAACGGATGCCATCAAACAGACGCGTCCCTTCAAAGCCTTTCCGCGGGATCCGCTCGTGATTGCAGCCAATTTCGCTGCCACCGATGTCCTGCTCGATAATCCGCGTGTCGAACGCTATACAGAGTACCGCAAGCGCGTGCTCGAGCAAATACGCAGCTCGAATGGTGGCTCACGCACCGTAACGAATCCCAAGATGCGACGCACCAACTCGCGCAGCGGCAGCGTCAATGAGGGCAGCTCCTCGACCAACAACAGCGAGAGCGAGGATCGCGCCGATCGCGCCGAGGAGTCCAGCGACTGTGATTCGCATGCGGGCAACTATGCGGACAACAGCAAGCTGGCGGGCACAACAGCTGGCGTTGGTGGTGTTAATGGCGTTGGCCAGGTCAAGGATGCCGCCTACTATGAGCGGCGGCGCAAGAACAATGCTGCGGCGAAGAAATCGCGCGATCGTCGTCGCATCAAGGAGGACGAGATCGCCATTAGGGCCGCGTATCTGGAGCGTCAGAATATTGAGTTGTTGTGCCAGATTGATGCGCTGAAGGCGCAGCTGGCTGCCTTTACGGCCAAAGTAGCTGTTTAGGCATCGATAACTGCAGTGCATCCAGTATCGATAACTGCATCGATTGTTGCGTTGAACGCCTACCTACCCAACCTTTGATTTCTTTCCTTTCGTTTGAGATGGGGCAGCTTATCTGTGAATACTTTCAATCTTCTTTCTTCTACACACACACAGACGAATCTTAATTAAGTAATGTAATGTTAGGTTTAGTTCTTTTTTTTTTGCGCCAAGTATTTAAAGTACTTTGAAGTTAAGCTGTACAACGCTGCGTATACATAATATACGTTATTTGTAGTAAAATGTAGTCTGTAAATGCGATTCTCGCACAAATCTCACCAGTTAATTAATATGTATACCTATATAAGTATTTCAATGTAAGCGATCAATTTTTTTTCATATCTTTAAGCGTAATAATAAAAGAAAAATAAAAACGAAATATATTTTTGTACTTTAATTAAGCTATAAAGGTGAAAAGCGTTAAGCTATTAATGTTAAAACCAAAGGATCGGTACTCAAATCGTCCTTGCTGTCCTGAAAACATTTCAAGTATTTGGGTTATCGAATAAGTTTCTTCTACCTTGTACTCCTTTATTCTATTCACACAAATATTTATGCATTGGTGCATACACACATTTAACTAACTATCTGGCAGCTCTGTACTACTCCCACTACTCATGGCTAAAATACAGTTGATAACCAGCAGAGACAGAGACTTTGATGAGTTTTGCATGTTCGCCCATAAAAGTATGCTACAGTCTTTACGCAACATACTTAAACTGGTACATACACACAATTGCTTAATATCTGGCAACTCTGAACTACTCCCACTACTCAAGGTTAAAATACAGTTGATAAGCAGCAGAGTCAGCGACTTTTGTGAGTTTTTCCTGTGCTCCCATAAAAGTATGCTACAGTTTTTACGCAACATACATACATTGGCACATTTGCTTACTATCTGGCAACTCTGTACTATTCTCACTACTCATGGCTAAAGTACAGTCGATAACCAGCGACTTTGGTGAGTTTCGCATGTTCGCCCATAAAAGTATGCTACAGTCTTTACATACACACATTTGCTTACTATCTGGCAACTCTGTACTACTCACAGCTAAAGTACAGTCGATAAGCAGCAGAGACAGAGTCTTTGGTGAGTTTTGCCTGTGCTCCCATAAAAGTATGCTATAGTCTTTGCTTACTATCTGGCAACTCAGTACTACTCACAGCTAAAGTACAGTCGATAAGCAGCAGAGTCAGAGACTTTGGTTAGTTTGGCATGTTCGCCCATAAAAGTATGCTACAGTTTTGACGCGTAAAGACAAATACACTCATATTCATTTTATAATTTTTATCAATCTTTATTTTAATTTTTTTTTGTTATTTTTTTGTTTTTGATTTTGTTTGTTTTGTTCTCGTCGGTCCGTACTTTTTTTTTGTTTTTTTATTTTTGTTTTGTATTAAGACTAAGTGTACGCATTAAAGGTAAAATATGTGTAAATTGTTAATTAATTTTTGTCATTAATTGTAGGCTTACTAAAAAATTGTTAATATTTTGCATTTGTTGAATCATTTACTCGTAACTATAGTTATGTATACACATATACGACTACAAACTACATCAAGCCCAACCTAATCAATCGGGGCTCGAATCAATAAACAACAGCTTCATTCTAGCATCACTCTCATATCTTTGCTTTTGCTTTCGCTTTTGCATTTTGCTTTTGTTTCAGTTTAGTTTTAGTATGTTTACAATTTTTAGTATTGTGTGGTTCTGTTTCTCGCTTGCGATATTAATATTATTGTTATTATTATTATTATTATTAACTATTAACTAATATGTTTTCTATAAGGCTAAATCGGTTACTAAACGCATTTTTCTCTTGTATACTATATATATATATATGTATATGTATATGTATGTTACATGGATTCTGTTTTCGCGTTTTCTCAACAATTCTAATAGCTAAAATGTCATATGCCTTTTAAAATATATATACTCTATAGTAATAATTGTATGCATAAAGTTTTTAGATGGGTTTATTTTGTATGTATGTATGTATGTAGATAGTAAGGAAAACTTTTTTTGTCGTTTATTTGTTTTTGTTCTTTATTTGATTTTTTTCATATTTTTTTTGTTTTTTTTTTTGTTATATATATATTTTGTTTTTATTGATATTTTTCTTTTCAATTAAATGCTAAAAATTAATTATACAAAAAAAAAGTGTTTTATTCATATATATATATATTAAATATATGGTGTGTATTTTGTTTTTGTTTTAAAAAGCTAATATACACAATTATATATATATAAGTGACGTTTCTTAGGTCGGGGGATATCGGGAATATACAATAACAATATAGGTCTGAGGATGTGTACTTTATTTTCTTTTTGGAGTTCTCTTTTCTTTCTTACAAAAGGTATAACTTGTTTATTTTGTTTATAGGTAATGTATATATATATATATGTATATATATGTATGTATAGGTATTAATAGTAGTAATAAAGTAATAAAGTTGTCAAGCAAATTGACTCTTTAACACACACACACACGTTCTCACACAAACACACACTCACATGACGTTTTACTCACCAAAAATTTATGTACATTCAAAAAAAAAAAAATTAAATTCTTACCACAAGCACAAAACTAGAAGAAAACGGTACAGTAAACTCAAAACACACACACATACAGTTATGTTTGTGTCATGCTTAACGTTACACAACACTGCAACTGGTTTGAAAAGCAAGCGATAACTAAGTAACGGTATTATTGCTGGAAGATATTCAATTGGTATGGTTTTTTGGCTATAGAATTGAACTGAAGAGCGTTTATGGAAGAGTATATAAACATACGTAAGTACGTACGTATACGTATATATGTATGTGTCTACGTATTTTGATTGATTCATCGTTATAATCAGAGGCTGTTTTGATTCATTTCATTCCGTTCATTCCGCGCTGCTAATGTAGAAAAATAAATATTTTGTTCTCTGGATATATCAATATATATGTATATATCTAACTATATGTGTACAGTTATCGATTCATCTATGTTTTTTGTTTTTCGAATTGTAGTTTCATCTATTGGAATCAAGTAAACCCTCCGATTTGAGCATCATCGTTATTACTATGGCAGCTAAAGGCTATGTAAGCTATATATGTATGTGTGTGCTTTTCGAAAAGCGCTTTCTATTTACATCAATGCTTGATTGATTGATTGATTGATTGTTTGTTTGTTTGTCTGTCTGTTTTGATCTCCAGAACACTGAAATGAAACATTTATCTAAGGCTCTAAAGGCGAATTGCTCTCGAATTTGGCCATTATAATTATTATTATTATGGATGGGTTTTTCTCTATTTACATATGTTGTATAGTTAAAAGTGTATTTATGCCGTTATATAGTACAAAGATTATCGCAACTGGAATTGCGTTTTGCGATGTGTGATGTGTTCTACTTCCATTCCATTCCATTCCATTTCATTTCACACACATACTAAGAGGCACACGCATTCATTTGGTTCTGTGGATCGTACAGCTAATGTGGTTCGTGTTTGTTGGACAACGACGTGCCTATCGATAGATCGAGTTATCGATATACGCTGTTAACCGGTTATCGATTGCCAAAGGGTATGTGTTATTCGGTGTGCCGTAGGTGGATGTTTCTCGCTGTGTGATGTAAAAAAATTTCGTTGCTACTTACGAACTAAATGTACACTTAATTAAATATGCATATATATGTACATGTGTGTGTGTGTGTGTGTGTGTGTGTATATTTATAGTTTGTGTGTGTGTGTTTATTTACCTATATATGTTCGGGTGTGTGTACAAGTGTATATAGATTACAATTGGTAAGCAGTTGACTGCCAAATAATTCATATATATATATGTATATATATAAATTGTGTGTGTGTATAAGTAAAATATAATTGGATTTTTCTGTTGTTGCATTTACGTTTAAATTAGTTAACAAATATATATATATATATATGTATATATATAGTATATATGTATGTATATAAAAAGAAAGAAAAAAAATTCTTATATATAGACTTATTGCATACAAATAATAATAATAAAAAATTTATTATATATTATCAAGTTGTTAAAAAAAAAAAAAACATCGAAATTTCTTAGTTTTTTTTTTAAAATTTTGTGTTTTTTTTTTGTATACGAAGGAAATCTGCCTTGTATTTTTTTGTTGTTTTGTTTTTTGTTGTGTACATATATGTATATGTGTGTGTGTGTGTGTGTGTGTGTGTGTTTGCAACACCCTAAGAAACATGCATACATATATATATATATATTCACATACTAGTCTATGTATGTATGTCCTTGGGTTCCTTTGTTTTTTGTTAAATCTATAGTTGTATGTATGTATGTATGTATGTACGTACATCACATGCATGCCTATGTATGTAGTTAATGTAATTAATCCTTAAATCGTAGATTGTAATCGTAATTGTTATTACTAAGAACATTGCTTATGTGTTTTTTGCTTTCTTTTTTTTAACAATTGTTTGTGAATTGTTGTTGTCGTTGTTTTGTTGTTGCTTTATGTTGATCGTCTTATATTTGAATGTATTATCATTAATATTATTATTGTATTTAGTAGTTGTTGGTGTTGTTGTTGTTGTTGTTGTATTGCCAGCTTTGTATTGCTGTTGCTGTTGTCAACGCTCATCGTCTTTTAGTTTTTGTTGTTTCTGGTTGTTGTTGTTGTTGCTTCTCTTTCTCCTTATGATGCGGTTGCTCATCGCGTTGTTTCTTTCGATGTTTCGATGGCCGTTCCTCATCAGGCTTCTCCTCATCATGCAACTTCTTCCTCTTATGCGCCACAGCATCGCGATGTTCTTTTTGTAGCTTTTCATCTTGAAGCTTTTTCTCCGGTGGCTCCACTTGCGGCTGCTCTTCCCGGGACTTCTTCTTATGCGATTTATCATCGCGATGTTTTCTATGTCGTTTATCATCGTGATGCTTATCATCATGATGCTTATCATGTGGTTGCGCCAGCTCTTGCGGCTCCACGTGAGGCGCCACATGAGGCTCCACTTGAGGTTGTTGTTCTTCGCGATGTTTCCTCTTATACGATTTATCATCGCGATGTTTTCTCTGTGGTTTATCATCGTGACTCTTCTCTTGCGGTTGCGGCTCTGCTTGAGGCTCTGCTTGAGGCGCCACTTGAGGCGCCACGTGTGGTTGCTCTTCCCGATGCTTCCTCCTATATGGTTTATCATCGCGATGTTTTCTATGTGATGCAACGGGAAGCGTTTCATGCGGCTGCGACTCTACTTGAGGCGCCTCTTGTGGCGCAACTTGAGGCTCTACTTGAGGCGCCACTTGAGGCTCTACTTGAGGCGCCACTTGTGGTTGCTCTTCCCGATGCTTCCTCTTATAAGGTTTATCATCGCGATGTTTTCTATGTGATGCATCGGGAAGCGTTTCATATGGCTGCGACTCTACTTGAGGCGCAACTTGAGGCGCCTCTTGTGGCTCCACCTTCGGTGGTTGCTCTTCCCGATGCTTCCTCTTATATGGTTTATCATCGCGATGTTTTCTAGCGTGATGCTTTTCATGCGGTTGGGACTCTACATGCGGCTCCATTTGTGGCTCCACTTGAGGCGCAACTTGAGGCTCCACTTGAGGTGCCACTTGAGGTGCCACTTGTGGTTGTTCTTCCCGATGTTTCCTCTTATACGATTTATCATCGCGATTTTTTCTATGAGGTTTATAATCATGATGCTTTTCATGCGGTTGCGGCTCCACTTGAAGCGTTACTTGAGGCGCCACTTGTGGCTGCTCTTGCGGCTCCACTTGCGGCTCCACTTGCGGCTCCACTTGCGGCTGCTCTTCAGGTTGCTCTTGCCGATGTCTCTTCCTATACGATTTATCATCGCGATGTTTTCTATGTGATGCATCGGGAAGCGTTTCATGCGGCTGCGACTCTACTTGAGGCTCCACTTGCGGCTCCACTGGAGGCGCTTCTTGTGCCTCCACTTGCGGTTGCTCTTGTGGTTGCTCTTCCCTATGTTTTCTCTTATACGATTTATCATCGCGATGTTTTCTACGGGGTTTATCATCGTGATGCTTCTCTTGTGGCTCTACTTGAGGCTCCACTTTCGGCTGCTCTTGTGGTTGCTCTTCGCGATGCTTCCTCTTAAGCGATTTATCATCGCGATGGTTTCTATGTTGCTTATCATCATGATGCTTTTCCGCCGGTTGGGGTTGCTCTTGCGGCTGCTCTTCGCGATGCTTCTTATGCGACTTCTCCTCGCGATGTTTTCTTGATGATTCTTCTTTGCGATGCTTCTTCGTAGATAGCTGTTGTTCATCGCATTGCTTGTCATCGCCAACCTTTCTATCATCATCATTAGGTTGCTTGTCATCGCCAACCTTCTTTTCAGCATCATCATCGCCATGTGACGACTGCTTTTTATGGGACTCGCTACTACTGCGATGTTTTTTGTCGCTATGCCTCTTTTTATGTGGCTCGTCATCGCTTTGCTTTTTGGCTTGCTTTTTGCGTTCTTCGCTGAGCTGCTTCTTATGCGACTCTTCAGCATCACGATGTTTTGTATGTGTCTCTTCGTGATGATGCTTTTTAGCATGTGGTTTGTGTGCAATGCGATGTTTTCTATGTGGCTCTTCATAGCGCTCTTCTTCCAGCTGCTGATCCTGCTGTTCATCGCTATGTTTTTTATGTGGCTCTTCATCGCATTGTTTTTCAGGCTGCTGCTGCTGCTGCTGATGTTTATCGCTATCCTTCTGTTTTTGTGGCTCTTCATCGCGATGTATTTTCAGCTGCTGTTGCTGTTGTTCATCGCGATCATGTTGCATGTGTTGTTGCTGCTGTTCATCACGATGATGTTGCATGTGTTGTTGCTGCTGTTCATCACGATGATGTTGCATTTGTTGCTGCAGTTGATCGCGATCATGTTGCATGTGTTGTTGCTGCTGTTCATCACGATGATGTTGCATTAGTTGCTGCAGTTGATCGCGATCATGTTGCATGTGTTGTTGCTGCTGTTCATCACGATGATGTTGCATTAGTTGCTGCAGTTGATCGCGATGTCTTCTATGCTGTTGTTCATCGTAGACATGCTCCTGATGATAAACTTGATGCTGTTGATGATAACCTTGATGCTGTTGAAGCGGTAGATAACCTTGAAGCAGTTGTAGCTGCTCCTGATGATAAGCTAGATGCTGTTGTTGCTGTCTATGAGGGTCCTGAGAATAACCAAGATGCTGTTGATGATAACCTTGTTGCTGTTGATGCTGTTGATGATAACCTTGCTCCTGATGATAAACGTGATGTTGCTGTTGTTGCTCCTGGTTATAACCAAGATGCTGTTGATATTGTTGATGAGGGTCCTGAAGATAAACTTGATGTTGTTGATTGTATTGATTTATATCCGATGGGCTGGCACTGCTGACGGCGGTTTTTGTTTTGCTTTTATGTTTGTGGGAGGACATTATTGCCGCCGTGGCCGTTTCCTAAAGTGTCTCTTCAAATGCAGCCATAAGATCGCTCTGCATGTTCATGTCAATCTGGCCAGCCATCTGTGCAAAGTTCAAAGTTCAAAATTAGTAAGAACACGTAAGAAGGCTCTAGGAAGAGAAATACCGACTAGACTATACCCTGAACCCTACACTTTACGCATGCAGTCAGTGCTTGCAAATTGTCATTATTTAGTCTAATCTTTCAAACTGCATCAAAAAGTTTTCCAAATTCCAGATATTGTCGTTATCGATAACATGTGTATATCGGAAACTGAACAAGTTATCGAAAATTTATCGGCTCGGCTGTTGATGCTTATCAAGAATATATATAATTTTCCAAATTCAAGATTTTGTTGTTATCGATAACATGTGTATATCGGAAATGGGAAGAGTTATCGAAAACACAGCGACTCGGCTGTTGATGCTGATCAAGAATATATATAATTTTCCAAATTGAAGATTTTGTTGTTATCGATAACATGTGTATATCGGAAATGGGAAGAGTTATCGAAAACACAGCGACTCGGCTGTTGATGCTGATCAGGAATATATATACTTTATGGGGTCAGAGATGCTTCCTTCTACCTGTTACTTAAGTCATTATACCCTTTTTATCCATTTTCAATGGGTTCAGGGTATAAGAATATAATTGACATACAGTTGGAAGGCAACAGAGATCGAGCAAGCGATAATCTTGTTGCCTCCATCTATATATATATATATATATATGGTATATAGTTAGTTTATTTACCGCCTCACGTCGGCGTCTCTCCTGTTCAGCTCGCCGCTGTTCGGCCCGTTTGGCAGCAGCACGATCCTGCGGCGATTGATGTGCTGCTGGCGAATTTTGGCCCTGAACCGGCGACGCCTTGATGTCATCCATGCGCGATATTTGCGGTTGTGCATCGTGCACACTTTTCCTGCAATGCAAGAACAACATTGTTTTATAGGGAATTAAGTTTCGAGTAGCAACTTTTACTTACCTGCCGCTTTCCATGGCGCCCAACGGTGAGGCAGTCAGCGCCAATGCGTTTGCTGCCGCTAATGATTGTGCTGCTGCTGCTGCGTGTTGCTGTTGCTGCTGCTGCTGATGCTGTTGGAGCTGCTGCTGCTGCTGCTGCTGCTGCTGCTGCTGTTGCTGCGCCTGCGCCGGGCCACTGCCGTTGGAGTGATTGCCATTGTTGGAGGCATTGCTGCCCATTGTTGCCGCACTCGAAATGCCGCCACAGCTGCTGCTGCCACCTTGACTGTTGCTGCCACCGCCACCGCCGCCGCCCAAGCTGCTGGCCGCCGCCGCGGCGCCCAGACTGGCGATGGCAGCACCCAGACTGATGCTGCTGTTGTTGCTGCCGCCGCCATTGCCGCCGCCGCTGTTGCTATTGCTGCCGCCGCCGATGATGGCCATCAGGGCATTGTTGCCGCTATTGCTGCCGACGCTATTGGCGCTGCCACCGGCAGTGGCAGCAACAGTGCCGCCGCTGCCAACGCTGCCGGCGCTGCCCGGCCCGTTGCTGTTGCTGTTGCCGCTGCCCATGCGTGAAGGCGTCTGTGGCGCCGCTGCTGCTGCTGCTGCCACCACCATTGCCACCGATGCTGCAGCCGCGATCGCCGCTGCTGTTGCCACCCAGCGTTGACGACTGCTGCTGCTGCTGCTGCTGCTGCTGTGCGGCGGCACTATTGCTGGTGCTGCTGCTGTTGTAGTTAATGTTGTTGCTGTTGCTATTGCCCGTTGTCGATACAGTGCTGCTTCCCGCGGTTGCAGCTGCTGCTGCAGATGCAGAAGCTGTTGCTTGATTGAAAACAGCAGCGCTGGCAGCAACATTTATCACAGCATTAGCAATAGACGCCGCCATAGCAGCAGTTACTTGTGCCGCCGCCGCCGACGATGATGAGGATGATGAGGAAGATTTGTGATGCTTGCGCTGCTGTTGCTGCTCCTTTTCGGCGGCCTCCTTCTGGTTCTTCTTCTCCTTCTCGGCCGCCTCGAGCAGCTTGAGGCGATCGCGTTCTTTGGCTTTGTTGCGGAATTGCTGGAACGAGTCCATTGCCGGCTTGGCTTTGCTGGACGTTGTCGCCGTATTCTGCGGCGAGCTGGCTGAAGCCAACGATGACCACGAGCTCGCGTTCTTCAGATTCTGTTCGGCACCCTTGAACGACTGATAGCCGGCGTGGGAGGTGTGGCCCAGATGCAGCTTCAGATCGGACGGCGATTGCTGTGGCGGCAACACCTTTTGATTATGATGGTGCTGCTGCTGTTGCTGCTGGTGCTGATGATGGTGATGATGGTGGTGATGCTGTTGTGGATGCTGCTGCTGCTGCTGCTGCTGCTGCTGTTGTTGTTGATGTTGCTGCTGCTGATGTTGTTGCTGCTGCTGCTGCTGCTGATGTTGTTGATGCTGCTGCTGCTGCTGGTGTTGCTGCTGCAACACTTTGTTATCGGGCGGACTGGGCATCATTGACTCAATGGGTTTGGGTATGATGAGCATCTTATTAGCTGCAGCTTGTTGCTGTTGCAGCAACTGTTGTTGCTGTTGGTGACTTTGTTGCTGTTGATGCTGCTGCTGTTGATGTTGATGGTGATGTTGCTGTTGTTGTTGCTGCTGTTGTTGTTGCTGCAATTGCTGCAACTGTTGCTCGGCTTCTTTATGCTTGCTGGAGCCGGAGCTGGAGCCAATGCCGCCAGTATTGCTGCCGTCCATTATCATCATGGTGAGATTATCAAAGACGCCCATGCCACTGAAATCATTCACATTATACCCATTATTGTGCGATTGTTGCTGTTGCTGCTGCTGCTGCTGCAGTTGCTGTTGTAGGGATTGCGGCTGCTTGCTTTGTTGGTAGTTGGTGTCCATATTGAAGATGGGATTGTTAAGCAAATGATTGCCATTCATGCCCGGAACATTCTCCAAACTCTTCGACAGCAGCTCTGTCATGTAGTCCATTTGTTGTTGCTGTTGTTGTTGCTGCTGCTGCTGCTGTTGCTGCTGTTGTTGCTGCTGCTGTTGCAGGCCAAACTGTTGCGCATTGCTGGTTGGTTGCTGCTGCTGCTGTTGCATCTGCATTAACTGCTGCCGATGGTGTGCCATGTAAAAGTTATCCTTCAGCGCTGATGATGTTGCTGACGATGATTTGCCCGTGGAGGAGGCGCTGAACTCTAGGGAGGCCAGCGACTGCTCCACGGGATCATCGAATTGTGGGATTTGTTTCAAGCCTGTTGCTAATGCTTCACTGTTATTGTTGTTGCTCGTATTATTATTGTTATTGTTGGTGGCGACGCCGCCAACACTACTGGATGCGGCAAGTGCAGCAGCCAGTGCCGCATGCGGATCATTCAAACCGGCGACATCTGGCTGTTGCTGTTGCTGTTGCTGGTGCTGGTGCTGCTGCTGCTGCTGCTGCTGCTTGTGCAGATTGCTGGCAACGCGTATGCCACCTGCCGTTGATGTACCGACATAGCCATGCGACGACTTGCCAGCATTGCTGCCCATTAGCTGCTGCTGCTGTTGCTGCTGCTGCTGTTCGCTACTTGCAACACCCGTGCCTGCACCAGTTGCCGCCATGTTGTTCTTTTGATGGCCACCGGCAACTGGGTGCATAGTGCTTGCGGCGACGCCGCCACCAACCCCACCAACATAACTGGACCCTGCTGCTGCTGCTGCTGTCTTAGTGCTGTTGTTGTTGTTCATCATTGCTGCCGCAGCCAGCGGATTCGCATTGCCCATAAGGTTAGCTGAACACACGAGAGCAACACACACAAATGGAAGTGGAACAGGAACAGGAACAGGATGGGGAATGAAACACACATAATTAGTCACCAATATATAGTTCACACGACTTCGATTACTTACGCATTTGCGTTCCAGACGTCGAGGAGAGCAGCTGATCCACTTGATCCAATTGCATATGAAGTTGTTGCTGTTGTTGCTGTTGCACAGATGGCGTTATGGCGATGCCGGTTGACATATTGCCAAGCAAGTTGCTAACCAAATTGGGATTTACCTGAGATGCGTCCAACACACACACACACACACACATACACACACACAGAGTGAGCAACGTAGAGCGAGCGAAAGAGAGAGAGAGATAGAGATGCACATAGGTTAGCTTCAACAACAAAAATAAAAGTCTTCTATAATAATAATATTGTAGTATGTAAAGTTTGTCAGTTTGTCGGGGACTAATCTCTGGTTCTACCCAACCGATTTTGAAAATATTTTTAACAATTGAAAGCCCCGTTATTTGTGTATTAAGCCGATAAATGTTAAGATTTCGCCAGTCGTTTTTGGTAGGTAAATCCGAGAATAAAAACATCTTAGTTCTATTCTAAGGGAATGTAAGATTGTGGCGCAGCGTGAAGTTGGCTGCAACGCAACGAGCTTTTGTCAATGAGCAATATTTTGTATGCCAATAAACCGTTAATGTAACGGACGATCTTCATCTTTCGACAAACAACGGTAAATTTAGAAACTATGATTCCGTTCTAGAAGCGACGGGATTATGTATACGAGACGTTGACTCTACGATCTGAGTTGAAATGAAATGATATAGACAATATGAACAGCAGACAACATGTTAAATACAATACGACAGCTGCGACAGGGGTTTAATGGAAGTGTATATAGGGTATATTTCCAGTCCAATTTCTAATATCCCCAATAACTAAAGTAATTGAGTAGTTTTACAACACTGGTGGTTCTCAGAGCACAGTTAAAACACCCAAAATGTATTATTTCCAGTCCATTCTCTAATATCCCCAATGAATAAAGTAATTGATTCATTTTACAACACTGGACACTTCCCAGTGCACTGTAAACACTCCCAAAATGTATTATTTCCGGTCCATTCTCTAAAATCTGCTATGACTAAAGTATTTGACTCATTTTACAACACTGGACACTTCTCAGTGCACTGTAAACACTCCCAAAATGTAGTTTTTCTTGTCCATTCTCTTATGACTAAAGTAATTGAGTCATTTTACAACACTGGACACTTCTCAGTGCACTGTTAACACACCCAAAATGTATTATTTACCGTTCATTCTCTAAATTCTTCTATTACTAAAGTAATTGAGTCATTTTACAACACTGAACACTTCTCAGAGCATAGTTAACACTCCCAAAATGTATTATTTCTAGTCCAATTTCTAATAACCCCACTGACTAAAGTAATTTAGTAGTTTTACAACACTGGACACCCTCTCAGTGCACTGTAAACACTCCCAAAATGTATTTTTTCTTGTCCATTCTCTAATATCCCCAAGGACTAAAGTAATTGTGTCATTTTACAACACTGGTACACCCCCAAAATGTATAATCTCCAAGAGAATGTGTCAAGTTGAAAAGTTTCTACTACGACAACAACTACAACTACTACCATATCTGGTTTATATTGATTATTTATCGTATATAGTATAGTTTTTGGTTGGGTTTTTGGGAATTATTTACTCACATTGCTTCCACTAGAATCGATTCGTGTTTTTTTTGTCTTGCGTGGTGGCCGATCATCCCCATCGCCTGGAAATTTTTGTTTGTTTTTTTTTTTAGGAAATTAAGAAATTAGAACGTTAGTAAAGGTTTTTGACATTGTTTTTGTTTTTGGGGGGATTTTTTAACTTAGTTTTTGAAGGTGATGAAAGACAGAAACAAAAAAAAAATAGACAAAAAAAAAAGAACCAAATTATTTTAAAGGTGATATGAGGGTTACGAGAGAACATATATATATATTATGGGGGGAAGGGGGGGCGGTAATGGGATGATATAATGTACATATAAAAAGGATATAATAGAGTTGTATGTTGTTAACGTAATAAAAGTGTGCATATAGTATATAGTATATATATATAGGTTTTACGGTTCAAAAATACCTCGATTATATTGACGAACGCTGAGACCAATGTGAAGCAATTGTGTGGTACTGGGGGCGGGGTGTGGCGAGGGGGCGGAGGGTGAAGGCGAGGGCGAGGGCGAGGTAAGGCGTTAGGGTCGCGATCGATTTCACTTCGGATTTAATATTCTTTATTATCAAGATCAACCATTTGCATAATCCCCTCCCCTCTCTCTCTTCACCACTCTCCAACTCTCTCTCAATATTATTTTTTCTATCAACCTGTCTCTCTCCCTCACCCACTTTTACTGTATCAAAATGCTGGAATTGAGATGAACTGGAACAACCTTGTGGGACAGCTGGGTGAGAGGTGGGTTGGGTTGTGGTGGGTTGTGGTGGGTTGTGGTGGGTTGTGGTTTTGGGGTGTGGGGAGTAGACCAACCAACGTTTTTTATGCATGTTATAACATGTTTACTTTTGTTGTTTTCTTATTTTTCTTCTTTGTTTTTGTTTTTTTGTTTTTAGTTTTCTTCTGTAAAATCACAAATGTGCAAAAAATGGAGAAACACAGTTGTTATATATTTTTTTTTTACTTTCTTTTTAATAAACTTTTTCTTCATGTTGTTGTTGTTGTTGTTGATGTTGCTGTTGAATTTGCCTTTCAATAACTTTTTTTTTATCAGTTGTTGCGCTGCATTTTTTTTTGTTTTTTTCTTAAACTAATGTTTTTGTTGTTGTTGTTGTTGGTGTTGTTTTCTGTTCGGTTTGTTGCAGCAGTTAAAGCCACTGCTCAATTAATATTAAATATTATTTTTACTATAAATATTTTTAGATATAGGTATAATGGTTGTTGTGTAAGTGTGTGTTTAAGTGTTTGTTTGTTTGTGTGTGTGTGTGTATGTCCGCATAATATACATATACATATACATATATGTGTGTGTGTGTGTGTTTATTGCTAAGTTTATGTTTGTACGCCGTCTGTCTGTGTGTGTGTGTATGTGTGTGTGTGTGTATGTGTGTGTGTGTGTATGTGTGTGTGTGTGTATGTATGTTTGTGTGCGTTCTTCTTCTTTTTTTTTTCTTTCGTTAATTGTATATAAATTTCCTGCCATATTTATTCATTGCGGTTGCCTTTAGCTAATATTTTTACTAATTTATTTGCTTTGATTTTATTTTATTTTATATTATTTTTATAAATTGTATTTATTTGAGTGTGTTTATTAGTCTGTGTGTGTGTAGAACTTTTAGAAAAAAAAAAAAATTCGCTCTTCTTAACTTCTTGAAACCAAAAAATGCATTTTTTTTTTATTTTTTATATATGTGATTTTTTTTTTTTTTTGCTTTTATTTTTACAAGATTTTGAGCGTGTTAACATGTACATGTATGGGTGTGTGTGTGTATATATATGTGTGTGTGTGCTTTATTTGTTGTTTTGCTTTTTGTTCTCACTTCTTCTTCATTAAAAACAAATTCTTTTTACTCTAATTTAAAAAAAAAAAGGAAAAGGAATAAAGAGAGAAAAGATTTTATATACATATGCGTATGATAGATATAGATCTGGATATAGGGCGTGGCATCAGCTTTTGAAACAGAATAGAGACAATTTAATTGTTCTTGACTCGATAAATAAATTGTTCCAAACTAATATTCTTGACATTATTTTTTTGGATGGCAAAACCAAAAGTTGTTTAAAAAATAAATATACATATATATATATATACGATATGTATAGTATATATATAACGTTCAATTACAAAATTGTTTGCGCATTTTATTCGCCAATTGTTTGGATTTTTAATTTATTTGATTTTTTTCTTTAAGTAAATAACAGCAAAAAGATTTTAAAAAAATAGTAAAAAAAAAAGTAAAAAAAAATAATAATAATAATAAAAGCAAACAACAATTTTCTAAGTGTGTATGTGTGAGGTGAGTTTGTATGTGGTGAGTTTGTATGTGGTGAGTTTGTGTAAGGTGAGTTTGTGTGTGAGGTGAGTTTAGTTTTTAAGAGCAAATTACAAAGCCACACGCTCAAAAAAAAAAAAAGAAAAAAAAAGTGAATAAAATTTTATATTTTATATTTTGTTGTTGGTGTTTGTTCTTGTTGTTGTTGTCTACATTTATGTATTGTTGTTGTTGTATTTTGTTTTTGTTTCATGTTTTTTGTTTTTGTTTTTTTTTGCTGTTTATTTAGTTTAATATTAAAAATGTATATATTAAAAATTTATTTAATGCAATTTGTTGTTTTTGTTGTTGTTGTTGACGTTTTAATCATTTCTATATATTTTTGCTTTATCATTTTACGCTTTTTTCTTGCTTTATATTTTATATTATTTTATTTTTTATATATATTTTTTTTATTTTTTTTTTTTGAAAAAAACGTGCAAACAATGTGTAAAGGGGAAAGCCGACAGCCGAAAAAAGAAATAAAAAAATGCTTTTGTCAAAATACATTTAATTATTTGTTTTCAATTATAAACCTTTTGCTACTATAAACGGATGTATGTATGTGTGTGTGTATACACATACATATACATATACATATGCACTACACTATATATAGATGTATGTATGTACTATATATATATATGCATGAACAAACTTCATGGCTTGATTCAATCCTTAACATATACATACACATATACATATACATATACATATACATACATACATATATACCTATACATATACATACACATACATATATACATACATACATATACACATATACATATATATATATATATATATATATACATATATAATATATTAGTTAAACTTCTGTTCATTTTTTATGTTGCAGTCTGTCTGTGCGATCGGTCATATATATATAGTATATATATTATTTTTGTGTTTGTTTTTTTTTTGTTTTGTTGTTTGGTTCCGACTTTTAAATACAAATATGTACATATATAAATATATATATATATATAACGGTAGTTGGTGTTATCTTCTTCTCTTTCTCTCGCGCGTTCCTTTATCCTTATCTATATTCTATGTTGTTGTTTTTGTTGTTGTTGTTGGTGTTTGTAGTTTCGATTTGTTAAAGTATTTATTGCTTGATATATTTGTATATATATAATAGATTATTTGCCTCGATTCGTCTCTTTTTATACCTACAAGTTATACATATATGCATGTAAAACTGTGTGTATCTGTGCACGTGTGTGTTTGTGTGTGTGTGTATTTGTGCTCATTTTACTTAATGTAAGTCTCTTCGGATCTAATTCAAATTGGAAGCGATTCAAATAACTTTAGTTTTTTTACAATTACGAAAATTTGTTTAACATTTATAACAAACAAACAGAAAGAAATAACGGGAAGACGACACAGAGACAAGCACATTGAAACATAACATACAGCATTAATTGAGTGTGTGTGTGTGTGTGTGTGTTCGTGCGTGGTGTATAAATATCATTTCATGCCCATAACGTTCCCCCCACCCCATCCCACCCACAACGACGGCGAATATGAGAAACTCGCTCTCTCGCTCTCGCTCTCTGCACTGCTTGTAGCCAAAACAAAAAACACGAAACGAAGCAGTGCACATTGGGCAACAACACACGACAAATCGTACACAAAATTATGTTTCAAGCATGTATGTGCGTGTGTGTGTGTGTGTAAGCAAGTATAAAAAGTTGTTGTTCTTTTGTTTCGTTTTGTACCTAGCTAAGCTACTTATATACCGCACACCTCCCCCTCCCTCCCTCTAGCCCATCGCCATTCCCACCTCACTAAAGCTTCTTTCTAGTTGCCCTCCCCGCATCTTAGTTATGTATATATGTATGTATATAAATAATTAAGTTACGTATTTCGCTAATCGTTGAATAATTTTTGTATCTGTGGTGTTGTTGGTTGCTTTTTGTTGTTGTTGTTGTTCTTTTTTGTTTTTGTTTTTAATAATATACTTTCTCATTTTTACACATTGTCTGCAAGTGTATTTTTTTCAATATCAGTTTCAATCATTTTTCATAAATATATATAAATTTTTTGTATTAATTTTTCTTTTTGTTTTTCCATACACTATTTGTGTGTTATTTTATCATACACTAATTGTATATATATATATATATATATATATTTTGTTTAATTGCTATTTCTATTTTTTAATAATGCACATATGAATTGTGAGTGAATTTGTTGATTTGTATGTGTGTGTAAGTGTGTGAGTTTGTATTTATTATCTTCTTTTTTTTTTGGTTTCTTTGTTTAAAAGACATGAAAAAAACACTATGTTTGTATGTGTATATGCATACATACATACATATATATGCTGCATTCACTTCTAAGGTCTGTCCGTTTTTTCCAAGGTGAATATTTGGAAGTTTGAGTGTGTGTGTGTATGAGAGAGGGAGAACGGTACAAACGGTACTAAGCCACAAGCTGACTGCTATGAAGGACACCTGCCTGTACTGTATGTGAATGACAAAAGCTGATCGGTATGGGACTGCAGCAAAACTACAGTGTCTAACAATGCATGAACGTAAAGAGATGTATATATGTGTGTTTTTAATTTATTTTCAAAAAAAAAATATATATAAAAATAAAGCAAAAAAAAACTAGTTACAAAAATAATTTTTTTTTTTTTTAAATGATCATTTAAATAATTTACCATATAATTTACAATTTGAAAAAATTTTTAACTAAAATAGTACAACAAATATAGAAGAAAACAACAACTATATAAATATATAAAGACAAATCTTTTAACTTGACATAAGAAATACATGTGTGTGTGTTTGTGTGTGTGTGTGTATGTCCGATTTCGTCACACATCAGCTGATTGTTTTATGTATATATATAAATATTGCGATTACACATATTAAATATATATAGTTTTGTAAAAATTGCTTCTTTCGCTTGGCGAGAAATCATCGCAAAAACACGAATCTTTCCCTAAAAAACCATTAGAATGGTACAAAACCGATTCAGACACATTACGAATATGTTAACATTGACATTAACATTAACATTAACATTAACATTTACATTCTTCTAACATTCACAATTTACAAAGTGTTCACAGCAACTAGCACTAAGGTCCACTGTTCAGTGGCTTCAAACTAACGGTAAAGCGAAAAACTTTGACAATAGCTGGTCACACTGTGAAAGCGATAGCAACATTTATCGATGATAAAGAAAGAATGGGACCTAAGTCAATGTGGTATGTGTGTGAGTGAGTGAGTGTGCGTGCGTGCGTGCGTATGTGTGTGTGTGTGTATATGCACTACTTAATGGACTTGGAAGATCGTACTCATATATAAGTAATTACATATATATGTGGAGAACACGTGTTCACAGATTGCTTATTATTCATGCATTACTTTTTTTTTGAGGTTCTAGTTGATAAAAATATTTTTAAGTATATTTTTTTTTGTTGTTTTTTTTCTCCCTCTCTCCCGACGCAACTCTTTTGATTTTGAAGGTTTTTGTGTTTTACATACCCTGGGCATACAAAAAGGTTTATTAAGAAGTTGGTTGATAGATTGATTCATTGATTGATTGATTGATTGATTGATTGGTTGGTTGGTTGTTGGTTGGTTGGTTGTTTAGTTGTTGGTTGGTTGGTTGCTTGATTTGTTGGTTGGTTCAATAATATGGTTTTGGTTGGTTTGGTTTGTTGTTGTAGAGTGGTTTCTCAGAGTGGTTTTGTTGTTGTTGTTGTTTTTGTTTTTGTTTTCAGATTGGCTGCCCCCAATACACAATTGCTTCACGATTTTCATTTTCAGCATATTCTCATAATAATAATCATATATATATATATATCTATATATATATATATAATAATCATATAATAATAATCATATAATAATAATATTGGTAATAATAATGAATTTTTTTTATATGTTTTGCGATTTGTTTTTTGTTTTTTGTTTTTGTTATTTGACTTAAAATTTAAATCAGAAAAGCTTGCAAATAATGTAAGCTTTCTTCTTCTTTTTCGATTGTTTTTTTTTTGTTTTTTTGTTTTTGTTTTTGTTTTTCGTTGTAATTGAAATCAATATTTTTGTGGTTGTATAGATATAGATCTCGAATATATATATACATATGTGTATATATATATATCGTTAAAGAGAGTTCAGACACACATATCCATATACAATATATATATATATAGAATGCATATGTATACGTATATAAATATAAAGATTTGAAACAGTTTTGTGTGTTTTCAATTAAAAATACAATTAGTTTAATACCTAAAAAATGCTTAAATACAATATCTATATACGTATATAATAAGTATATATATATATATATATCTATATATCCATATAACTATATATCCATATATATATATATATAGGTATAGGTAAATGAATTTCTAGAACCTAAATAGTATTTATATTATTTATATATATATATATACATATGTATGTATATATACTTATATATCTCAATAGACCTCATTTAACATATTGCGTGTGTGTGTGTGTGTGTGTGTGTGTGTGTATGTGTGTATGTGTGTTAGTATTTTGCTAGTTTAAACATTTGGTGTAGTATTGGAAGGATCGGGCCAGGGATGCATTATAATATTGAAGTCATTTTGCCAGCAGAAGAATTTCTGGATCTAAACCGATTTTTGAACGATTTAAAAACAATTTGTTTTAAAAATTTCTGGATCTAAACCGATTTTTGAACTATTTAAAAGCAAGAAGAAGCAACAATTTGTTTTAAAAATTTCTGATCTAAACCGATTTTTGAACGTTTTAAAGGCAAGAAGAAGCAACAATTTGTTTAACAAATTGTTCTTGAAAACGAATTTTAAGATTTAAAAAATGTGAATTAAAAAACAATTTCGTGTTACCCAAAATTTCATTAATGTTGTTGAAAAAAAAAAGATATATATACACACACATATATATATATATATATATAGTATATATAGTATTAAGTAAACGCATATTGCACTTTGTAATGAACTTTGTTCTGGGCATCAGAAAAAAAGAGAAAAATTTGAAGTCAAATTTTGTTTTGAATTTCGGTTTATACAGAACTTAAAGGGTTAAGGGGGCAGAGGGGGGCACACACACACACTCGCACACACACACACACACACACACACTCAATCATCAACTTTGTGTGGTGTGAAGAAATTTGTTGAAAGAAAGAAAGAAAAGAAGAAAAAAAACAACAAAACAACACTGTTCGAAAAGCGTCTCTCCCTCTCCCTCTCTCTCGCTCTCTGCCTGTCTGTCTCGCTCTCACTCTCTGTGTATTGCTGTCTCTGTCTTATTCACGTAACACGCTCAACTTTGTATTGTATATATTATATAGTATATAATTGCTTGTTTTTTCGAATTTTTTCTTTATTATTTAAACATTTTTTCTTATTTTTGTTTTTTGTCTAGACCTTAGCAAAATAAAGTTATTAACTAAAATAAACAGGATTGTATGTCTAAGTGTATTTAAATATGTATATCATATATATATATAGAAATATATATATGTGTGCCTATAGAAATATATATATAATTAATTAAGCCAAAAAAAAAAAATTACTAAGCTTTAAAATCTGTTCAATTCTTCGGTTCCATCTCAACTTTAATGTGTTGCTTCATATATATACACGTATATATATATATATAGTGTGTATAAACTGTATAAGGTATGTGTATAATCATTCATTAATTCCTATATATATAATCATAATAATCGTAATAATAATAATATATATCGCGTAGTGTTTCCGCTTTTATCTCACTTTACAACACTATAAACTTCTACACAACTCTACTCTCTCTCTCTCTCTCTCTCTTAACCTAACTCCTTTCTGTATAGTATGTGTGTGTGTGGTGTGTGTGTGTGTGTGTGTGTGTAGTTCCTATAACAACAATTCGTACAGATTTTTAGCGAGCTTCGTTTCATTTTTACATACATTTTGGACATAAGTACAACTATGATTGATTGATTGATTGATTCTTTAGACATTAAGGATCACTTCGACTAAGTTATACTCCAGCTGTTTTGTGGCACATCCTTGCAGATCGTATACATATATATATATATGTCTATATGTACTGGGTGTATTTCATAATCATGTAAAAAGTTTTGTTTGTTTTTGTTTCAGACTAAAAAGACGAGTATCTGTTTCTTTGTGGCTTTTGTGGCCAAGGATATATCAGACTACAATATCACATAGTTGGGTAGGACCCAGGCTCTGCAAGGATATATATAATCTTTGGCTTGCCTAAGATATAGTTTTAGCTGTTCTTTCTGTTCACATTAAATCATTAAATCTTTAAATCATATGCATTAAAATAATAGTTAGGAAAAAGGATTGTGAAAATTATAAGTATTATTCTCTTTCTTGTTTTCTCTGTATGTTTGTATGTATGTATGTATGTATGTATGTATGTTGTTTGTTGTGTGTATTTTGTGGTGTGTGTTGTTGTTGTTGCTTTTCTTTTTCTTCTTTTTGAATTTGTTGTTTGTTGCAAAACTTTTCTCATTTTTTATCGTATCGTACTATTTTCGATATATATGTATATATACACACATATATTATGCATATATATATATAGTATAGTTTTTTTTAAGGGTATTTTGGGGGATTATTGATTACAATAATGGAAAAAAAAAAGATATATATATATATATATAGAATTACAATACAAAACGAAACGAAACAAACAAAACGGCGTCCTAACCTGCTTCACTATCGCTCGAGTCACTCGAACTGCTATCACTCGAACTCGACGACGATGAATCGCTGGAACTGGAGCTGGACGAAACCGGATTTGTTGGCTGTACAGCCTCAACTTTACTCGATGTGTGTTCATCTAGAAGAAAGACATTTCAAATGTGAGTACAAATAAGTTTAATACTGATCGATCGAATTTGATTGTTATTACCTTTCTTGGCGGTTTTTTTGCTAGCGCCCAATTGTCCGGTGACGTCTTGTAAACGCTTTTCCAGCTCCTGTTTCTTTTCCGCCATTTGCTCGTCCTTTGATTTTCCAGAAGGCTTTTTATCTGCAACAAGAAACATTCGTCATTATCTTTCGTATTTGATTTTTCCTTTCTTTTCTTTTCTTTCTTTCTTTCTTTTTTTTGAGAATATTTTAATACGACACGAAAAAAAAAAGAGAGGGAAAGTAATTATGCAAGGGAATATAGGAAATAGTTGGAAGAACTTTAAGATGCTTGGATTCAGCAAACAATCTGAAGCATCAATCAATCAGTCCATCACACTCAAATGCAAGAGAGAGAGAGAGAGAGAGAGGGAGGGAGGGAGATATATATAGAGTAATGGCAAAAGGGAAAGTAATATTATGCAAGGGAATAGGAAATAGTTGGATGCTGTAAGAATAATCTGAAGCATCAATCAATCAGTCCATCACACTCAAATGCAAGAGAGAGAGAGAGAGAGAGAGGAAGATAGAGTAATGGCCAAAGGGGAAAGTAAGAATGCAAGGGAATAGGAAATAGTTGGAAGAACTTTAAGATGCTTGGATTCAGCAAACAATCTGAAGCATCAATCAGTCAATCACACTCAAATGCAATAGAGAGAGAGAGAGAGAGGGAGATAGAGTAATGGCAAAAGGGAAAGTAATATTATGCAAGGGTATAGGAAATAGTTGGATGCTGTAAGAACTTGGATTCAGCACACAATCTGAAGCATCAATCAATCAAACTCAAATGCAAGAGAGAGAGATAGAGAGAGAGAGAGAGAGAGAGAGAGGGAATGAGAGTGAGAGGGAGACAGTTTTAAGCGCATGCAAAAATGTTCAAACATTATTTTTTAAATGATTATTAGTGAGAGCTAAACTACTTGAAAAACAAACATTCCAGTTTCGATTAAATGCACTTGCAGATAGTTTTCCCTATATATACATATATATCTATATATATATTTATTTGGATATCTGTAAGTGTATTTAAACTTCGGCGCTCCAAAGTTATGCTTAATGCTTTCTTGTTGGCTTTTTTCTTTTTTTTTAGCGCATGAAATTGAAAAAACCAAAAGGTAAAAGAAAATAGACTATATACATACACACAAACACATAACATGTTATCGATAACAATAAAATGTACATGTTATCGATAACAATAAAAAGTGTGTGTATTTTGAGCTTTCAAAACTAAAAATTTTTCTTTTTCTTTTTGGTTTTTTCATTGGAAAATGATTTTTTTTTTTTGTTTTTTTTTTTGGGTTTTTATTTTGAGAGTTTAGCTAACTAAACATGTGACCACTCTTTTAAGTAATTTGCATTATTTATATTTTTGTTCAGTTTATTCTAATGTGGAATTTGGAAAAAGCATGTTCGTCTTGTTGTTGTTGTTGTTGTTGTTGTTGCGACAAAATTGACAAACAAAAAATAGTTCTCAAATATATTATTATTCGACGACAAACATCAAAACAGGAAAGCAAATTTCGAATCTAATTATCGGATTCATTAAGTTGCTTCTTGTTGTTGATGTTGTTGTTGTTGTTGTCGTTCTGGTTGTTGTTTGTTATTATTATTTGTTGTTGTTGTTGTTGTGGTCTCGGTTTAGTTACAAACTTACAATATGGCTTACGTGTTTTTTTGCGCAAACACGACGCCACATAGCTTTCAAGCTCGCGCAGCGTCGACGGCTTCAGCGTCTCGAAATCGATCTCAATCTCGTCCGGATTCGAGTCGCGCAGCGATGGCTCCCGATTCTGTATAATGTGCACCACGCGTCCCAGTTTGTCACCTGTTGTTGTTGTGCCAAATAGTAAAGTAAGGAGAGAAGGAATATAGAAAGAAAAACACATTATTAGTATAGAATCAAATAAAAATATATTCATTTTTGGTTTTTCTCATATATTATATGTTGTTCTAACATTCTACATTTGCATTCACAAACACAGAAAGAGAGAGAGAGAGAGACATTGCACGGTTCCAAGAACGAAGCACTTCAAAACTAAATTCTTCTAAACTTTTTATACCCTGAACCCATGGAAAATGGTAGAAGGAAGCATCTCCGATCCCATAAAGTATATATACTTTTGATCAGCATCAACAGCCGAGTCGATATGTTTTCGATAACTTTTCCCGTTTCCGATATACGCATGTTATCGATAACAATAAAATCTCGAAATTGGAAAATTATATATATACTCTGGATCAGCATCAACAGCCGAGTCGATATATTTTCGATAACTTTTCCCGTTTCCGATATACGCATGTTATCGATAACAATAAAATCTTGAATTTGGAAAACTTGATGCAGTTTCAAACATTAGACAAAATAATGACAATCTGTGAAATTTTGATTTAAATCGTTTGAGAAACACCAGAGATATGGAACATTGCAGTTAAGTATAGGGTTCAGGGTATCGTCTGAGTCGCGATTTCTTGACTAGAGCCTTCTTGTTCTCACTTGTTCAAAGTTATCTACGATTTAGCTTTGCTTAGCTACTGGGCATAAATAAATACATGTATATGATGTTAGTATGATGATTTCTCTGATGATTTCTCTGATGATTTCTCTGACTAATTCTCACCTGTAGTGTCTTGAATGTAATTCTTTAGAAGTTGATTCATGTTTTTGTTATGGATTTTGGTTTCATGGGTTTTGCTTGCTTTGTGAACTTTCGATTTTGACTTGGTTTTTGGTAATTTCTTAGTTCTTGATTTTCTAACTTGAGACTTGAGATTAGTTTGCGGTTCTTGAGTTTCCCTTAGTTTCGATGGTTCTTGATCAATGCTCGGAGGACTAGAACTCATCGATTCATCCGCCGAAGTTGATAAGCAAATAATCGATTCATTCGAAGAAGATGATAAACAAATAATCGATTCGTCCAAAGAAGATGATAAACAAATAATCGATTCATCAATTCTGGGTCTTTTTGACGCAGTTAGTGGTTTAGTCTCTTGCCAGCGTTTCCTATTGTTGTCGATTCTTGATTCTGATTGCTGAAAGCTGATATAAAACCAGCGTCTTGAACATCGAAACTATTTGCTTTTCGATTTTTCTTTGCATGGTTTGATAACCCCAAACCTACATACATACATATATATATATATCACTGGAAAGTTTTTGAATACGTTAGTAAATACTTGTAGATAGAACTTTCCATTTCTTCTGAGCACTTCACATACGTATATATTTATATATACTAACTATATAGTTTGAATTGACTCTAAGCACAATAATAAACGGGTCTATGAATCGTACGACTTCAATAGAAGCATCATCATAACTTTCTTTTCATTCATTTCGGATCTAAGTAAGCAGAACCAGTCCATAACTGATGATGTTTCTAATGATTCAGTACTACAGAGTTGCCATCCAAATCATATGTGAAAAAATGTTATTATGGAAATCATTTCGGATCTAAATAATCACAACCAGTGACGATGATTCTAACAGGGTTGCCACCGAACTCACTAGTGATTTGTGGTTTTCAGCTTTTTGCCAAATCGCATGTGAAAAAATGTTATGGAAATCATTTCGAATCTAAGTAAGCAGAACTAGTCCATAACTGATGAGATTCTAACTGTATATAGTACTACAGGGTTGCCACCCAAATCACTAGTTTGGTTTGTCATTCATTTCGGACCTAAATAATCAACACAAGTCCATAAGACGATGATTCTACTAACTGTATATAGTACTACAGGGTTGCCACCGAACTCACTAGTGATTTGAGGTTTTCAGCATGTGAAAAAATGTTATCAAGAACGTTTAAAAATTTGATTGCAGATTAATCAGAAGCTGAAGAAAGTTCCTTAAGATTTCGCCGGGTTCTGCGGCGGAAATGCAGGAAAAGCGATGTCCTTAGCATGCCTAACCGCATACTAAGTAATGAGAGGAGTAATGAGGTAAGTAATGAGGAAGTATGAAAACTTTTGAGACGATGAACGTTTCGTTCTACTTAGCCAGGGAGCACTGTATTGCTAGTTGTACATGGCTACATATACAGAAACACATACATACAAGCATGCATTTATGTATGTATGTATGTGCGTGTGCGTGTGTGTGTGATGTGTGTGTGTGTGTGTGTGTGAGTATTAGTAGATGCGTACAACTCTCACCTGGCAACTTGTTAATGTCGAGGGATAGCTGCCGCTTCTCATCGTAGGACATAGGCTTGGCGGTATCCTCCTCCTCGGAGTCGAAGTTCATCACCTGGCTGGGCCTCTTTTTGCTGCTGGCACGTGCACCAACGGCGCTGCTGACGCCGCCGCCGCCGCCCGCGCCGGCTGAATTGGCGCCAGCACCACCGCCGCCGCCGCCGCCGCCACCCGCACCACCGCCAGCGCTGGCATTGTTGTTGTTGCTGTTGTTGTTGTTGTTCTTGCTGCGTCGCGCACTCGTGGTGTTGCCACCCGCTGTGGCGCCACCCGCCGACGATGCGTTCGCAACAATGGCAGCCGCATTCGCAGCATTCGCCGCCGCTGAGCCCACTCCGCCCGCTCCGCCGCCGGCCGTGATGCTCGCATTGCCCTTGGCGCCGCGTTGTCCTTTGCTCCTAGCACCTTTGCCGGTTCCACCGCCGCCGCCGCCGCCCGCGGAGCTGCCCGCGCCGGCCGCTGCGCCCGCAGCGAGTGCGCCGGCGAGGGCATTGGCGGCCGCCTTGCCACCGCCCGCCGAAATGGCGGCAACAGTATTGACTGAACCATAGCCGCCACCGGCGCCGGCGCCACCAGCTCCGCCAGCGCCGCCCGACAGGTGACTCATGGCGAGCGCCATATCGTGTACATGCTGCATCGTTGACGCACCGGGCACACCGCCATCGGAGACGCCGGCGGCGTTGCCCACCAGCGTTCCAGTGAGCAGCGCCGCCAGATTGGCACTGGCCGCATTCGTGGCGCCGCCCAGCGCATTCAGTTGCGGTTGCATGGCCAGGCCGTGGCCATGTGCCACATTGCTTGCCCCCAGCGAATGATGATGATGATGATGACTACCGCCTCCGCCGCCGCCGCCTCCTCCACTGGCAGAGCCCGCGCCTCCACCGCCGCCACCACCCGCTCCGAGGCCCGTCACAATCTGACTCTTGCGCTTCTCCTTGAGCTTTTTCCTAGCCTTCTTCTTGGCGGACGCCTCCTCGACGAGCTTACGTATCTCCTCCTGGAGGCCAAGCAGCTTGGACTCGAGCATTTTCAGCTTGGCATTGCGCTCCTCATCCGAATTGGATTCGTTTTCCGTATCGCTCGAATCGTCGCTGGACGAATCGCTCGCATCGTGCTTCGATGTGCTCGAATAGCCATGATGATGATGATGATGATGGCCAGCATTCGCCTCCGGCTCATCGGGTATATTGGCGTAGCGCAATTCGAATACATCCTGCAGTTTGCGTCCCATGGCGACCACATCATGATCTGGCGGATTATATTTGTAGCAATTGGTGAATATTAATCGCACATCGGCCACAAAATCCGGAGCACTCTTATATTCACGACTGTCCATTTTGCGCTTGACGGTGCCCAGATCCATGGGCTTCTTGATGATGTCATGGTAGTCGTGGAGGCCCAACAGTTCCGCATCGACCGGCTTGTAGAAGGGCCAGGCATAGCCCGAATGTTTCTTGGAGAAGAGCTCTTTGAGTATCTCATTGCATGACTTCAGTGAATCGGAAAGTTTCTCCTTCGATTTGGAGCTGGAGCCGCCGCCGCTGCTGCTGCCGCCGCCGGCAACGAGGCCGGGCACACTGGCGCCACTCAGCGGTGACATCGGATACCCTACCGAGCCCTGGAATGTAAGATCCTGTGTTCGTTTTCAATCGATTACGATTACGATACGATTACGATACGATCAGATACGATACGTTCAGTTACGATATTCGGTGGTGCGTGGTTGTGTGGTGCGTTTATTATTTTATTTTTTATATGATAAACGTTAACAATGATGATTGATCAATAAACGAGCGTTTAAAAAGCAAAATGTTTTTCGATTTTTTATTTTCATTATTTTTTTGGTTTTTTTTTTTTTTATTTTATTTTTTTATTTATTTTTTTGAAAAGATAAGAAAAAAACAAAGCGGCACTGGATTAGAGAACTGACTTGATGTACAATAATATGTGTGTTTTTTGATGTATAAATTTGTTTCTTGTTGATGGTGTTATCGATATATCGATATATGGATGTATTTTGACATATTTTTGAGGAGATGAAGAACGAACAATCAAACGAATCATTCAAATCATAAGTGTAAAAGGCAAAAGGCAGCGTTTGTTATTTTTTGGTTGTTCTTGTTGTTTTTTCTTGTTAATGGGAATTCTTGTTGTGTGTGTTTTGTAAGTGTATTTGTGTGTTGTGTAAGTGTATTTGTGTTTCTCTTGTGTGCTTTGTGTTGGGTTTTGGATATATATATATACTAATATACTCTTCCTTATAGTTAGGGTGAACATTTTAAGACCCGTTTGTTGCTCTTTATATGTCTAACTAAATAGTTTTTAAGTCGATAAATTAAATGATTATTTTTTATATGAAAATATTTAACGGTCAGTTTTTCGAACCGATAAAATTTCTATTATATATATATATATAAATTCTATTTTTTATATACTTTTTTAAACTAAAAACTAAAATATTTAACGGTCACTTTTTCGACTCTATAAATTAAATTCTATTATTTTTAAATACTTTTTTTGAATGAAAACTAAAAACTAAAATATTTAACGGTCAGTTTTTCGACTCGATAAACTAAATTCTATTATTTTTCATATACTTTTTTCATTGTTATTCTTGAAGAATCAAAAACTATAAACTAAAATATTTAACGGTCACTTTTTCGACTCTATAAATTTAATTTTATTATTTTTTATATACTTTTTTAAACTAAAAACTAAAATATTTAACGGTCAGTTTTTCGACTCGATAAATTAAATTCTATTATTTTTTATATACTTTTTTCATTGTTATTCTTGAAGAATCAAAAACTATAAATTAAAATATTTAACGGTCAATTTTTTGACTCGGTAAATCAAATTTTATTATTTTTTGAATGAAAACTAAAATATTTAACGGTCAGTTTTTCGACTCGATAACTTAAATTTTATTATTTTTAGAATGAAAACTAAGAACTAAAATATTTAAGGTCAGTTTTTCGACTCGAAAAATAAATTTTTTTATTTTTTATATACTTCTTCACTTTTTTCTTGCGCAATGAAAACTAGAAACTAAAATATTTAACGGCCAATTTTTCGATTTGAAAAATAAAATTTGATTATTTTTCATATATAACTTTTAATTGTCATTCTTGAAGAATGAAAACTAGGAACTAAAATATTTAACGGTCAGTTTTTCGACTCGGTAAACTAAATTCTATTATTTTAAGAATGAAAACTAGGAACTAAAATATTTAACGGTCACTTTTTCGACTCGATAAATACAATTTTATTATTTTTCGTATACTTTTTTCATTGGGATTCTTGAAGAATGAGAACTAATATAAAAAATATTTAACGGTCAATTTTTTGACTCGGTAAATAAAATTTTATTATTTTTAGAATGAAAACTAAAAACTAAAATATTAACGTTCAGTTTTTCGACTCGATAAATAAAATTTTCTTATTTTTTAAATACTTTTTTTGAATGAAAACTAAAAACTAAAATATTTAACGGTCAGTTTTTCGACTCGATAACTTAAATTTTATTATTTTCAGAATGAAAACTAAGAACTAAAATATTTAACGGTCAGTTTTTTGACTCGAAAAATAAATTTTTTTATTTTTTATATACTTCTTCACTTTTTTCTTGCGCAATGAAAACTAGAAACTAAAATATTTAACGGCCAATTTTTCGATTTGAAAAATAAAATTTGATTATTTTTCATATATAACTTTTAATTGTCATTCTTGAAGAATGAAAAGTAGGAACTAAAATATTTAACGGTCAGTTTTTCGACTCGGTTAATTAAATTCTATTATTTTAAGAATGAAAACTAGGAACTAAAATATTTAACGGTCAGTTTTTCGACTCGATAAATTAAATTCTATTATTTTTAGAATGAAAACTAGGAACTAAAATATTTAACGGTCAGTTTTTCGACTGATAATTTAAATTATTATTTAACTTCTGTTCGTTTTTTTAAAGATAAGAGCAACAAGCGGACCTTGATTATGTTTAATATCCTTTTATGTTCAAATAAATTGTAAAATTTCAAAAACAAACATTAAAAATGTTTAAGAGATGAAAAAAATTGGGCTTTACATGGAAATTGTGTGTGAGATGTAAGCATTAAAAACTATATATATATTGGAATGCATTTAAGCAAAAAAAAAAAGAAAAAAAATTTATGAAAACAAAAAGAAGTAAAAGAAGAAAAAAACACACAAGCCACACGTTAGGCAAAAAACAGAAAGGGGGGAGCATGAGAATGAGGGGAAGAAACGTCTGCGAGATTTGCCTCTTACCTTCTTGCCAATTACCTGACGATTCGATTCCCGCCGCGTCGCTATCTTTGCCACCTTGGTATCCATTGCCCCGTACGGCGACTCAAAGGCATTCGCCGTCGGCGTCGTTGTGTCCGCCTTCCGTTTCACCCCCTTCTTCATCTTGGCCGGCTGCTGGGGCGGCAGTACGGCATCGACAACGCCCGTACTATTCACATATGCCGCATGCACCGCCGATGTTTGGTTGCCATCGAGTGCTGCTGCCGCTGCTGCCACAGCCGCTGCATTCGCTTGGGCTTGGGCGACGGCAGCTGCTGCCGCTGCCGCTGCTGCTGCTGCTGAGGAGGAGTTGTTGCTGCTGTCGAGCAGGGAGTTGCTGCTATTGCTGTTGTTGCTGTTCGCCAGTGCCGTCTGTTGCATGGCCGCATAATTGGCGGCGCTATGCGCTGGATATAAGCTGGCCATCGCCGCATTGAGGACAGCCGCATTGTTGGGTCCGCCCGCGGCTGCAGCGGCTGCCGCTGCTGCCATTGTTATGGCCTGCATTGTTGTTGTGTTCGTGCTGCCGGGCAGCTGGTGCGGCGGCATTGTGCTAATCGGTGGTATGGACGGTGCACCGCCACCGACTCCGCCCGTTGATGAAACCGTGCCGCCCATTGCCGATACGGGTCGTGAGGCATTCGCTGTGCTGCTGCTGGACTGTGACGCTGCTGCTGCAGCTGATGAGGCGGCGGCGGCGCCACCGACGGAGGATGACTGCTGTGGCGGCAGGCCCAATGCTAGTGCCGCTGATGACGTTGCTGCCGCCAGCTGCTGTGCGGAGGTGGAGGAGGTTGTGGAGGAGGATTGTGACGCTTTCCCTGTTGTTGTTGTTGTCGCTGTTGCTGTTGAGGCGGATGTTGCACCACCACCACCACTACTACTGCTGGCCGCCGTTATGCTCGAACTGTTATTCGCCGCTGAACTCGACGCTGATGCGGCGGCTGACGATGATGCACTGCCTCCACCACCTTTGGGTGTTGCCGGTGCACGTTGTTTCTTCTTGCCACCCTTGGCCGTCACCGGCTCCAGTTCGAGCTCCTCCTTGGGCATGGTCTCGATCTTCTGCAGAAAGACCTTCTCGAGCGTTTGGGCCATGACGACAACATCCTCGCCGGGCTTATTGTACACCGAACAGTTGGTGAACATTGTATTAAAGTCACGCACCGCCTCCTTGGCCGTCCAATAATAGTTGTTCTCCAAGCGTTTCTTGATCGTGCCCAGGTCCATTGAATGCTTGATGATCTTGTGATAGTCGGGCAGGTTGAGTTTTTTCGCATCGACCGGCTGCTGGAAGGGCCACGAGAAGTGATGCTTCCAGATGACCTTCATCACCGTTTTGTTAAGAAATTGCAATTGATTTGTATTGCGTCCGGGTCGATCTTGTGGCGCCACAACCGGTGGCTGGACGATGCCATTGACTGGCTCCACAATCGGCTCATAACGTAGCGGTGGATCGTTTGATGACATCTTCTTATCTATTTATCACGTACGTTATGTGAATATATCAGATATTTGTGCTGATGTTGCTGCTGTTGCTGTTGCTGCTGTTGCTGTTGCTCCCAAAACTCTTTGACTGAGACGGCCGGCGTACACACACACACCACCAGCACCACCACCACCGCCACCACCACAACAACAACAACGCACGCCTGGGGCCGTCTCGTCCTTCTCACGCGTCCTTGTTTGTGTTGTATGCCCCGCTGCTCAGAGCAGCCACGGATGACGGCTGCTGTTGCTGTTGCTTCTGTTGTTGTTGCTGTTGCTGTTGCTGCTGCTGCTGATGATGATGATGCAACTGCAACTGCAAGTGCGACTTTTGCTGCAGCTGCTGCTGTCGCACCTAGTGCTGCTGCTGCTGCTGCTGCTGCTGATGGTGGCGTTGCCACCAACAACGACTGTTGCTGCTGCTACTTCTTCGACTTCGGCTTCTGTTGTTATTTGTGTCCGTTGCATGCTCAGCAAATTGTTGTCAACTGTTAAACAAAAATAAATTCCGTTACAATAAATGTATAAATATATATATATATATATGTTATTTACTTACCACCACTTGCCGGTGTCGTGGCGTCACTTCTCCAGATCAGTCAGGATTTGATAATTTGTTGCACACAATTTTGTTTCTCGTCAGTAGTTGCAACAATTGTTCAGTTCATTTGGCATTTTGGATGCACCATACTCGAACTCGAATGTTTCTGTTGTTGTTGTTGTTGGAAGCTCCTCTTATGCCGCTTCTTCTTCTTCTTATGTTATGTTAACTGTTTATCTTTTGTTGTTCAACTTTATTGGTCCAAGTAACGAGACTGCAAAAAAAACAACAAAAAAAAAAGGTTAGTTCACAATTTCACCTCATTAACGGTAAAAAAAAACAACATCGATATTTAAAATCAATATCGAAAATTGTAAAAATTTTTATGCCGGCCGGAAACATCGAAAATAAATATATACGAACTGAAGCTTCGGCACTTTAATAAAAATTACAGTTCGAATTGCAAGAACAATTTTGGGATGCATACACACACACAGACACACATACACATATAAACATACACACATACACATAGAGAGACAACACGCGTGAATGTGCTTTGGTCAAGAAGAATTTTGTTTTACGTTATATAAACAACAAATTGCCGTGAGGTGAGCGCAGTTGTCATAAACAAAATACAAACAAACATATACTCAACACACGATTGATTCGATTCTCCCGCGCTCGGCTCGGCAAAATGCAAAATGCAGCGAAACACACACACACACACACACACAAACGGTACACACTTGCACACAAACGTTACACACTCACACACTTTTAGTGCAAAGCGCAAAGCGAGATTCAATTAAATAAGAAACAACAAAATGCATAGCTTTGCGTGTTTTTCTTTTGCGATTTTCTTTTAAACACACGCTCTGCAGCTGCTGCTGTTGCTTCTTTAGGGTTTTTTTTTTTTTTTTGGTATTACGCTTTCGCGGCTTTGCCTTTATATTATTATTATTTTTTATTTTTTTTTTTTGTTATTCACTAAAGTGTTTGTATATGTTAGTTACTTTGCCGCCGTTTTGGCGCTCACGGCAACAGAGCTAACAGCACCACACCAGTCGAATTGAGCGGCGAGACAACTTTCGAAATTCGAAAATCAGAGAACAAGAGAGCGTGAGAGAGCGTCACACACACACACACACACACACACACACACACGTACACACGTACACACAGTTATTCGAAGAGACGCAAAATGCTCACATAGTAGAGCTGTCCCGTTTGCACACATTTCAGTCTTTCAAATAGTGTTCGGCAGCGTAATGAAATAAAAATAAATTCCGATATAAAACCAACCAAAAAAAAAAAAACATAAAATGTTGTTAAGTATAGCAAAAATGTCAAAGGTATACTCCTTTATAATCCAGCTGTACTAAAAGAACATAAACATGTACGTGCGTACATATATGTACGTATTTTGCGGGCTGAGCGAGAGATTTCTGTGTGTGTATTGGTGTTAATGGAACACAAATTCACCACTCACCGCCAACTTAACTTGGTTATGTTCCGTTTCACCAGTAGCAGGCGGCAGGCAACATGATTCATGCATTGTAAAGTCTCTTTGTTTATTGTTGTTGTTGTTACACATTACATCCAAAAACACATATATACAAGCACACATGAAAAACAACAAAAAGACCCACGTAATTTTGGTTTTAACACCCTCACATTCTCAACGCTGCCTGATATTATGGTGAGCTGAGCAGCAGTAGCGGAAGGAATGACTCTCGTAAAGTTTTGACGACGAAGTCCGCTACGAACAACAGGCCGTACACACACACACACAATCAAACACACCACGCGAAATTCTCTCACGCACACATCCGCATTTACGTTGCTAGGCTGCACAGTGGTTCGGTGCTTGCATAAATTCCCCAAGCGAATTGTAAACATTGCGCCCCAAATTTCTAGTATTTGTCACACTTACGCAGAAACATACACGCGCATAGCTATGCACATATACATACACATATATTTCTGTGCACACATATGTCAAGATATATTGTATTTAGTTTATTTATGCCGGCCGGCACAAAGTATATATCGTATTTTTTTTTTTTTTTTGCTTTCACTTTGAAGCTTTTGCAAACTCCACACACATACACACACACACAAATTAATCAAGCGAAAAAAAAAATAGTTTAACCCACAATAGCTTGCAAATTTTATGGTTATGGTAGAAAATATGATGACGCGAAATTCATTTCACAAAAAAAAAAAACGACAACAGCAGAAAGTCAACAAATGACGTAGTCATTACTGAGCGAGTGTCGATTGAATATTTTTATAACGCGCAATTATTATTAAAAAAAAATAATAAAAAGAAAAACATACGCCAACGCCAATTGCATGCAAGCGCCGGGCGAAGCAGACGACGACGACGGGCGAGCTTCTACTCTTTCTCTCTTTATTTTTTACTCGCGTATTCTCACAACAAAACAAAACATTAACTGGCAACACGCACACACAAACACACAAACACACACACACACACACACACAGACACACATACACAACGTGCTGATGTCCGCGCTGTGCTGTTGTAATTATGTAGTACAGTAGACGACTTTGAGTTTTCAACAAAAATTTGTACGTAGAACAACAACAGCGGCAACGAACGCGCTAACGTGCGCTCTGCTCGGCTCGGCTCGGGATTCGGGCCTGAGAGTAGCGCGGCGCGAGCGAACACGTTCGTCTTACACTTCGTGTTTGTAGTTGTGTGTGTAACGGACCGCGCCATGCTTAGTTGTGTGTTGTATGAATGTGTTCATATATGTGTGAATATGAATTCAAGGCAAACACGATGACGTCGAGGTACATGAAGAAGAAGAAGAAGCAACAGAAACAGAAACAGCAACGGCATGCATTTAAAAACTCTTCGAGCGTGCCGCGCAAGGGGGCGGTTGGTGGAGGGTGAATAATATAAAAAACCAAAAAAAAAAGAACTTACTAGAAGAGGTGTCGTTGGACAATCGAATGGCTCTGTACTTTCTTATTCCGAAATTGATTTAGCAACAAAAATCTAAAATCACGAACACGTTGCAAATGTCGTTTTATCAACAAAGGTCAACAAAAGTTTTCGTCGTCACTTCTGGCAAAATGTGCGCTCTACAAATACATATGTACATATGTGTACATTTGCAAATATTTCATTCAAATTTATGCAGCAGGTTGTGCACGCATTCATTAATTTTGATTTATTTTTATTTCTTCCTTTTGCTTGCATGCACTTGAACTACACGCAAAAAAAAAAAAAAGTTTATTTAAATAAATAAAATACAAGTGATCCACACACACACACACGAGCGTAGCACAGTGTCGTGACAGAGCATTTGGCGGCATACACAGCATGCGTAAGAGTGAGACAACAATTCGCTACGTAATATATATTCCAAATGCAAATATGGCGGCAGCGGCACGAGACACACCAAACCTACCAACGACCCAGAGAGAGAGAGAGAGAGAGACAGAGTTTTTTGCACTGGTATTTGTAAATGTTCACCAAGCGGTGTATTTCTCATTTTCGATGCCAGAGTTCGAAAGTGAAAAAGACAGGCGGCAAAATGAGCAACTGTTGTTGTTGTTGTTAATGGTGTTGTTCCTGCAAGTATGTGGCGCTGCCGCCTAACCGTAGTATTGACTACGTCACAAGCGAACGAGCGAGCGAGCGAACGAACGAAATGTCAAAACCGAATGTCGCGTCGTCGAAGAGAGCGCGGAATGTTTGACTGCCTGCCTGCTGCTTGCTTTTGCTTGCTTGCTTACTCGCCTCTGGGTTAATAAATCGTGCTAATAGAGGCACGAATTTAAAGCCGGTTTCAATGCAGTAGCAACAACAAACAGCAACTGCAATCGCCGACAATGATGACAGGAAAATCATTAATGAAATGAACTGCTCCCAAAAATGCCCCCACCACACACACACACACACACACACACACACACACATATAGACAATAAGTATCGAAAACACATTAGATATTTATAACTACATATATATATATATATAATGTGACATGCAAAAAGGTAAACAAGATGAAATAAAAAGCAGCTTTTGATTTTGCGCGCCAATTGCAATTGCTACACACACACACACATATGTATATATACACGCACGAACACGCACACTTACGTAGAGACGTAGAAGAAGCAGATGCGGCGAACTGAATGAACAGCCGGTAAATTAATGCATACGTATGTATCTATGTACATACATATTCTATATGCATTAGCGGTAAACGCAACATACACATACACATACATACATATTGTTTACACTTTTCGCCGCAACTTATTTTCATTAAACATTATTATTTTTATCTGAATGATTCGCTTTACACTGATTGAAGTTTTCTTGCGCGAGTCGAAATAAACAATCGTGAAGGGGTTGTTGTTGTTGGTTAACTGTTTCAAAGTTGAATGCAGCTGCCTTTACGTTAAATGTCATTTGTTACGAAGGGTTGCAAAATCAAAACATATTTTCTGACTGCTCAAAACATATATAAAAAACATTCGAAACAAATAACGAAAAATCAAATTTAACTTTTGAATATAACAACAAGATCAATCATGTGAGTATATATATATATAGAAGATCGATATGAATTGGAATAATTAGTTCGCGCAATTCTTCGACTTTTATTTATTGTGAGGCATGCACGCCACGTGCAGCAAGTTGTAAGTTGAACTGCACACACACACACACACACTCACACTGAACTGACACACACACACACACGCATACGCTGTGCTTTTGATTGTCGTTAGCGAAACTTACGTTTACTTTCGTACACTGCACTGTAATTGCTGCTGGTGTTGTTGTTGTTGTTTTTTTTTTCGTGTAGCTAAAATCCAGTCAATTTGTTGTTGCAGTTATCCGAATTTGTGTTCTGTTTACATTTGTTGTACTGTAGTCGCGAATTCCTTTTAGTGTTGTTTTATTTGTTTGATTGTAGTATTAATATATATATATCTCGATATATATATATATATATATATTTATCTTCTTTTAAATATATATATGTGAAGATATAAACAAATACAACACGCAAAATTCTAAATATCTACACAATTGTTAAGTGTAACTGTAAAAAAATAAATGAATAATATAAATATATTTGTAATATATTTCGCGGCACGAAACGTAGTTGTTGTTTTCAGTTGCGCTTTTATATACGCGAGGGAGAGGGAGAGGGAGAAAGAGAACATCAACAAAATGTGCACATGACGTTGCGGCTACGTTAGACGACGTAAGTGATGACGGGCGAAGCTGTTGGCAGCGGCGACGGTAGTGAACACGTAAGCAGCAACAACAACAAACTACGAGACGTCTTTTTTACGTTACGTTAAAAACAGCGGCGGCAAAACACACACATACATTAACGCACGCACATATATATATATATATTTAGGAGGCACATGCAAACGCGCAACGGGCTACATAACGTTTACATACGTAATATAATAATAATCAAAAAAAATTAATATATATATATATATTTATATATATATATATGTTATTTATATATATTTTCCATTTATCAAAAAATAATTGTGTAGCCAAACGAAACTTTTTGCGCGTTTGCTGATTTCGCGTATTCTTTTGCTTTTTGTTGCTGTACGTGTTTGTTTTTTCCTTTTCAATTTTATTTTATATTCACTGCCTATTGCTGCTGCTAAGCGCACGTAAATACACTTAAACACAGAAACATACACATACACACACACACACTCTTAGCGACAGATAGTCAGCGCTGCTTCTTCTTCTACAGTGCTGGCTGGTTGCGCTGTTCGTTGCCACCACCAAAAAAAAAAAAAAAAAAAAAGTAAAATGAAAAAAAATTGTCATGTCCATTGAAGTCTCACATTTTCAAATACATTTTTTGGCGCAAAATTTGTTGTATATTTATTAAATTTGATTCGTAATCACAGCACGTTGCATTAAACAAGCATTTTATGAACAATTTATATAATTTTCGCTAGTTTTTACCACAATTTTTAAGCAATTTCTACACACCGATATACGTACGCGCTACAATTTTCGACATACGCGCGTTTCTTGTGAGTAAAGCAGCCGTCGTTGTCGCCATCAAATATACAAAAAAATTTTCGAAATTACTCAAAATGCGAATACACACACACACATGGCAGCGAAAGGCAGCGAGCGCACGCGTACACCGAGTGTTCTATAGCCGCACTGCTCACATACAATGCTATGGGTCGTGCGTGCAAATGCAACCGACATACCGTTGCTGCATGAACTGTTGCGAGCGTGAGAGCGGACGCCGTGTATATGTGAGATAAGTCGAAAGCGTCTGTCTCGCTCAGCGTCCGTTGTTTGTGGTGGTGGTGGCAATGACAAATACTGCTGTTGGTGGTGGTGGTGAATTTTCGATGTTGTATATGTCTGTGTGTGTGTGTGTACAAAAAGCAACGAGCAACGGGCATGAAAAAATGCACGATGAACAAACGTAACGGCGAAACAAAATGGCTGTCTCACAATATTTTACTAGCATCGGAAAAACGTCTTAACGCCTTTTAGCTCAATCTAATAATCACCCATGCGCCCCACACTGCCCAGCTGTAAGCAGCGAAATATCCATTCGTTTTGGTTTGCATGTGCCGCTAAATACAATTTTTAATAAGCATTTACATATATTATCTACATTTTAGCATTGACTAGCACATTTTTTCGTGTTCATTTCAGCACGTAGCGGCGCGAGTACTATCGTTTAGCAACGCTTACATCGATGACCATATATATTCAACACAACTATCGATAAAACACAATTAATAACAGAGTGTGCTATAGTGCCATCACCAACCAGCTGCTAAAACACAGCAGCTGTCGATAAGTGACGTACGTCAAATCAGACCGATAAATATCTCGGCTGTAAACTTGTAAAAAGGGTAAGCGCATTAAACACGAAAATCTTGCCAGCAACGTCGACGTTCAGTACAAAGAAGTCTCCAAATATAAATAAAAGAACGGAAACATTTAAATTAAGAACAATCGAAATTAACAAGGTACTACGCCATTTCTATGCATAGAAATGTGTAGCGGCAACGATACACAGATGCGTGCGCAGTCACACATATGCACACACACACACGCACACAAGTGCACGTATACCGCTGCTGACACCAACACAAATACACAAATACGAAAAATGCCTTAACATCAGTACTAATACCAATACATAAACAAATTTACAGAGATTCGCTTTGCAATGCCACGAGGAAAATATGTTAACCACAAAGGCCGCAGCCGTCACTTCACATCGCCCGAGGAACTGCAGCAGGAGTCCGAGGATGAGAGTGATCAGTCCAGTGGCAGCGACAAGGAGGATAACGACAAAGAGAGCAACAACGCTGCCGTCGCCGGCAGCAGCAGCAGCAGCAACACCACAAATAAGCCGGCGGCAAACGCGCGCAAAGCAGCGCCAAAGCCAACAAATCGACAAAGACAACAACAAAAACAACAACAGCAGCAGCGCAGCTGGGAAGAGGAATCGGATGACGATGACGACGACGACGATTCGGATGATGACTCCGAGGCGGAAGCACGTGACGCCAAAAAGGGCGTCGCCTCGCTCATCGAAATCGAGAATCCCAATCGTGTGACCAAAAAAGCCACACAAAAGCTATCTCAAATCAAAATTGACGATACTCCAAGCGCTGGTGGTGGTGCAGGAGGCGGACGCGTTGCCTCTCTCGGCGGCAGTGAATCTTCGAGCTCTGCTCAAAAGCCGGAGCTGTCGCGTCGCGAACGCGAACAGATTGAGAAGCAGAAGGCGCGTCAGCGCTACGAGAAACTCCATGCCGCGGGCAAGACGACCGAGGCGAAGGCAGATCTGGCACGTCTCGCGCTCATACGTCAGCAGCGCGAGGAGGCGGCTGCGAAGCGCGAGGCTGAGAAGAAGGCCGCCAACGATCTGTCGAAGAAGCCTTTGTCCAAGTAGCAGTCGCACACATACGCAATAATAACAGTAACTACAGTAACAGCAACCAATCACAGCAAAACGAACCAATCAAAACCAACAACAACAGTAGAAGTAACGGAAGCAGCAGCAGCAATATCAATAACAACAACAACAACAATAACAGTCTGGCAATATGTGAGAAGTAGTAGTAAAATCCGCAGTCTGGCAACGGGAATTTTGGCAATTCGCATTCGAAACTAGTTCGAATTACTGCAATTTCGAATATTCGCATAAATATGTTTATGTATATGTATGTACAAGCAACGACAAAACAAAACAGAACAAAAACAAAAACAATGTTTTTGTGTGTTTGTGAGGATAAACAGAGACCTATATACATATGTATATGTATACTTACTATTTACCAAGTGCAATTGCTATACACACACACACACACACACACACACACACACACACACGGACACATATACACACATTATTTATGTCATTTTCGCAACAACAACAACAAGAAGAAGAATCGTTTAGTTAAGATTTGCCAAAAACTATACTAGACATACAAACATAAATAACAAAACAAATCGTTAAAATTTTTAAATGCAATCTTTTTGATAACTGTGCATTGTATAAATATATATACATGTATATATATATATATATAAATTTAAATGTTAAACAATTAGCTTTGATTCGCAAGTAAATATTACGTTTATACGGCAACCGAAAAAAATACCAAATCTATTTATTTCTCTTTATATATATATACAAAAACATATATATGAAAAATCAAATTTACAAACTATATGAAACACGAACTAAAGCTAGACCTAGACGACGCCCCAAACCTCCTCGAAGGCGGTGCACAGTTTGGAGCAGGCAATCGCCGCCGACAACGGATAGTTGCTGATCGAGAACAGATCCTCGGTGTAATCGGACTTGAGTACGCCATGGGCAAAGGCGCCAATGACCATAACGACGGGCTCATCGTATGTGGCAGTGCCCTCGTCGCCATGCGGCACCAGTTCCCGACAATTGCTGACCAGCTTGCCCGAAAACGACATCGCATACTTTTTGCAGCCAACGGGCAAATGATCTGTAATCGGATTCTTGATGACGCTCATCAGGCGACGCGATGAATCGCTGGCGCGGATCTGAAACTTGTGCAGCAGCTGGACCATCAGGCCGGCGAAACGTTTGAATGTGCGCGGTATGCGCGTCTGTGGATTGATCTCGATGAGCACATTGTGCTCCGTACGCACGAACACTTGCAGCAAGCCGGCCCGATTCAGGGGGGAGTCGAAGAGCATGAGCAGGCACTGGTGTGTGATGTCCGGACGGCAGGTGCCGGGATCACGTTGATTTTTGCGCATAATCCCCGCATGATCATCGCAATTGAGCAGCTCGAATGTGCCGTGCACCTGTTTTGATTCGTTTGTTATTCGATTTTTTGCATTTCTAACTGTTTTTTTTTGTTCTCTACTCACTTTTACCGTTTCCAGCTGGGCGCCTTCGAGCACGATTATTAGGCGTTTCTCGGTCGCTTTGACGTGCAGCACCTTGAAATGCTTCTTGTCCAAATCGAATTCGGGATCGTCGGCCTTGCGGCCAACGAATTTGCGCTTGCGATTTATCACTTTACCCTGGCCGCCCATAATTTGTTAGCTGCAGGTTCTCAATGTAATGAATACAAAAACAAATGCCATGTGCACGCGGCTGCGGCAATAGAGATGTGCAATTCACCTATCGATACCGCATTTGCATATCGGCAAACTAATCGATACTGTCACTGTTATGGAACACAGCATATCGCTAGCATGAGTGTAACAAAAAAAAAGGTTGCGCAAAATCAACGACTACGTACTCTTACATACTCGTTGCGCAAAATAAAACACGACATATGATGATGTGAACTATATGTTATGCTAGAATAAGTATTTTCGTATTTATCATACCAAAAACCCAACGAGTATGTAAAAGTACATACATATTTACATACTCGTTGCCAAAAACCAAGGTGTGTTTTACTGTGACGTCACACAAGCAACTAACATAGAGTGTCAATGTTACGTTTTACAGTCGATAGCGATAACAAAGTTTTTGTAATCGCTCATCACTGAACAAACTCATATATATTTTGATTGTATTGCTTTTGTTGACAGAGTTGAGAGACTTCGTTTCAAAACTCTATATAAAAAACAATTGACAATGGCTGCCGCCCGACGTGATATAGCGCCGTTTCTACAACGTGTGCGCGCCTTTCTCCTAGGCGTAAGTATGCAACGCAGCTCGGCTCTGCCGGTTCTCAACCATTTTCCCGTACTACGTTATGTAAGATTTAACATATATTTAAAATTGTTTCTTCTCCTTTCTTTCTCCTATGCTCTAGCGCGAACATACCGTTGCGCTGCGCTTCGAGGACGGCCTCGCCGACCGCACACAGCCCCCGCCGGACATCCCTGGCGGCCCATCGCACATCTACTCGGCCAACTATTATTGCACACGCGACGGCCGCCGCGAGGTCCAGCCACCCATTGATCTGGTGCAGCAACAACAGCTGATTGATGCCAACGCTGGCGGCGATGCTGCTGCTGCAGCCAAATCGGGCGTCAAGCTGCCCACACCTGGCAAAGTTTATGCCTGGGACTAGTGCAATAACTGATTAACTGAATTAACTGTAAATCAAATGGAATCCGTGTTCATAAGTTTGTTTTTTTTTTCTTTCAATAAATCGTAAAATGAGACAAATGTCATTCTGTTAAAGAACCGTAAAATGAGACAAATGTCATTCTGTTAAAGAACCGTTTCTGTTTGTGTTTGTGTACATGTGTGTGTGTGTGGGCAAACATCTGTTCCTGTTGCGCTCTCACTCTAGCTGGCTTTCGCTCTGTGCGTGCGCCGGCCGAAAAATACCCTGTCTGCAAATATATCAAGCAAGTTGTTTCATTTTATGTACATTTTAAAAAAAGTTGACATTTATTATTTATATTTATATATATATATATATATTTCTTTATTATTTTTCTGGTATAAGGCTAAGTTTGTGTGTTAATAGTTGAGTTTTGCAAGGTATTTCGCAGTCGTCTACACTTTCATAATTGCTACGTTTGGCGGGGGTTGTTATAAAACAGTTGATATTGTTTTTGACATTTGCAGTGCTTCGTGTAGCTGTAATTTTGTAATTAACTTAACATGCAGTCAAATCATCTGTCACAGCCGATTTGCTAACATGGTAAGAATTTACAGTTACTTGTGTAAATATATATATATATATATATAAGTGCAAATAATCATTGCATTTAATTTCCCGTAACACAAAATTATTTGTACAGAACTTTTCATGTTCAGTTGTTCACCGTTAGTTTAAACAACCCAGCGGGACTATTGCTGCTTACTTTTGCATGCCAGTTGAAGCTGACGAGTAATGACATATACTTAGATAATTGGTAATATTTTTTTTTTTTTACAGTTTATTCAGAAATGATAATTGTGATTGGATTTTTTATTGTTTTTTTTTTTTTTTTTTTTACAGATTATTAAGAAATGTTGTGCATTATCATTGTGATTGGATTGATTGCTTCGCTGGTGCGTTGCCTCTTGCATTTGGTGTGGCAGGAGCGAAAGCAACGAAAGCAGCTGGCTGCATTGGCGCCCAACGTGTCCCAGGTGCCACTAATTGGCGCCATCTGGCAGATGCGTGACTTCAAGCCCGACAGTGAGTACATGATCAGTGTTCATTAACGATTAATTACTATGATTAAATTGCAGATTTGCACGAGAAGTTTGCGGCATACGAGAAGCGTTATGGTCGCAGTTTTGTGGCCACGACCTGTGGACGCATCGTTTTGGTCACCTCGGAGCCCAGCTATGTGGATGCACTGCTTCAGAGCAAACAGCAGCTGCGCAAGGGCATCCTGTATGGCGCCCTGAGCGGCTGGCTCGGCAACGGACTCCTGCTGAGCCGCGGCGCCAAGTGGCATGCAATGCGCAAGATCATTACGCCCACGTTCCACTTCAGCATCCTGGAACAGTACATCGAAGTGTTTGACCGGCAGTGCAATATACTCGTTGCCAAGCTACAGCCACTGGCCCTGGCCGATCCCCCTGAACCGGTAAACATATATCCGTATATGTGTCTCGCCGCTCTGGACATCATCAGCGAGGCGGCAATGGGCGTCAGTGTGAATGCGCAGCACAATGTGAATGCGCCTGTGGTGCCAACTGTCAAAGAGTAAGCATTAGTCCTGCTGGGCTATTTAACGAACATTTACCGTTACCCTTTACGTTTACGTTTTGACAGCGTAACGAACGTATTGGCGACACGTTTTATGCGGCCGCATTTGTTGCCGCCGCTGCTCTTTCGATTGCTTTGGCCCGCCGGCTATCGCAAGCAGCTTGCTGGCCTCCAGTGTCTCCACGACTTCACCAACTCGATAATGAGCGGCGGCGTCGTCACGTGTTGGAGCATCAAGTGGAGCATGCCCAGCATGCAGGCAGGAGGCTGGCGCTCTTGGATACTTTGTTGCAGTCGCGTTTCGAGGGTGAACCCTTAAGCGATGACCAGTTGCGGGCCGAGGTGAGCACGTTCATCTTTGCCGGCCACGATACGACCACGTCGGCGGCATCCTTTTGCCTGTATCTGCTGTCGCGGCACCCAGCCGTTCAGCAGCGTTTGTTCGAGGAGCTCCGCGCGCATTATGGCGCCGATTTGCAGCAAGCCGTTAGCTATGGCGACTTTGCTGCACTGCCCTATCTGCACTGCGTGCTCAAGGAGTCGTTGCGTCTGTATCCGCCCATACCGGCGGTGGCACGTTACCTGGACACGGATATGCGCCTGGGTGAGCTGAATCAACCAAGCTGAATCCTTGGGCAACAAATATATGTGAGATACTTTTCTCTTGCAGGTTCGACGCACGTTCCCGCCGGCACCAATGTGATTGTGCTGCTCTGGCAGCTGCTGCGCGACGAGCAGCTGTTCGAGGATCCATTGCGCTTTTGGCCGGAACGGCATCTGGACAAAGTTGGTGGCGCCAGCTACAATATACCGTTTAGCGCCGGGCCGCGCAATTGCATTGGGCAGCGTTTTGCGCTGCTCGAGCTCAAAACGATTGTGATTAAGTTGTTGCGCCATTTTGAGCTGCTGCCGCTGGGCGTCGATGTTAGGCCGTCGATAAAAATCGTTTTGCGTTCATCAACTGGCGTTAATTTGGGACTGAAAATGCGCTCATATGCGCATTAGCGAGCAAATCGATTGTTATCGATAAATATGCAAACACAACCACACACAGAACTGATCGCTTTTGGTTAGTTCACAATAGACACATATCGTTTGGGTGGCCGCGTAACTTAAAACTGTTCCTGGGAACAGTTACATACATTTTCCTCCCAAATTGTTTTCACTACAATTGATTTTGTTTTAATTTGTGTTATTATTTAATAAGTATTTACCATGTTCTAGATAATAGTACTCGCTCATATGCGCATTAAACGAGCAAATCGATTGTTATCGATAAATATGAAATTACAAACCCACACACACACAGGAGCAGTGATCGCACTGATCGCTTTTGGCTAGTTCACAATAGACACGGCGCCCGCGTAACTTAAACTTGTTCCTGGGAACAGTTTGGCAATACATTTGGAGTTTGGCTAATTGCACTGATTGCTTTTGGTTAGTTCACAATAGACACATATCGTTAAGGCGCCCGCGTAACGTACTGTTCCTGGGAACAGTTTGGCAATACATTTTCCCCCCAAATTGATTTCACTACATTTGTCTTTGTTTTAATTTGTGTTATTATTTAATAATTTCTTTTTTGTTGCGATTTTAACAAAACACAAGTATTTTAGTACTTGTTGTTGCTTTGCTCTAAAAGTGTTCACACGTGTCCGTAACATTTAATGGATCTACTTAATTATTAATTATCATACACACAAACATGTATTACAAATATATATATATATATATATATAAATTTATGCATAGGTACACAAGGTTTTTGTTTTCTTTCTTTCACTATTTAATTAGTCTAAAAGTAAAAACAAGCAAATAAACATAATAATAGTATAGAAAAAAAAAATATTTTTTTTATAAAACAAATGCATAACAAACAAACATTTAACAATTGTGTTTTCTTATTCAATTTTTTTTTTTTTTTTTTTTTTACAAAATTTTTGTACATTAAATTTGACTATATTATGTAAATGTTATAATTTTTTGTTGTAAATTGTACTTGGCGCAGTTTTTACTTGTTGTTGTTGTCCACAAAATATACATATATATGCATACTATACATACATACATAAATATTATGGTATTTCACAGCGTAACACTAACAGTTATTCACCTATGCATAGTAGTTGGAGTTTGGTTTATGGGGTGACAAGGAGGAGCATATACATAAGTGTAAGGTATAGATCTCTCGCCCGCTCTTACTCGTGTAGCAGTGGGCTGGACAGGCAGAGGATAGACACAAGTGTAGCTATAGTTCTCTCGCTCGCACTTACGCTCTCTAGCGTTTAACTAAGCCAATTTATAAAGGAAGTATGTACATACATACAGATTTAGTAGATATATATATATATATACATATATATGTGTGTGTGTGTGTTTGTTTATTGTATTGTATGCTTATTGCTAACATTAATTGTAACAGTCTTTTATCACGTTTAGTTTGTAGTTTTTGCCAAGCTAGGCCAGCACACATATATATGTATATATATGTGTGTGTGTGTGTGTGTGCACATACATACGTTCAGTATAAGTGTTATACATCTATATGCTAATAATTGTATTATTTTTTTTTAATGAATTAACAAACACTTTGCACTATTTCAACTAAGTTTTACGTCAAGTGTAAAGCAAAACAAAAGTAAAACAAAATTTTAAAAACTAACGAAAAAAAAAAGTAAAAAAAAAAAGAAAAACAGCCGCTCATTGAGAGTCCAGGACCCGATCCTAAAGTAGTTTTTGTTGCATGCTCACTCAAAAGTTATTGATTCCAACTAACTAGTACAAGTATATAGATTAACTAGTATATAGCATAAAGATGCTTACATTTAACACATAGTATGCTCAATTCTGCATTTATGTAAATAGTTGTTGCCACTGCAGATAAGGGGGTGGGGGGGAAGAAGGGAACATCAATATTTTCACCTCATCTAACGGTATGTACAATATGTATTGGGGGAGGGAGAGAGGCAGAAGGAGGAACATCAATCTTTTCACCTCATCTAACGGTATGTACAATATGTATGTATATATGTGTTACGTTACGTTACGTTTTGAAACCAGTTTTGGATGGAGCAAAAGATAATTGATCTTAGTTTTGAGTTCGTTATCGGATAAGTTCAGATTTACGTCAAGTTAAGCATATATATATATATGTATATATATCTTCTACTTCTGCAAGGGCATTTAATCTTCGGCTTGCCGGAGCTTAGCTGTTCCTCTCTTGTTTGCTCAACATTAACATTAACATTAACATCAACATTACCATTAACATTAACATTAACATTAACATTAACATTAACATTAACGTTAACATTAACATTAACATTAACATTAACGTTAACATTAACATTAACATTAACATTAACATTAACTTAACATTAACATCAACATTAACATTAACATTGACATTAAAATTAACTTAACATTGACATTAGCATTAACATTAACATTACCATTAACATTAACATTAACATTAACATTAACATTAACATCAATATCAACATTACCGTTAACATTAACATCAACATTAACATTAACTTAACATTAACATCAACATTAACATTAACATTAACATTAACTTAACATTGACATTAGCATTAACATTAACATTAACATTAACATTAACTTAACATTAACATCAACATTAACATTAACATTGACATTAACATTAACTTAACATTGACATAAGCATTAACATTAACATTAACATTAACATCAATATCAACATTACCGTTAACATTAACATCAACATTAACATTAACTTAACATTAACATGAACTTAACATTAACATTAACTTAACATTAACATCAACATTAACATTAACATTAACATTAGCATTAGCATTAACATTAGCTTTACGTTCCCAAAGGATTCAACTCGCGATTGTTGTTGTTTCTATATTGTTTTAGTTTGTTGCTCCTTCTGCTCCTGCTCCTCGATTGTTGTTGTTGCTGCTGCTGTTTCCTTGTGTTTCGCTTTCGCGAGCTGCTTTCGTGATCGCCTTGCTTTGGAGCTGCTCCTCGAAATCGCACTTGATGTTCACATACTCCTTGCTCTGCTTCTGATGCTCCTCCTAATCCCCAAGAGAATTTCGATTAGTATCAAGGAAATAAAGTTGAGGAGGATAATATCTACCAGGATCTCATCGATGCGCTGAGTGGCATCGGGCAGCTCATACCGATTGCTCTGATCCCGCAGCTGGGCGGCGACGTTCATTTGCTGATCCAGATCCCGCTGGATCTGCTGCAGTGAATTGTGTATCACGTCCTCAATATCTGCTGGAAGTAAACGAAACAACATGAAATCGTTTCTCTCCCTCTCCCTCTCTCTCTCCCTCTCTGTCTTACCTGTGCTGGGTATGAAGCGTCTTTTGGCTAGCTTCACATCATCATTGTCCAGGACATCGGGAGCGGCGCTGCTACGCTTAAGCGTGACGGAAGCATTTGCCTGACAGTAGTCGCAGTCGCCGTCACCCAAGCAGCGGCACTTGGGATCCAGGAGCAGCGTGGAGGGAGCAGCCGAGGTGGCGGAAGCGGAGGAGGCGTTGTTGGAGTGCAGTCCTCGCAGATGCTTGGCCGCTGTGACATTGACCACGCTGACGCTCTTCGATATTGATGACTTCACCGATGACGTCTCGGGCGGCACAAGCGCCAGCGGCGGCGTCTTGGAGCTGCTCAAACGGGACTGCGACGTCGAGCTGTCCAGCAGATACGAATGGGAGCGATGGGAGTGGGAGTGAGTGGGATGGGCAACGTCAACGTCATCACCCTCACCATCACCATCCAGATCATCCCCATCCCCATCCCCTTCACCATCACCATCATCATCATCATCATCCTCATCCTCGTCATCATTATCAGCCATATGGCGCTGCGACTGCAGCTCATCATGATCCTGCTGATGGGGCACACTGCTGCGCAGATTCTGGATAAGACGCAGCACGGCTTTCTCCAGCTGCGCCGGATGCTCCGAGGCGGGTTCGTCGAGCGTGGATTGGGGTATCTGTGTATTGATGATGACCGAGAACTTCTTCTTCATCTCCTGGACACGGCGCTTGCCCTCGTCGTCGTCGAGCAGCGTATTGACGCAGACGAACGAATGCACCCGATTGGTCTCCTTGTCAATCTCCAGATATCCCTTCGACTGCAGATAGATGATGTTCCCGTTCCGCGTGAACAGACGATACGTCGACTCGCCATACGAACTATTACAGTCATACACTACAAATAGAAGGGTATTATGACTACGTTGTGCCTTTGGGTAACCCCATCAAACTCACTTTGACGCAGTGCAACAATGACCCAACGCACATCGTCGTTGTGCATGAACGTAAAGGGATTCAGATTGCGCACCTCGTCGGTCATGTAGCCGGCAACGATGCCGATCCGTTGATCGCAATCGATGATCCGGCCATCGATTAGGTGGCGTGTGCGATACTCCAGCGTATTGGCATCGAACAGACGATTAACGATCTTGGGCGGACGGATAATACGAGCACAAGCAGTGAGTACCTGCAAGCCAAATGGTTATTAAACGTTCTCTAGCGTAAGGTATCGATACTTACGATATCGTTGCCGCTGATTGTGTGCAGCGGTATCGCATCGTCGCGTCCGCGCGTGCGGCGTATCAGTTGCAGGCTGGAGCTAAACGTATTGGAGCGCACCCCGCGTGGCGCCTCGTCGCTGCGTCGGAAACAGCCATCGATTTTCACCACCTCGTAGGCCGTGGGCTCGGAGCGGGGACCGGCGCGCGCCAGACTACACAACAAAGGAAAAGTGATGAAAAATGTGGTATCGATACTGCAGTGTGGTATCGATACTGCAGAATGGTATCGATACAGCAGTGTGGTATAGATACTGCAGTGTGGTATCGATACAGCAGTGTGGTATCGATACTGCAGTGTGGTATCGATACAGCAGTGTGGTACCGATACTGCACTGTGTTGCGTGATCGCACTGCTTTGCGTGATCGCACTGCTTTGCGATATATCGATATATTTGCTTACCGCACACGAAAGCTGCGCCTATCGTCACGCAATTTACGATCGATATAATCCTCTTCGGTTTTGCTGCGCGCCCGCGGCTCTCCACCACCGTCATGATCATCGTCGTCCGTCGGCTCCGCATGCGCATCAAAGAGATTCTCGAGGTCGGCGGGTATCAGCTGTTGCTTGAGCATTTCATGGTCATCGGGATGCGCTATCTGCAGTATGCTCTGGCCATACAAATCCGTTTGACAGTGGCCCAGATGCTGTTCGATGCTCGATGATATCAGCAGGATTTGGCCATGACAGGTTAGCGTTAGAAAGAAGCTATCCAACATTCCCATCAGTGTGTCCGTTACTTGGGGTCGTTGATCGTTCAGCGTTTTTCCGAACACTAAACAAAAACAAAAACAACTTTAATTTTGTATTGCATGAAAAGTGGCGCATTTTGCACAGTCTGGCAACACCAGCAGCAAACCGTTGCATTTAGAGTTACCAAACTGTGAAAGTTTGAGAAGGATAGAAATGGCAAATCGTTGCACTTGGAGTTACCAAACTGTGCATGTTTGAGAAGGATTGCAATTGCAAACCGTTGCATTTAGAGTTACCAAACGGTGAAAGTTTGAGAAGGATTGCAATTGCAAACCATTTAGAGTTACCAAACTGTGAGAGTTTGAGAAGGACTGCAACTGCAAACCGTTGTATTTTAGTTACCAAACTGTGAAAGTTTGAGGGGGATTGCAATTGCAAACCGTTGCATTTAGAATTACCAAACGGTGAAAGTTTGAGAAGGATAGCAATTTCAAACCGTTGCATTTAGAGTTACCAAACGGTGAAAGTTTGAGAAGGATTGCAATTGCAAACCATTTAGAGTTACCAAACTGTGAGAGTTTGAGAAGGACTGCAACTGCAAACCATTGCATTTAGAGTTACCAAAATGTCAAAGTTTGAGGGGGATTGAAATTGCAAACCGTTGCATTTAGAGTTACCAAACTGTGAAAGTTTGAGAAGGATAGCAATTGCAAGCCGTTGCCTTTAGAGTTACCAAACTGTGAGAGTTTGAGAAGAATTGCATTTGCAAACCGTTGGCTTTAGAGTTGCCAAACGGTGAAAGTTTAAGAAGTACTGTAATTGCAAACCGTTGCATTTAGAGTTACTAAACTGTGAAAGTTTGAGGGGGATTGAAATTGCAAACCGTAGGCTTTAGCGTTACCAAACGGTGAAAGTTTGACAAGGATTGCAATTGCAACTGTTTCGATAAGATTTTATTTTTATATATTTGCTTACCGTATTTGAGCCGCAGTCCGTGCGCTGCGAAACGCAACACCGCCGTTTTGTCAACACGTCGCGGCGACTCAGCGACATGGGGCACCATTGTCGATAGCTCCTGTATGGAGCCATTAAGCTTGTCCCGGCGATTTTTCTCCGCCCGGTTACGTGCCTCACGACCGCTGTGAATACAAAGCACCAGGAAGCGCAGGGATTAATTAATTTTGCAATGTACTTGAATACATAATAGCAACGATGAGCAAGGGGGAGGGGGAGTGGGAGGGGGTGGTGTTGGTGGTGCGAATAGGGCGATAGGGCTTACGGGCGGCATTTACTCATAGTATAAACCGCATGACACAACAGTCTAGGCACTCACAAACACACACACACACACACACAGAGACAAATTTTTACATGGGAATGACAGACAGCTCAATAGCTGTCAATAATAATCAGCTAGAAGTGCAGTTAAACGACGTCGCAGTCGCCGTCGCCGTCGCTCCCGGCTACTGGTTGAGCGATCCAAGTGCAAAGCAGACGAACATGGCGCCAAACTTTCGAGTGTTAGAGGGAGACGGCAATAGAGGGTGACACAGGCATTGCCGAATTTAAGCAACGATTAACTCACTCCACTCTTTTGAGTTTTTTTGTTTTTTTTTGGGCAGGCTGTCAATTCCCAGGTGACGTACATGTATGTATGAGTAATTCATGCGGAAATATGAGAACATGTTCGATTATCGTTGTTGTTGTTGTTGTAATTGCCCACTCGGATGTAATAATGTTTAAAACGCAATTGCAAAAGAAGAAACAACAAAAATGACATGTAGTTTTGTTAGTTTTGCTAAAAACGCACACACACACACATACAGTAAGTGTGAAACAAGAAAAGAAGAAAAAAAAGAAACAACAACAAAACCAAACATGAACTTGCAAAAATGAAAAGGCGTAAAAACTTTGTAACGAATTTACTTAAGTGCACGCACACACACACACACATGGAGTGGGGGTGAGAGAGTGAGAGAGAAAATACGCAATTGAATGTTTGGAATTACCCTGTATATTTGTACCCAGCTAAGGGTATTTGAATTTATGAGTGCAATTGTGAATTGAACAATTGTGAATATGCGTTTATACATACATACATATATACGAATCGCTGACTAAACTTAATAACAAAACAATTTATATTGTTAATAGGTTTTAGAGCTTATAAATAATAAATGTATGTTAATTGAAAATGTTAGATTTAACATAGGGTAAACTGTATAAATCATATTTAACATTTTGCAAAGCTTACATACATACATACATATACATATGTATGTGTATATGTGTATGCATCCCATACATATTCAATGGTGCATTAAGACACAAATGGCTGCACAATAACAATTTTGTAGTATAATGCGAATTCAAGTGCAATTAAGCCAAGCGAGCGAACACTGAAGACGACACCCTGTGCTACCCACAGGGTGGCTGCAGCGATGCGATTTCAAATACACATACATACATGAAAACAGGGGCGTGTTGCGGTGTGTGTTAAGTTGTGTGTTGCCCTTGAGACACGACGCTCACTTTGATGGCTTTTGTTCGTTTGTTTTTCGTTTTTTGTTTTTTGTTAAGGGCGTCGGACACTTCAAGTGGTTAGACGAGGAAGTGCATGGTCTTGACTACTTTGTAGCTGATTGCGGGACTCCCTTTCTCGCTCTCTCTCTCTCTCGCTCTCACTCTGCATTAAGTATGTACCCAGTTGTACACACATACATAATTAAATACATGTATGTGTGTATGTGTATTATTTGTTTATTTATCATGCTGCATTCGCAATTATACTCAACACACACACACACATACACACACACCGCAATCTGTTGACGTTCTCAGCCATTGCTTTGCGCTCTCCCTCTCTCACACACACAGAGCACAGTGTGGGCTTGTCTATTTCTCGCGCTCGTTCGATTGTTCTCGTCTGATTTGTTGATTTGTTTTGAATGCGCAACAATGTAATGGTGTTGTTCTCGACACTCTTCTCGATTACTGTACTTCCACAATGCATAGTACTTGCTTGCTTGCTCGCTCTCTCTCCCTTTATCTTGGTGGATTGCAGCATTGACCTTGAACGCTGTGCAGAAATGAATACGCAACCTAACGGATTTATTGTGGACTGAATGCAAATGCAAATGATCGACTACTAAATACCCTAGTAACTATTATTTATATATATATGGAATTATGAGAAATTTCTAATGCCATATATTTTCTTATAACAAATAGTGAAAAATTCATATTGATTTAAGTTAAAAACTGATATATATATATTCATGAAGTGTTGAACTTTTGGGCTCGATATGCACATACTATACTATATAGCAGATGTGCCTTGTTGCGTGGCATTATTTGTATGTAAATAAGGAAATCAAATCAGTATTGCGTATCGCTTGCTCTGTTTACGCTTGCTGCCAATCAAATTGCCCGAGTGTTGACTTGCTTTTGTAGTTGCTGAATGTGTGGTGAATTGGGTGGTGAATTGGGTGGTGAATGGGGCTAGTTTGGCTTCCACTTGTTACACTTCTTCTGCGATTCAATGTGCACGCGTGCCATAAATTTCAACGGACGATAACAAGAGTTTGCGAAAAACAAACAAATGCAGCTTATGAGTGCACTTAGACAGACAGAGAAAGGGAGAGAGAGAGAGAGAGGGGTAGAGATGTTATTAGTAGTGCTTATTACATAGAGTGGGCGGTGTGGTGGGGGGGGGGGGGGTGCATGAGCTTGTTTTGTCAATGACCAACTGGGCAAATTGCTCGTCTCGTCAATTGTGGTACGAAAATAAAATATGGGAAAAGGCGAAAAACAACATTGATAAAAATACAAAAATAATCGCGATGTGCACGCCACATGTGGCGAGGTGAGGAGTGGGTGGAGGGATTGTGGGTGAGGGTGAGGGGGGGTGGCAATCAAGTACGAAGGAACCGCAGGTGGTCAAAACAGTTCAACAATTGTAGCCAAATTGGCAATGCACGGGTCACAAAGCTGAACAGCAGGGAGGCTTCCCCAACAAATCATACGAAGCGGGGGGAGGGTGGGGAGGGAGGGGGGGAGGCGTAAGGGTGGTTATGGCTGCTTTCGACGTTTTGCTCTGATTCCATTCATAGAAAAAAAGGGGTTTGAAATTAAAGTTGTGCGAGATGAAATAATTTTGAGGTTTCCTTCCTTTCGATTGCACTTTAATCGATAGTAATCGATAACAGAGAGTGGATTAAATTTGCGTTTCCTTTCGATTGAATCGATAGTAATCGATAACAGAGAGTGAAAAATATTGAGTTTGCTTTCGATGCTTAGTTCAATCGATAGTAATCGATAACATAAATCTAAATAATTTCAAGGTTTGAGTTTACTTTCGATTGAACTTCAATCGCTAGTAATCGATAACAGATAGTGGAATAATTTTGCGTTTCCTTTCGATTTAACTGCGATCGATAGTAATCGATAACATAGAGTGGAATAATTTCAAGGGTTGAGTTTCCTTTCGATTTAACTACAATCTGTAGTAATCGATAACAGAAAGTGGAATAATTTTCTTTCGATTTAACTTTCATCGATAGTAATCGATAACATAAAGCGAAATAATTTCAAGGTTTCCTTTCGATTTCACTTCAATCGATAGTAATCGATAACAGAAAGCGAAATAATTTCAAGGTTTCCTTTCGATTTCACTTCAATCGATAGTAATCGATAACAGAGAGTGCAATAATTGCAAGGTTTGTGTTTCCTTTCGATTTAACTACAATCTGTAGTAATCGATAACAGGGAGTAGAATAATTTTCCTTTCGATTTAACTTCGATCGATATTAATCGATAACAGAAAGCGAAATAATTTCAAGGTTTGCGTTTCCTTTCGATTTAATTTCAATCGATAGTAATCGATAACAGAAAGCGACATAATTTCAAGGTTTCCTTTCGATTGTACTTCAATCGATAGTAATCGATAACAGAAATCGACATAATTTCAATGCATGTTTCTAAGGCTTTGGAGATTTGGGATTAAAATGATGTTGTCTCTTTGTCGATAACATACACAGATATCGATAACAATCGATTTGGAATTAGAGCACTTACCTATTGGATAACTGAAACATTTCCATCATTGTCTCGTGCGGATGCTGGTGGTGCGGCGAGAGCGAATGCGGATGCATTGAGGCATGTGGATGTGGATGTGGATGATGATGGGCGTGGCCAGCATTATGTGGCAGCATCCCATGAGCATATGCCGCCGCCGCACCGCCACCCGCAGGTATCGCATAGCCCGCATAACGATTGTAGGCGTTGCCCGAACCCGAACCCGAACCGGAACCGGAACCATTGCCATACGGTGCATTCGGATACCACATATTGGGATGAAAGAAGGACGAAGGAGACGATGCCACAGACTGTGTTGCCGCCTGTGATGCTGCTGCTGCTGCTGCTGGTGGTGGCGGTGGTGGTGGTGGTTGCAGCGTCTGGGAATGTGTGTATGCTCCTGCACCACCACCACCCACTGCCGATCCGGGCGTCGGATAACTGTACTGAAAGCTGGAGTTTGAGGGCGGGCGGAGCATTATGTCGCTGTTCGATGGCGTCGGAGATTGATAAAAGCTATTTGCGGCACTGCCACCAGTACCATAATCCGAATCCGTATACCCATCGTCTAGTTCCAGTTCCGGATCACGTTCCGGCGTACAATCCACTGCTCCATCCGGTGACCAGGCATAGTGCGACTGCGACTGCGACTGCGACTGTCCGTGTGGATCATCAAAATAGGGAATGTCATCTGTTTTGAGATCTTCCAGGTTCGCCGGAGTCGTCGGAGTCTCCGCCTTGACGCTCGACTGACTCGATTGGCTGGTCGTCCTGGTCGCTCCTTTCGCCGGCCGCTTCACATACGCATCGCGAGCGCTCATTTTGTGGCTTCTGTTGTTCTTCTTCCTAACCGGGGCGCTGCAAAGTGAAGAAAGGGAAAGAGGTTAACTTAGTGTTATATGGTATATGTATAACCCAAAGGTAGAGTACACTACAAGAAACAAGTAAGAAGGATCAAGTTGAGAAATCGCGACTAAACGAAACCCGCGTACAGTTAGTGCTTGCAAGTATGTGTGTTGCATACTGGACTTAACTTCAATGCTCCATATATCCGGTGTTTGCCAACCGATTTCCATAAAAATTTAATAGTTTGTCATTATTTCGTCGTCTGTTTGAAACGTCGTCTCAAAGTTTTCCAAATTTAAGATTTTGTTGTTATCGATAACAGGAAAAGTTATCGATAATTTGAAAAAATTGCACAGATTGTCATTATTTTGAGTAATTTTTCAAACGCAATTTCAAATTTTTCAAAGTTCAAGATTTTATTGTTATCGATAACAGGAAAAGTTATCGATAATTTGAAAAAATTGCACAGATTGTCATTATTTTGAGTAATTTTTCAAACGCAATTTCAAATTTTTCAAAGTTCAAGATTTTATTGTTATCGATAACATGTGTATATCGTAAACAAATCGAAAATTTGAAGAAAAAAAATTGCACAAATTGTCATTCCTTCGAGTAATTTTTCAAACGCTATCTTAAAGTTTTCCAAATTCAAGATTTTGTTATCGATAACATGTGTATATCAAAAACCGGAAAAGTTATCGAAAACATATCGACTCGACTGTTGATGCTGAACAAGAATATATATACTTTATGGTTTCAGAAATGCTTCCTTCTGCCTGTTTAATGCCCTTATACCCTTTCTAAGCCATTTTCAATGGGTATTTGGTTTAACCATGAATCTATGCTTACGTTTTTCCAGACTAATCCCACATTCAAATCTGAACACGCTAACCTTGCTCGATATTCATGTTGAAATGAAAAAAAAAAAAAACAAACTTTCCAATGTTAATAATTGATCGCAAGGTTATTTTGTTTATAGTTGGAGCTCCAGAATAATCCAACATTCAGTTGCGAACACGCAATCGAAGATTTTGGAATGTGTGCCCCAAGCTATTGTTCATCTATATATGGAACAAATAAAAATTATTTATTTATGCGTCTCGAGTTCGTCGAGGAAAAGCTGAAAAATCTTTGCAAAGAAAATAAATTCTTTGGAGCGGAACAACAATAAAACGAAGCTAAGGCGTGAGAGAGTAAATACCCCAATACATATACATACACATACACATACACATATACACGTACACATATACATGTACATATGTATGTGGCAATTATATAGTCATATTTGAATATGAATTACAGGGTATTTGCAGTTGCATGCAAATATTTCAAATATTTTCAGAATACAATTAATTGTTTTGTTGTTGGTTTTTTTTTTATAATTTATTTGCTTGTGTATTGTTGTTGTTGTTGCATGTCATGTAGCAAATAAACTAATATATATATATATATTTTTTTTTAGACGATACGATATATATTTTGTCTTACTCCAAGTTTATTTTCGTGCAAGCTTTTCAATTTAAAATAGATTTAAAAAAGCAACAACAACAACAAAATGCCCTGCAATTATATAATTAGAAATTCTTTAGCAACATTTATTGACTTTTTCAAAGACTTTTGTCATTTTTATACCCCGAACCCATTGAAAATGTGTTAGAAAGGGTATAATGGGTTTGTGCAAAAGCATGTAACAGGCAGAAGAAAGCATCTCCGAGGCCATAAAGTATATATATTCTTGATCAGCATCAACAACCGAGTCGATATGTTTTCGATAACTTCTCCCGTTTCCGATATACACATGTTATCGATAACAACAAAATCTTGAATTTCGAAAATTATATATATTCATGATCAGCATCAACAGCCGAGTCTATATGTTTTCGATAACTTTTCCCATTTTCGATATACACATGTTATCGATAACTAAATCTTGAATTTGGAAAATTATATATATTCTTGATCAGCATCAACAGCCGAGTCGATATGTTTTCGATAACTTATCATGTTTCCGATATACACATGTTATCGATAACTAAATCTTGAATTTGGAAAATGATATATATTCTTGATCAGCATCAACAGCCGAGTTGATATGTTTTCGATAACTTTTCATGTTTTCGATATACACATGTTATCGATAACAATAAAATCTTAAATTTGGAAAACTTTGAAACGACGTTGGAAAATATAGAGGAAATAATGACAAACTGTTAAATTTTAATTGAAATTGATTGAGAAATAACGGAGATATGGACAATTGAAGTTAAGTCCAGTATAGAGTATATTCGTACACACACGCACTGACTGTAAGCGTACAGTATAATGTTCAGGGTATAGTCTAGTTGAGATTTTTCGACTAGAGCCTTCTTAATTGTTTTTTTGCAGGGTATGCTCTAGTCGTTTCTATATTGTCTATTCGATGATTTAATGATTAGGCTCGTAAAATTCTAGAAGCGATAAACGCTTTTCAAACTCATAGTCCAAGTCTTTATGTGTCATACACATATGTATATATATAGCATACTATATAGGCAAGTGCTGCCTATAAATAATACTCTTTATACTTATGCAAAAGCGAAATGAGTATACATACATACATATAGATATATATATATATATATATATATGTATATGTCCAGATGATATCTTTGAACTATATTTATATACTATTTACTTTTCACTTTGCCATTTTGCTTTGTCGCCTTTCGTTTCGTTTCATTTCATTCCGTTTCGTTTCGTTTCGTTTGACTTATAGCAAAGGTTATTTTCGCTTATTTGTTTGTCTTTGTTTTTGTTTTTGTTTTATTTTTGTTTATCGTTTTGCGTTTTCGATATTCAAGTGTTAGTTTTTTTAATTGACAGATTACTAAAAGGCAGATCGTATGTCTTAGTTTTATGGCGGGGAGGGACGGTCAATCACCTTACAATGTTGCAGAAGCAACGAGAAACAAATACGAAGATTCAAGACGACCAGCAGATACCCTGAAACCTTGACCTAGCACAACGGAACTCCAATTTTCGATATATGCGCTGTTTCGCAATCGTTTCGTTTATCGATAACATGCTTGTGTGCATATCGAAAATGCAACAAGTTATCGATAATAGTGGTATAGTGAAGTTTCGTTTATCGATAACATGCTTGTATGCATACAACAAGTTATCGATAATAGTGGTATAGTGAAGTTTCGTTTATCGATAACATGCTTGTATGCATATCGAAAACGCAACAAGTTATCGATAATAGTGGTGTAGTGAAGTTTCGTTTATCGATAACATGCTTGTGTGCATACAACAGGTTATCGATAATAGTGGTATAGTGAAGTTTAGTTAATCGATAACATGCTTGTATGCATACAACAAGTTATCGATAACAGTGGTATAGTGAAGTTTCGTTTATCGATAACATGCTTGTATGCATACAACAAGTTATCGATAATAGTGGTATAGTGAAGTTCGATCGATAACTTCTTCTGCCTGTTACATACATTAGCACAAAACCATTATACCCGGTTCCAATACATTTCATTGGCTTAGGGTATCAACATAAACAATCAAAAGCTTTATTTTGCTAACGGCTCGGTCAGACAGAGGACGACACCTTTAATGGAGAGAGTCAAACGATAAGGCAAACAAACAAACTTCAGACAAACGATCAAAGTCATAAGTGATTTTGATACGCTTCCGTTTTTTTGCTTTGCACTTGTATGTGAGAACGGTGACAAATTAGGGAACTGTAGGGAAGAGCGAGACAGAGAGCACAGACTCTTTGTCTCATTGAGCTAGCTAACTGTCAACTGTCAACTCTCCACTTAATACTCACCACTCTCGCTTACACTACACATGTGAGCATTGCGTATAGCATCAATCAGAATGCAAATACAATTGGGAGAGACAGAGAGCTTCTGTTCTGTGTGTGTGTGTGTGCGTCTTTGCTTTGCCCATTGTAATTATGCATATATGTACGTGTGTGTGTATGTATGATACATATGCACGTGTGTATCTATTTATGTTGGTATGCCAATTATAATCTTCATACGCGTGAACGCAGACTTTTAAGTTGTTAAATTGTTGTTGATAAGCCGTGAAAAGCAGTTCGTGCTTGTCTTCTTATTTGTTGCAGCCCTCTCAGTCTAACACACGCACTCGTCACGCGCCCTTAGTCTCTCTGTCTGCTGCTAGATAAGTAACTGTAACCATAACGATTCAGCCCAGACGCCCACCACCAGGTGTTGTTGTTGCTTTTTGCTTTTTGTTTGTTTGAGGCTTAACTCAACCAAAGACGTTGCCAGACTGACAGCAGCTTTACACACACACACACAGCGTGATGGTGGGTGGGCAGAGAGTGAGAGTATGTATTAAATATGTAGGTTAGGAGTCACAGCAACAACTGCTCAACATAGATACATACATACTCAAATACATACAAATAGACGAATAACCAAAGCAAAAATCAATTACACTTACATGTTTTGCGCTCTTTCTTATATTTCTGCATGAAGTGCGCTTCTTCTTATTATTATTCTAATTGTTGTTGTTTGCTGTTGTTGAAGCTTTTGCTGCCGCTGCTACTGCGCTGCTAGGCGTTGGTTTTTCTTCTGCTTTCTTTTATTATTTGCCGAAATATTTTGCTTGTTTGTTTATATTCTTGCGCGGCTGATGCTGCTGCTGCTGCTAGTAGTTGTTGTTTGTTGTTGTTGTTGGCTTCTGCAGTCTGAGTTGAGCTTTGAGTTGTTCCTGTTACGTATGTATGTATGTTTGTGTGTATACATATGCACACGCATGTTGTTTGTATATACACTAGCCCATAGAAATGCAAGCGGTATATGTATAACTGTTTTATAATTATTTTTTGGTATTTTTTGGTTGGTTTTGTTGTTTTGCTTGTTTATTTTGTATATTCTTGTTGCTGCAGCTGCTGATATATTTTTTTTTGGGAGTTGTTTTTATATAGTATATATTTTAATTTTTGTTTAATATTTGTACAGCTGTTGCGTTTTTGAAGTAATTGTTGTTTTTATTGTTTTATTGTCACACTGCCGTTTGCTGGTGTACATTGTTGTTGTTGTTGTTGTTGTTGTTGTTGCTGTTTAACTCATTGCAAACTCTAAAAAAAAACACAAAAAAAAAATTTGTTTGCTTCGTTGTCGACACACACACACATAAATAAAAAAACGTTTTTCAAAAAACATTTAAATATGTTTTTAATTTATTTTAAATTACACTTTTAACACTTTTTTTTTCTCTCTTTTTATGGCTTTACTTGAGTTTTAATACGCATTTGACTTTGTTGTTGTTGTTGCTAATTAAAAAAACAAAAAGAAGAAGAAGAAGCAACATACAAAAAAAATCAATAAAATGTGTTATTTTAATATATGTATGTATGTACATAATATGTATGTATGTACATAATATGTATGTATGTACATAATATGTATGTATGTACAGCTAAACTGTTTTTGTAATTCTTTTATTTGTCACCTGTTGCTAATTTTGTTTTTGTTTTTGTTGTTCAAAGTAATAATAAGATCAAAAACAAAAACAACACCGAAAAAAAACGCTAAAGCTTTAAAAACCGGTTGAAGCTGCGTCTTTGTTTGTTTCATTTAGCACCCAAAAGCTAGTTTGTGCGTTTATGTGTGTATGTGTGTGTGTGTGTGTGTTTGTGTTTGTGTGTTTTGGGTGGAAGGAGAAAAAAAGTTCTGTTACGAGAGCTTTGACTTTTGAGTTTGGCACATGCATTTCCGTATGCGTGTGTGCGTGCGTGCGTACATGCGTGTGTGTGTGTGTGTGTGTGTGTGTGTTTGTGCTGCTTATAATAAACAGTTATACAAACTGTATAAGAGCATAACAAAAACAATGCTGGGTTGTTTTGTTGTTGGATTTTGTTTTGATTGCAAAATAAAACAAAGCCACGCATAGAGAATATGTCAAGAGGGAGGAGGGAGAAGGGGGGATTAGTTTCAAGTTTGTTGTTTTTGGGTGGTAAACAAGAGGTAATAAAAAAACAAAAACAATTTGCGGCCTAATTTCTAATAAACAAACGCAAAACAAAACCAAAAACTACGTAATGAGAAATTACCAGAACAAGTAGAACGAAAAAGAAGAAGAAGCTGAAGAAACAGCCAGCAGTTTGCCAGTGACAGTGACACTGGTCTGGGTCAATCACCTGGGTCGCAGTCGCCGTCGCCGTCGCCGTCGCAGCCAACACTCTCTCTCTCTTTCTCTCACACTCGCTTGCTTGCTTGTAGTATTTGCATTACGTTAAAGTGCCGTAAGAGCGGGCGGGCAAAAAAAGGCAAAACAATTGCTAGACGCGAGACGCAGATAATCGCTAAACAAAAACAAAACAACAACAACAATGAACGAACGTTTGCTTTCAGCATAAAACAAAACCTCAGAAAAAAAAAAGTAAAAAAAAGAACCAAAAATAAATTATATAATATTCGCGCCCTGCTTTGTGTTCTCGTCTATTCTCGCAGTTTATCACTTCCCCTCTCCCTCGCGCACCCGCACCCACCTTAGCGACACGCACACACCACAACAGCATTTGTTTACGTTTCGCCGTTTCGTGTAAGTGTGTGTGTGTGTGTGTGCTAACGGTAAGGCGCACTCAAAACTGAGCCAAAGCTGGCGTTGTTATATTACGTATACCAGAGACAGCTGCATTAGTGTGTGTCTGCCTGTCTGTCTGTGTGTGTGTGTGTGTGTGTGTGACGACTAGTTTATAAATAGAGCTAAAGATGTGACAGTCTCTCTGATTGCTGTTGTTGTTGTTATTAGGAGCGCATGATTGAATGCCCAAACTGTTATAACTCATAAACATATTAATCATGAATTATATTCTTTGGCTATTTTCACATCCTGTGACACATACACACACACATTCTGTCCTTGTACTTTTTATACCCTTAACCCATTGAAAATGGGTAAAAGGGTATAATGTATTTGTGCAAAAGTATGTAACAGGCAGAAGGAAGCATCTCCGACCCCATAAAGTATATATATTCTTGATCAGCATCAACAGCCGAGTCGATATAGCCATGTCCGTCTGTCCGTCCGTCCGTCTGTCCGTCCGTATGTATGAACGCGTCGATCTCAGAGACTATAAGAGCTAGAGACTCCAGATTTGGTATGTAAGCTCGCCTAATCCCTAGGCAGTACAAGTTTGTTTTAGATTTTCGATAACTCTTCTCCTTTCCGATATACACATGTAATCGATAACAACAAAATCTTCAATTTAGAATACTTTTTGATGCAGTTTGAAAGATTAGACTAAATAAAGACAACATGTGAAAATTTTATTGAAATCGGCTGAAAAACACTGGAGATATGGAGTATTGAAATTAAGAAGGTATGCCCTATACGCGTATACATACAGCCACTCACACATACTTGCAAGCACTGACTGTATGCGTAAATTATAGGGTTAAGGGTATAGTCTAGTCGGGATTTCTCGACTAGAGCCTTCTTACTTGTTTTTTTATTTATTTTTTATTTAGATAATAAAAAACAAATAATCATTCTCAAAAGGTTTGTTTTTAAGATTCCTCCCACCACCCCCGTACACCCACCATTCCTTTTGCTCTCTGTCATTCTGAGCATCTTAACTCTCTTCTGCCGCTGCGCTGCCGCTGCTTCTGCTGCCTCGACCTGGCCTAACGACAAAAGCTGAGCGCCGACAGCGGCGTTGATGTTAACAACAACAAAAACAACGGCGACGACGACATCAGGTGGTAGCTGCTACTGCTGCTGCCGTCAATTCGCCGTCGCAAAACCAAAAATAGCTTAGCACACACACACACACATACAGAAAAGACATACAGACAACAGAGTTTTGTTTGTACAACGTGTGCATATTTATATGCGAGTAGTTTTCTCAATTAAGCACGTTCGATATCAATAAGTTTTGTTCTTATTGTTATTGCTACTGTTACTGCTACTGCTACTGCATTGTTTTCATTATTCAATTGTTTACGTAGCGACTACGTACAGATCACGCAACGTATGCGTAATCAGTTCAGTGCCAAAATCAGGAAACACTTGTTGTTACTGCTTCTCTCTCTTGCTCTCTCTCAAAAGCTCAGTTCATTGAGTGATGCTGAATAAAATGATAATATGCATGTGAGAGCATGTCTGCTTTTTGTGATCGACGCGACTCAATTTGCTTATCTCCGCTTACATACATATGCATACATATATGTATGTATATTACAGCAGCTCGCGTCTGTGTGTGCGTGCATGAGTTTTGGAAACGGTAAGGTAAGAAACTTTGAGCAGCTGCTTTTATTATTGTATTGGTGAGCACTTGCTATGTTTATCTACGAGCTCTCTCTCGCTCTCTCTCTCAGCGCTCAACGCTCTGTTTTGTATGCGAGCAGCGAGGCGACGCGACGTCAGCAATAATTTTTTGTGTGTGTTCCGAGTAGACAACAAAATAATGATACTTATAATACGAAAACTGTAAATGCCAGCCTGTATGTGTATGCAACAATGAGCTAATTGTTATTTTATTTTATTTTTTTTTTGTTGAATTAATAACATTTTAAACGTTTGCCGCTGTCGCAGTCGAAGTTGCCGTTAGCCGTTGGCGCCGGCGTCGACGACACTTTTGACATGCGTTCAAATTAAAGAAGTAGAACAAGCAGTTCGAAAGTCGAAGAAAAAAACAAAAACAACAAAACTAGCAAACACCAAAATAAAATCAAACGAAAATGAAATAAAATAGAAATATACGAACCGCATACACACACACACACGCACGCATAGCAAAATAGAAAGAAAAAAAAACCGAAATATAAAACCTTGAAAACCACACAACAACAACAATAATAAAAAACCGAAAAAACTTTATTAGACTTTTAATGAGTGCGTTTTGTTCGTCGTTGTTGTTGTTGTTATTGTTATTGCTGCCTATTGTTTTTAATCTCATGTTGCTTATTGTTGTTTTTTGTTTTTCTTGCTTTGATATTTTGATTGATTTGGCGGCAGATAAAAGATAAATAAATATTTTATTTCAGCCAAAAATTGTTGTGAAAAAATGCAAAAGCAACTCGACAAATACGAAAGCGAATAAGCCAAATACAAAAATAAAACCGCAACAACAACAAAAAGTTAAACTGGAAATACATTATGTTAATTTTTGTTGACTTGTCTCTGTGTGTTGGTGTGTGTGTGTGTGTGTGTGTGTGTTGGTGTGTGCCATACAAAAATTAATAAACACACACACATATACACATATACACAAGGCGCACATGGGCACGTACAAGCGACATGTGTACATTATGGTGTGTACGTATGTATATGTAACACATACATATATATGCATTTCTATGTTGTTATATGTTATATATTTTTTTCTTGCAGAGCTGCTCTCACAATCCGTTTCTAATGCTCAAGATGGCGTTGTTATCTTCAGCTGACACACACACACACACACACACACACACACACACGCATATGCATTTTTTGAGCAATTGTTGCACATTTTCGATTACCGATATACATTGTACACCGATTGCACATACCAATTGTGATCTCGATTTTGAGTTCGATGCCCACATTTAAGCGGCGCGCGCGGCCCCGAAACCGAACGAAACAGCGAACGCGAGAGAAGAAAAAAAATAAAAATAAAAATATATATATATAAATATATGTGTATATATGTATAATAGTTACGAAGACGGCGGCGACGTTAAACGCGAACGCAGAAAACAGAAACTGAAATACACAACAATTGAAGCTGAAGCTGAAAGCGAAGCCAGCTATCGAACAAGCGGGCGAACGAGCGAACGAGCGAGCGAGCGACCGAGCGTGCGTTCGACGTCCGAACAAACCGCTACAGAAACAGAAATTAATTATATTGAAATCACAAACTAAACTAATCAGCCCAAGCAGCACTAGCTCGGCTGCCGCGAGCGAGCGAGCTTCGGCACCAACACGGCGAACGGCGAACAGTGCGAGAGAGAGAGCAGGCGAGCGAAAGCACTTTGCGGCGAGAGCGTTTGTTAGAGTGGGCGGGCGCTAAAGAAAAACTGCACACTGCCGAGACCCTAAAGGATAAGACGAACAAAAAAAAAGATGAAAAAAACGACAAGGGAAAGAAAAACAACAAACAAACACGGACACACACTTGACGCAACTTTCAAATGTGTTGCGTTGCCGGCGGCAACGATCTATGTTCAAGTTTGAACATTATTTTTATTGTTACAGCAACAAAAACTACGCGGCTGATAGAGAGCGTGCAAGAGCGAGAGAGAGCGAGAGAGTGTATGCTGGCTGACGTTGAGCTTTTGAACTGAACGAAGCACACATACACATACACAACAAACAAGAACAACAACAGGCGCCATGCCACACAAATATTTACATCTAAGTATTTACATATACATATTTGTTTGTTTGTTTGTTTTGTGTTATTTTTTGTGTTATTTTTTAAATACACTGCATTTGCTGTACCTACGAAAAGTTGTTGTTTTTTTTTTTCTTTTGATTACTTTCGCGGCGGCGTTGACGTCTTTGGACTTGGACTGCTGCCGACCGACTAGCGTCCAGGAGCAACAGCAACAGCGACTTTAGCGGCAGGTCCAGGCCGGGCCGGGCCAAGCCAGGACGCGGAGGCGTTAAATGCCATAGCAGCTGAGCCCATTTTTGGCTCAAAAGCTTTTGGGGAAAGCTTTTGCTGCTTCTATTTTCATGGTCAAAGATGTTTTTTTTTTTTGGGTGTTTTTTGGTTTTTGTTTTGCTTTTGTTTGAGCATAAGCTCTGCCGTGCTTTGCCTTCACGGCGTATACGCAATATTTGTTGAACTTTGCTCTGAGCGCCCCCTTGTCACTCTCTCTCTCTCTTATACTTAGGCAACTGTGTGCGTATGAATATACTCCAAAAGTGGATGCTTTGTAATGGGAGCTCATAAACAGCACGCAAGTTACTCGACATTTTGCGAACCCTTCGTTAAATCAGTTCTGTCTATGCATGAAATGTTGAACTTAACTGAGAGAGTGCCGCATTGGAAAGTATTAGACTGACACCAACTATGCATGTATGTAGTAGTTAAAAATATATTTAAACACAAATGTGTAACTTTATTGTTGTAACTGAAGCGCTTTAAGATATCCTTAAAAGCATGCTATGCTTTTTCATTGGTTGTTTTTGCCAAACAGTCAAACACAAACGTGTAACTTTATTGTTGTAACTCAAGCGCTTTAAGTTATCCTTAAAAGCATGCTATGCTTTTTCATTGGTTGTTTTTGCCAAACAGTCAAACACAAACGTGTAACTTTATTGTTGTAACTCAAGCGCTTTAAGATATCCTTAAAAGCATGCTATGCTTTTTCATTGGCTGTTAGCTCGTTGCTTGTTTTTGCCAAACAGTTAAACACAAACGTGTAACTTTATTGTTGTAACTCAAGCGCTTTAAGATATCCTTAAAAGCATGCTATGCTTTTTCATTGGTTGTTTTTGCCAAACAGTCAAACACAAACGTGTAACTTTATTGTTGTAACTCAAGCGCTTTAAGTTATCCTTAAAAGCATGCTATGCTTTTTCATTGGCTGTTAGCTTGTTGGTTGTACTTGAATGTCTTGATAGCGTTTGCATATTATAACAAAAAAATGTAGGCATATTGTATTGTTTTTATTCTTTTAATAAATGATCACATTTTTAGTTGGCTTAAAGTGCGAATTGGCAGTTAAGTTCTTGTTTGGCGCCATTTCGCTGTTCGTTTTTGAACAGTGCTGCTAATGTTAACAGCACTTACTTTAACATTTTGCATGTTGCTTTCTAACAGAGTGCGGTTAATGTTAACAGCACTTACTTTAACATTTCTTATATTTGCTTTTAACAGATGTTTATGTTTGCTTTTAACAGAGTGCGGCTAATGTTAACAGCACTTACTTTAACATTTCTTATGTTTGCTTTTAACAGAGTGCGGTTAATGTTTAACATTTTTCATGTTGCTTTTAACAGAGTGCGGTTAATCGGTTAACCGTGCGATCGATAACATATCGAACTTACTAACCTGACTGTACCCATTAATATTAACTGATGAGTTAGCCTTCACGCAGGACATTGAGTTCCTCGGGAATGGCATAAATGCGCAGCTGTTTCTCCATCATGACATCCTGCAGATTGGCCAGCTCCGGCGGCACATACGTCACCCCATCCATATAGAGTCCCTTATCCCAAGGACACTCATCCAGGGCCATTAACAGACAGCTCTTGCTGCGCTCAAAGCTAGTCTCCGTCGTGGACAGGCAGCGCAAATACATACGCCAATACAAGGAGTTGCGACGCAGGATCGCATACTGTTCGGCTTCAAAGGACGAGCGATGAGGATTCGTGGGCAGCAAGGACTCGAAGAGATTGAGCAAACGGTTGCGCAACAGTTGCGACAAATGCACATCCTCAAGCTCGAGCTGCTGGAAACGGCAACGTGCGGCAACCACCAGATGCAACAAGGCCAGGATGCCCGCTTGGGTGTGTATGAGCCGTGTCCTGAGCTTATACCAGGGCAGCGAGGAGAGGGTGGAGCAACGCTGCAGCAAGGCCAAGTTGCGCGGAAACTCCTGCAGCGATGGCGCCAAAAAGTCAAAGACTTCCGTTAATGCCGGCTTCGTCCTTAACTGGAGCAGGAGCAACTGCAGCTCGCGCAGCTGCTCCCGCCGATAGCTGGACCAGTGTTGGCTCTGGCCCAGTGCAAAGGCTGGCTGTTCCAGTAGTGCCGCCAGCAGGAGCTTGGCGTCTGTTGGCTGCTGCTGCAGATGCAGCTGCAAGCAGTGCAGGTGGAGGAGCAGGATCAGCCGATCCGGCACAAAGTAATCCTCCAGAGCCATGGTGGCATCGGAGGCACTAACTGCACGGAGTGCCTCATCGAACAGCTGGCGCGTGTGGGGCAAGCTGTGCTGGAGCAACTGCAGCGCCTCCTCAGCGCGCCGCTGACCCACCAGCATCTCCGCGAGGATGAGCAAGGCATGCAACTGCTCCACATTCGTGTCCTGCAATCCTTGAATCAATCTTGTGAGTGTGCCCAAGGCACTCTTCTTCTCCTCCTGCGCCTCATACTCGAACATGGCCAGCTCGGTGAAGAAGCGCGTGACGCTGCGATTCGTTTCGAGGATGAGGAGCTCCCGCTGCGCCTTGCGGGTGCTGGCCACAAAGCGTTCCGTCGGCTTGCCACACAGCTGCAGCAGGCGCAGGCACATGCGGCGAAAGCGGAACCACAGCACAATGAAGATGCGACGCTTGGGCTCGTCGCTGGGCTGATCGAAGGCCTGGCTGCACTGCAGCAGCAGATCCTCCAGACAGCGCTGGTACAGCTCACAGCCGATGGTGTGTGGCATGAAGCTGGGACTGACGCACAGCTGCCGGCACAGCTCCAGGACGGCCGACCAGTAGGCATCCTGCGGCTGTTCCAGGGCCAGCGCATAGCTGCAACGATCCCCCAAGCTGGCCAGCAGCATCTCGATGGCATCGGAGTCACCAATTTGGGAGATGCGTGCGGCCAGACGCTCGGCGAGGCAGCTGCCACGCACCAGTGGCAACTTGGTCAGCTGAACGGTGAGCAGGAGCAAGTGCAGCGTATTCTTGCGCTGCTTCAGCGGATAGATATAGTGGCAGACATCGGCGCTATATATGCAGCGCTGCGGATCGATGTGCTCCTGGTGCTGGGAGTGGGGCAGAAACTGGTAGGCCTGCCGCAGGCGTTCCACACGCGTCCAGATCTCTGTCATGGGCATGCCGGAGCGCAGCACCAGCTCCTCGTACTCCAGCAGCGGTTGCTCGTCCTCGGCGCGGGCGCCAAAGCACACGAAATCCATGCGCGGAAAGTTCAGTTCCAAGGCCAAGCGGAGCAGGGCAAACATTTGCTCCAGATTCGAGGATTGGCGCAGAAACAGTACACAATTGTGATAGAGCCGGAGCATCAGATCGTCCGTCTGCTGGCGCTGATCCTTCGGCCCGAGATGCATCCGCCGCATGCACTCCTCGTATATCTGCAGCACGTCCGGCACATTGCAGCGCGCCATGGTGCCCTGGGTGCTCATGATGAGCGCCGTCCACAGTGTGTACTCGTAGGGTGAACGCCGGAGCAGCTGCTCAATCTTGGTGGTCACCTAAACAGCCGAAGGATTAGCTGGTATAGTGTATCTGTAATAAGTTTCTCTCCCTGCTCACCTGCGTATCCGGATATGTGGCACTGATGAGGGCCACATAATGTTGCAGCAGCTGATCATTGCCCGGATGATGCTCCAGCGCCATTTCGAGCGTATGCAACTGATGCTCCGCACCGGCGAGCCGATTGCTCCTGGACACTTGTTGGCCGAGCAGCTGATGCAGTTCTAGCCAGTTGTGCAACTCCTGCGGCTCGCAGGCAACCGCAATGTTGAGCTCGCGTATGCGCTCCATAACCGTTTCGTTAACCGTTTCACCCGCTCGCGGTTCGGCTTTGGGCGGTAGAAACATTGTCCGGGAGGCGCGACGCTTCCGTTCCACGGAACGTTTCAGTGGCCATGGGCGGTTGGGATCTGCCAGGCGGCTCAGGTGAATTGTGTAGCGTGGACGCGTTAGGTGCGGCAGCGTCTGCCAGTTTGTGTGCGCCTTGTTCGAGGATTTGTCCACGTAAAACTCATCCGTGCCGGAAAACTCCAGTGTTTGTTTGGATGCACTAGTTGATTTAGTGGGTTCGGGTGCGGGTGCGGATGCGGGTGCGGATGCGGTGTCGGAGTCTGGTTCAGGCTGTGTCTCGGAGTCAGTGGATGAGTCCTGTTTGGGCTCGAAGCTGCAATTGCTTTGCCATTTTACATTTACCATTTCGTTAGTTGTACCTAATGATTTAATATTAATATAATTATCAATATTTAACTCCAAACTTACCTGTGCCGCTCAACTGTTGGTCATTCCGTTTTGGGTTTGCATCAGCTGTGCCGTATGCCGGAAAAAGCGACATTATTAATATTTTATTCTCAATTTCCAATGTTTACAACATTCGAGTGCAATTTATTTTGTTGTGACAGTCTGGCAACGTAGTGTCAGTGAAGTATCGAGTATCGAGTACAATGGCACTATCACACTATCGCAATGGCATCGATTATTTTCAGGTTACAATGAGGTGCACATCGCTTGCTTACGTTTTGTGTTTGCATCAACTGTGCCGTATGCCGGGAAAATTAAATAAAATAAAATAATAATAAAATAAATATTTCCAATGTTTACAAAATTCGAGTGCACTTTCTTTTACAGCAGTCTGGCAACTTAATGTCGATACATTGCCACATCGTTAGTGTCAGTGAAGTATCGCATACGCGATACATGGCACTATCGCATTGATATCGATTATTTACAATGTGGTGCACATCGCTTGACCATGTGGCAACGCCGTATATTTAATGTTCAATTTACTTACTGCCCGTGCCGATTTGTCGGACTAGCAACCACTTGCAGCAAAAATGTTTAAAAAGTACGTATAAAAAGCAGCTGCAAATAAGCTAACTGAACTAAACAACCACGCTGTAGATTCGAGGACAAGGACAGTATCTCGTCGATACAACAGCTTAAGTCATCCGTACAGAAAGGCATACGTGCCAAACTGTTGGAGGCATATCCCAAACTAGAGACGCACATTGATTTGATACTGCCCAAAAAGGACTCATACCGCATTGCCAAATGGTAAGCAAAGCTCCCTTTTCTATCTGATGAGTTTCATGTATAATAACCGAGTTATTTAACTGCAGTCACGATCACATTGAGCTGCTTTTGAATGGTGCCGGCGAGCAGGTATTTTTCCGACACCGGGACGGACCATGGATGCCCACATTGCGACTGCTGCACAAGTTCCCGTACTTTGTGACCATGCAGCAGGTGGACAAGGGTGCCATACGTTTCGTACTCAGTGGCGCCAATGTCATGTGCCCGGGCCTAACATCGCCGGGCGCCTGCATGACGCCGGTGGATAAGGGCACCGTTGTTGCCATTATGGCCGAGGGCAAGGAGCATGCGCTGGCCATAGGACTGCTCACGCGATCCACAGACGAGATGTACGTGCCATTGCTGCAAATATTTATCTATGTATTCATTCATCTTTATATTCATTTTACCTTTTTTGTATGTGTTTGCAGTTTGGAAGTCAATAAAGGCATTGGCATTGAGACGTATCATTTTCTCAACGATGGCCTGTGGAAATCGAAACCCGTTAAATAGATCTGGCAGTAGCTGGAGCAGCCTGCAGCAAGTCTCGCCAAACAAACATACTAATATGTGTCTCTGTCTCTGTCGTCAACGTAAATTAAGCAGCATTTTCTCTTATAAAATTTGTATTTTTTTATACTCAATCTTACTATAAAAATAAGAAGAAAAAACGATTTGAAATACATATAATAAATAAATAAAGTGCATTTCAAAACCATAGTTGTGTAGGGTTGAAAGGGGGGTGCACGAAAAAGTGAAGCGCTCGCAACCACCTGTGGCGATGACCAGGGTCCAGTTACACTGTTGGTCAGGGCTGCCACACTGTCAGCAGCAGGCTAGCCAGACAATTTGAAGCCATTAGTTAACAGCTTATTACAAATGGAAGATTGCAAATGTGTTATAAGCTGTGGAACTGAACTATATTAATAGTTTCTTGTATTCTGTACGTTTATTATTGATTTTCCATTATTGGGCATCACAACAAAGCAGATGTTGCTAGCAAAACGGTTAGTGATGTTGTTGCAATGGCGCATAGTAGCTGACGTCACAAACTAAAATTGTTCTACTACTATGCTAATAAATTGAAAAAATAATTTACAAATTTTTAATTAAATTAAATTTAATTAAATTAAATTAAATTATTTTATGCTTAAATTTACAATGGAATGGAATTATTATTTTTTTTGGCATATTGCAGTGCAAACTGCCAGCAAATTTGCTAAGCCTAACGCGTATGACGTAAGCACAATGGTTTCAAGGAACATAGACCTGTAATGTAACCTTACTTGCGCATGAAAGAGCGCGCGCTTTTGGAATGTCAGAATCGCATGCGCTCTGCGCGCAACTAACGGTTCATCTGCAAGTCCGTGTGACGTATGTTCGTGTGCATGTATTGTACTTCAGCAGCAGCAGCAGCAGTTTTCAGTTTCAGTTGCTGTCAGCATTTGACGCACAGCACGCAGCCATCGAAAAACTGCAGCGCTCTTTGTAAGGCACAGCAAAAACCAACAAAAAAAAAAAAACAACAAAAAGAAGAGAATTGAGTTTAAAAACCACAAGTGGTAGAAAACAGTTGAACAATAAACGACTACAAACCGCGATGGAAAAGCAAAGAAAAAGCACATAAATGCAAGTATGCAAGCAAAAAAAAACCTTAGATATGGCGGCGATGCTGATTTGTGTGTGTGTGTGTGTGTTTGTGAAGCATATGGTATGAAAAAAAAAGACATCGAAGTTAGAAGTCTGGACGTTGCAGCAGTGCATGTGTGTGTGTGTGTGTGATTGTTTGTTTGTGTATGCGCCATTTAATGTACGAAAAGTTTTCAAGGAAAACGGATACACACTGTTTGAGTTTTGTGAAGGTGCAAAATGCAAGAGCAAAGTTCAATTTCTTCTTTCTGTGCGTATGTGTGTGTGTGTGTGTGTGTGTTTGTGTGTATATGTTTTGTTATCGCTTAAGTGGGCGTGTGACTCATGAGACATGCAAGTGGTCGCCAAGAGCAACAGCAAAACATATGTATGCAAAAAAATAACACACACACACACACTCATACGCTCTTGCATAGGCCTATTGGCAAGATTAACAATATGGATACAATATGCCGTTAGAGTGCATTTCGTTATGGTTACACTTTTATTGATTTTACTCCAATCTAATAAAGTGTGTTTTTTTTTTTTGTATATTAGCAGGCGCTGGCGCTAATTGAGTTCGTGTTGATGACATGCAAAGGCGAAACATTCGCGCCTGCCTGAGTAACAGCAGCAGCAGCAGCGACAACAACAGCGAAAGCGTTGAAGTCAACTAACAGTAAGAGCAACAACAACAACAACAACAGCGAAGAGGTAGCCAAAGCAACAGCGCCAAACGAAACAGCAGCAGCAGCAGCAGGCAAGACGAGACGTGTGAGAGAAAGAGAAGCATTCACACGTCGAAGTAAGAAGTCGCACATGTGTGCGTGTGTGTGTGTGCGTGTGCAATATGGAAGACCTTTTTCTGCTAATTATCAAGGAGTCAACGGGCACGAAGCACAATGCGCTGCGACAAACGGCGCAAATTGCTTACGGTAAATGATTCCCTATGTGTGCATGTGTGCATGTGTGTGTGTGTGTGTGTAATAACAACAAGCCAAAAACCACAACCACAACAACAATAAAATGCCAACAACAATAATATGCGCAACGAAAACATGCAAGAACGCAATTTCCTTTTGGGCTTTCGTTGTTCACTTTACAGTTGTTGTTATTGTCGTATATCCCCGTTACCTTGAGCACACTACCGTTCACATTTCCTTTGTTTTGTTTTCTTACCCCACCTTCCTGTTTTTCCCACATTGACCGCAACGCGCAGCAGAAAAGTAGGCAACGATTTCTGTTCCGCTCAATTCCATTGCCATTCCCATACGTTTCTCCCCCGTTTATTATTATCAAACCGTTCTTTTCTCTATTGTTTTTAACACACTTGTTTTTTTTGTGCAGATAAACTTTATCGACAGCATGGCATGCACAGGGATCCGTCACACGAGCTGCGCTCCGTTTGCTTTACGGCCCTGCAAATGGCCTTGGACACCAAGCGGCCAAAATTCATCACAATGGGTCTCAATGGCCTTCATGTAAGTGCCAAAGATAATCAAGAAATCATGTAGAAAGGCAATCATCCATCCTGTGTCACGAACTTTGTACAAAAACTAATATACTCCTACAAGATAGTGTAGAGGGAGACGGACTGCTCAATTATCAAACGGGTTTTCGTTCCAAGCAATTGTCCGTACCGGAAATGCTTCGACTGACGACAGACAGTCACGGAACTGTGTAATGGGTTAGCTGATTGCTCAAAGGGTTGGCAGGGACGAAGAGATTGATACCAGTCCCTACCGTCCTAACCCTCCCTACCCTGCCTACCGTCCCTACCCTTCCTACCGTCCCAACACTCCCTACCGTCCTAACCCTCCCTACCCTCCATACTCTCCCTACCGTCCCAACCCTCCCTACCGTCCCAACCCTCCCTACCCTCCCTACCCTTCCCACATTCCCCTCCCCCCTACCCTCCCTAACCTCCCAACCCTCCCTAACCTCCCAACCCTCCCTAACCTCCAAACCCTCCCTATCCTTCCTAACCTCCAAACCCTCCCTATCCTCCCTACCGTCCCAACCCTCCCTACCCTCCCAACCTTCAACTCTGGCGCTTGCCATCTCTCTCTCTTGCTCTCACAGATGATTGAATAAGTGGGGCCAAGGCTAGAGCTATTATAGCTGGAGGCGCCTTTGGCTCGCTTCGGGAGGTTAAGATAATTACGAAATCGATAAGGCATTAAAAGTTTCCTTTGTTTTAATATGATTGAAATGGTGCACTTTAAATGTAATTAAACGAACTATATAATATCATTTTGTGTGTCCCTTTGATAGCGCGTCATCAAGGACGAACGCTTCTACATTGGCCTGGAGCCCGAGGACGATTCGGTTTGGCTGCCATCGCAGCTGCTACGTGCCACCAATGGCATCCTGCCAACGACGAGCAGCGAGGATACCGTTGTCAATGTGCTGCGACTCTTCCTGGCCATGGCCTGCTCGCCGGCCTGCACCCTAAACGGCCGACTGCTCATCGAGATCCTGTCGCGCTGCGGCGAGTGCTGGGAGATGGGCTCCAGGGCCACCAAGGCGGCATCGCTGGCAGCGGCCTCCCAGTGCCTGCGCACCTTTTGCGCCTTTCTCATCGAGGAGGCCGAGGAGGTGAAGAAGACAGCGCCCGCCGGTTTGATGACCCAAACCCAGGCATCGGCTGTCTACAACGAGGTGATCCCAGTGATGCAGTGGCTCTGCAGTCGCCTCGTCGAGCCGAACATCAACAATGCGTCGCCCAATCGCAAATGCGAGAATCCCAGCTCCCTCTATCTAACCGAATGCATACTGACCCTGAGCTCCGCTTTGCCCCGGAACGTTCATGCCAATCCGCATTTCACCTCGTTCCTCTGGCAAAAGTTCTGTCCAACGCTGGCCGCCGCCCTTGGCTCGCCCGGTCGCATCAACTTGGACAAGAAGTTTACCTACAAGTAAGTCGAAATCGCTCTCAATTCACTTCTATTCCCCACTCAATCTCTCAATATCTTCTCGGTACGCAGGGACGCTCTACATCTCATTGAGAACGAGGCGCGCGGCTTTTTCACCGGTCCCGGCTTGGATGGGCCGCAGGCGCGTTGCGTCTACTTGACAGCGATCCAGCTGCTGCGCATTGCCGGCGCCCATGGTTCACTGCGTCCGATGCTGGAGGCGCTCTTCCATCGCATGGTACTACTGCCCGCTCCACTCAATCGCACCGAACCGCTGCGCTGTGTGCGCGAGATCTTCAAGAGTCCCGAACGTCTCATCGATCTAGCCGTCATACTCTATGTGGACAAGAATACCGCCCAGGGTTGCAGCGACGAAATGGCCCTCTTCCGACTGTAGGGAGCTTCACCCAACTTATCATATTAGTAGAGATATCTTAAACAAACTTTTCTTCCTCTCTCCACAGGCTCATCGATGCAATGGAGGAGTGCGCGTATGGGGCAAGCGCCGGTAGCGCCACCGAGGCGAGTCTCCAGGCCAGCGTCGAGTGCATGGTGGCGCTCCTGGACAGTCTTCAGGTGCTGTGCAGCGGCGAGCTAACCGAATCGATGATCAGCGATCAGATTGTGCATGTGGTCAATGGACGACACGATCTGCTGAAGGATGCGGACTACTCGGGACCGTTGACATATCAGAGCATGGCCCGGCTGCCGGCGCCATATCGCGATGCGATTGTCGAGTTCCGGCAGAGTGTGTTCGAGACGTCGTCCGGTTCGGAGAGCGAGTGCGAGCCGCCGCACGAGCACGATGAGCAGGCGTCGAATGGTTCGGGCGATACCGAGGGACCCGAGGACGATGAGCCCAGCAGCAATTCGAGTGACGAGACGTCACGCGTCGAGAATCGTTGGCCCTACTCGCACCTGGAGGCGCCCGTCATGCCCATACGCACGGACAGCGACAATGATCGGCAGCATGCCCGGGACTTTGCGCGGGCGTTGAGGCAGGATCTGGTGCCGAAACTGTTGCGCTTGCGCAGCTGCATCGAGCTGGACGAGGCGATGCAGGAGTTCGCCTCGGCCGTGTGCCAGGAGAACAGCATGAACTACTCGGACTTTGATTACAATCTGACCGCCATCAATGCGGATGGCATCTATCTGGCGATCTATTCGTCCTTGTTGCTCAGCCTGCAGCTAATGCGCGCCGGCTACTTCGAGCAGCAACAGCAGCAGCAGCAGTCGTCCTCCAAGGATGCTATCCTGGTGCCAATGTCGGAGCAGCAGTTTGTCACCTCCGTACAGAATACGGGCGTACTCGTCTATCTCTCCTCGCCTTGGCTCTGCGAACTCTATCAATCGGTCATCGTCTCCAACATCCTGGAGTCGATGTCGCGCCAGCAGCTGGAGGGCAACGGACCACGTTGCGCCCTAGTCGACATGCTGTGCGATGCCGGCGGCCTGGCCACCACCCAAATGCTGTCCGAGTGGCAGCGCCTCCAGACGGCCACAGTGAAGCACAGCGGCGACGAAACGAAACGTCGGGAGGCGGCCAAGAAGCTGTGCCGTCGCCTGTTGACCTGCTGCTGGGACTCCATGGTCATTGTGCTCAGCTCCGGCTTGGGTGATCTTCAGAGTACCGCATCCAATAAGCTGGTAGCTCTCTCCAAGCGCACGCTACGCGTCAAGGCCAAGACGAACAAGTCCAACGGCGAGGCGCTCTACGCCATGTGTCTCGATGGACTCCATTCGGTAAGCTCACAAAACTTTAACCCTTCGCTGACTTAACCTTTGACCCATCTACTTAACCTCTGACCATTCTACTTAACTTTTGACCCATCTACTTAACCTTTAACCCTTCTACTTAACATGTGAGCCATCTACTTAACCTTTGACCCATTTACTTAACCTTTGACCCTTCTACTTAACCTTTGACCATTCTACTTAACCTTTGACTCATATACTTAACCTTTGACCCATCTACTTAACCTTTGAACATTCTACTTAACTTTTGACCCTTCTACTTAACCTTTGAGCCATCTACTTAACCTTTGACTCTTCTACTTAACCTATGACCCTTCTACTTAACCTTTGACCCATCTACTTAACCTTTGACTCATATACTTTACCTTTGACCCTTCTACTTAACCGTTGACTCATCTACTTAACTTTTGACCCATCTACTTAACCTTTGACCCTTCTACTTAACCTTTGACCCATCTACTTTACCTTTGACCCTTCTACTTAACCTTTGACCAATCTACTTAACCTTTGACCAATCTACTTAACCTTCGACCCTTCTACTTAACCTACGACCCTTCTACTTAACCTTTGACCCATCCTTATCTCCTTGCAGGCCGCCACCTTGAGCAACAGCTTGAATCTACAGCATTTGGCCGGCAAGATACTCAATCTGTTGGCCTCGAATGTGTGTCGGACGAGTGGTCCCAGGATCTCGGCCAGCCAGGCCATGTCCATGGATGTCGTGCTCACCGGTGGCCTCAACCTGGGCAGCTACAGCGCCGACTGCTGGCCGAGCATCTTTGCGGTGTGTCGTCATGTCAGCCAGCTGGAGCATGAGATCTTTAGCATGCTGAATCCATCGATAGCCGCCTCGCCCGGCAGCAGCCGACGCGATCTGGAGACGGGCGAGAAGCTCAACAGTGGCAGTCATGCCCACGATAAGCTCAATCTATCCGCCATACCCATCGATGATGATGAAACGTGGTGAGCGAACCGTTTCCTTCCGGTACAACCCAACCAACTTAACCTTTTTTCTTTTGCTTTTTTTTTGGGGCACAGCGTCGATGTGTATAGCTTCCTGCAGGCACCGATGCAGAGTCCCAACACGAACATCACATCCATACTGAAGGTCTATTCGGGCACCAATGAGACGGTCCTGCTCAGCCAGAGCGATACATCGAAGGTGTTGTGCGCGCTGTCGCATCAGGCCGAGAATCTGTTCAGCGACGCCGCCGAACGTCTGAGTCTGCCCTCGTTGTGCCAGTTCCTTAAGCACTTGTGTCGCGCCTCGCGCGATCAACTCTACAAGAGCCAGGCGGCACGCAAGGGCAACCCCAACGCTGGCGGCACTACCAACAACAGTGGCAACAATGGTGGCAACAATGGCAGCGGCGGCGGAGGCACACGTATTTGGTGGCCCAGCAAGGGCTGGAAGAAGCTGGATTCGTTGCCCATGTCACTGTTGCTCCATCGGATCGGCGATGTCACGCTCAAAGTGTTTCGCAGCTCGCGTCCTTTGTTGCATGTCCTCAAGGTCTGGGCCATAACAGGACCTCACCTGATGGACGTAAGTGAAAAGATCACACGAAATGAACCCCTTCAAAATGGTTCAAAAGGGTATAATGGGTTTTTGCGAAAGTATATAACAGGCAGAGGGAAGCATCGCCGACCCCATAAAGTATATATATTCTTGATCAGTCGAGTCGATATAGCAATGTCCGTCTGTCCGTATGTATAAACCCGTCAATCTCAGAGACTATAAGAGCTAGAGACTTGATACATAAGCTCGCTTTATTCCTAGGCAGTACAAGTTTGTTTCAAATTATCGATAACTCTTCCCGATAACTATACACATGCTATCGATAACAACAAAATCTTGAATTTGGAAAACTTTGAGAAAACGTTTGAAACATTTTACGAAATAATGACAATCTGTGAAATTTTTTCAAATTATCGATAACTCTTTCCGTTTTCGATATACACATGTTATCGATAACAATAAAATCTTGAATTTGAACAACTTTGAGACAACGTTTAAAACATTAGACGAAATAATGACGAACTGTTATATTTTTTCAAATTTTCGATAACTCTTCCCGTTTTCGATATACAAATGTTATCGATAACAAAATCTTGAATTTGGAAAACTGAGAAAACGTTTGAAACATTAGACGAAATAATGATAATCTATGAAATTTTTTGAAATTATCGATAACTCTTCCCGTTTTCGATATACACATGTTATCGATAACAATAAAATCGTGAATTTGAAAAACTTTGAGAAAGCATTTGAAACATTATACGAAATAATTATAATCTGTGAAATTTTTTTTTTTATAACTTTTTCCGTTTCCGATATACACATGTTATCGATAACAACAAAATCTTGAATTTAAAAAACTTTGTGATGCAGTTTGAATTATTATACGAAATAATGACAAACTGTTAAATTTTTTATTGAAATCGGTTGACAAACACCGGAGATATGGAGTATTGAAGTTAAGTCAAGTTAGCAGTATGCGCGTATACACACATACTTGCAAGCAGAGATTGTATGCGTTAAGTATAGAGTTCAGTGTACAGTCTAGTTGGGATTTCTCTACTATAACCTTCTTACTTGTTGTTCATATATTGGGTTTTATTTGTTGTTTATTTGTAGGCTGCCTGCCATCGGGATCGCATGATCTCGAAGCGTGCCATCGAGTATATACACGATATAATAACGGCACTGCTGGTCGAACAGTCGGAGCTACCGTACTTCCACTTCAATGAGGCGCTGCTGAAACCGTTCGAGAACCTACTGAGCATGGACACGTGCGACGTGGACGTACAGGATCAGATTGTGGCCTGTCTGTACGAGATCGTTGAGGCGCATCGCACCGAAATCCGTTCCGGCTGGCGACCGCTCTTCGGCACGTTACGTAACGCTCGGAGCCGCATGCTCAATATGAGCAACATTATCGATATCTTTCGGGTATTCCTCGACTCGGATAATACGCTGGTGTTTGCCAATGCTGGACTCGATTGTATACTGTGTCTGCTCTCGTATTTGGAGATCTCGGGCGGCACCAATAATAATGCTTGCGGCGATAACGATAACGATAACAATGCATTCCGACCGACAGACTTCCTGCACGAAACGCTGCGCTTCCTCGAACGCTGCTCGAGCATATTGGGCTTCATGTACAGCATGCCAAAGTGTCCGAACTTCCATTCGACGTACAAGATCAAGGGTATCTCCTATACGCATATCATTGACGCCAACATACCCAGCTCGATGGAGAACTTTACGTACTTTGGCAACGACTATCTGCAGACGAAGAACGAACAGTATATGATATCCTATCGTTCGCTGCACATTGACAAGGACACTATTGTGAAGATCGATGAGATGGACAAGCCCTCCGGTGTGCTCAAAGTTTGGTTCCTACTCCTCGACGGTTTGACCAATTCCCTGATCGTTTGTCCCTATTCGCATCAGGCGCCCATTTTGCAAACCATATTCAAACTGTTTAAGAATCTGCTGGCCAGTCCGGGCATCGATTTCGGTTTCTATTGCATCAATCATCTGCTCATACCCATGATCCAGGATTGGTTGCGTTACATTAACAAAACGGCCGCCAGCTGGCAGCTCATCGAGAAGAACTTCAAGCATTGCTGCTGCATGACCACAGATCTGGTTGTGGAGTTCATTGAGAAATCGGTGCCGGAACAGCGACGTACCAAGACACGTCTCGCCCAGATCGTACATCCCGCCGACAATCTCTTGTATTCGAAACTGAAGTTTGTCACCGAACCCATAGAGCAACAGCATCCTCATCCGCAACAGCTTAACAGCACCTATGACAGCAGCTCCAGTTCGGCCAGCGATGAGCATAATAAACCTCCAACCAACAATCCCGCCTCCGCCTCCGCTTCCGCCTCCGTGAATGTGAATCTGATTGAGTCACCCACAAAGATCTCGAGTTCGGCTACGTTGGCGCTCAAGCAGCTGCTCCTTGTGCTCATCGAGTGTGCGGCCCAGTCCCAAGAGTCAATTGCCAGGATATCCGTATCCTGTCTCAAGCATGTCATACTCTCCACGGGCATGCTCTTCAACGAATCCCAATGGATGATCGCCTGCTCGGCCATCCATCGTGCCTGCACCGTCACAATTGCGCCACTGCGTCAGCTCTCCTTCGCCTTTCACGAGAAATCCAATAGCTTCTATGGCGATTGCGCCAACGTTAAAGTCGCCGCACGTCGCGACTCCACCCTGGACGAACTGGCACGCATCTATGCGCTCGCCCAGCAGGTCTTTCTCTCCGATAATCAACGTGAACCCAACACACCAGCCTCAACTCCCACTGGCACTGCCTCGGGCTCGGGCTCGGGCTCGGGCTCGTCTTCCGTTTCGGCTGCAGCTGCTGCTGCTGCTCCGCCGACCTGCAAGAGCAGCTCGACGGCACAGCTGACCGATGATCGCAGCTATTCCTTTCTGCTCTATCCGCTGAACAATGGCTTCAACTCCAATCTGGATAACTTTGTCATACGCATACCCTTCAAGAATCTGGTCGTGGGTCTCCTGGCCAATCAGATGTTGCTGCAGCTGGTCGCCAAGCTGTTGCTGTCGCGTCTCAAGTGCGTGCCCCAGGCGGTCTCCACCTGCATCTTCGATAACTATGCAGCGACGTCGGCGGCAACGCCCAGTCATGACTACGATCTGGACTTTCGCTCCAAGGAGATACTGTTGCGTTGCGTCAAACAGTATCTGATGTCGGCGTTGGAGTTCGATTCGCGGCCGGGTCTCAAGTTTCTCATGCAGAAGGTCTCGAATATTGAGTATGCGGCCAATTTGTACAAGCAAATGACCTCGTCCTGGATGATCTACTATATAGCGCTGGTCGATTCGCATCTCAATGACATTGTCGTGTATAATCTGGGCGCCGAGGATTTGAATTTCATACTCGAATCGTGCTCCCGGCTCAATACCACCACCGTCAAGAAGAAGGAGAACTTTGTCCGGTATCTGTTCTGTCTGCAGGATGCCTGGAATCTCGTCTGCGAGCTCTATCTCAGCAATTCGGCATTGCACGACCTTGAGAACAATGGCGGCGGCAAGCTGCGCAATGGCTCCAAGCTGCCCCTGGTGACCATGGCCACGAAGTCCATGTGCCTGGCGCTCAATGGCAATCAGGAGGCCACCTCCACGGATCCCACCAGCTGCAGCTCCAGCTCCGAACCCGCCTCAACACCCAGCAAGACTAACCCACAGCAACAGCAACAGCAGCAGGATGAGGATAATGTAACAATGACTACGCTGATCAGCGAGTTTCAACCCAAATGCCGTAGCAATCCGTTCGACACGAATCGTCAGGCGGCCAAAACGGAGGCGGAAACCATCTCGCCGGAGATCGAGCAACAGCGGGCGACGAGCATCCTCAAGGATTCCAACTATAAGCGTGCGGCACTCGCTCAACTGGTCGTCGCCTCCATGGAGCTGCTGCGCTCCCTGCCCAACGAGGCCGAGGAGAACCTAAAGCTACTGATGACGCCCACCATACGGGAGGCGTTCCGGCTCGTACAGCTGCAGGGCAATGAGTTGAGGGTTAACCAGTTTTAGGCAATGCTTGTTGAGTTTTATTTTGATCTGTAGGCGCACCTAAAACCGGCCCCTACACATCCCCACCCCCCTCTCCAACAACAACACCTTAATCTCTTACCCCCTCTCTCTTATACTCTCTCTCTTTCTCTCTCGTTTTGAGCATGTTTATACCCTGAACCCATTGAAAATGTGTTAGAAAGGGTATAATGGTTTTGTGCAAAAGTATGTAACAGGCAGAAGGCATCTCTGACCCCATAAAGTATATATATTCTTGATCAGCATCAACAGCCGAGTCGATAAAGTTTCGATAACTTTTCCCGCGTCCGATATACACAAGTTATCGATAACAACAAATCTTGAATTTGGAAAATTATATATATTCTTGATCAGCATCAACAGCCGAGTCGATACATTTTCGATAACTCTTCCCGTTTCCGATATACACTTGTTATCGATAACAACAAATCTTGAATTTGGAAAATTATATATATTCTTGATCAGCATCAACAGCCGAGTCGATAAATTTTCGATAACTTTTCCCGTTTCCGATATACACATGTTATCGATAACAACAAAATCTTGAATTGGGAAAACAATCTGACAATCTGTGAAATTTTTTCAAATTTTCGATAACTTTTTCGTTTTTTGATATATACATGTTATCGATAACAACAAAATCTGGAATTTGGAATACTTAAAAAAGACGTTTGAAACATTAATGAAATAATGATAATCTGTAAATTTTGTTCAAATTTTCGATAACTCTTCCCGTTTCCGATATACACATGTTATCGATAACAACAAAATTTTGAATTTGGAAAATTTTTTGATGCACTTTGAAACATTAGACGAAATAATAACAATCTGTGAAAATTGTATTGAAATCGGTTGAGAAAGACTGGAGATATAGAACCTTTAAGTTAAGTCAAGTCTTGCAAGCACTTGCAAGCACTGACTATATGGGTTCAGGGTATAGTCTAGTCGGGATTTCTCGACTAGAGCCTTTTTACTTGTTTTGAATATGTTTTATGGCTTTGAAGTAATCCACAAATCTAATATAATCTAATTTCAACTTAACCTCAAAACAGTTCAATCTAACCTCAATTGAATCCAACCCCAAAATCCCAAAGCTTAACTTAACGTTGATTATTTATTGCAATTAGCTGTGTTGGCTTTGCATAACGGTTAATCAAGACTACGTTTTACACTGCACACTATCTGTCTCTCTCACACACACACACACACCTCCCTCAAACCTTCTGGGCAGGTAAAACCATTTCAAAGTAAAAGCTCAACAAAAGCAAAAACCATGAAAAATAACTGTAACGAAAGTACAACTCGAAAGCAAGAAGAGCGAAAAGATAAAAGAAAGAAAGAAGAAGAAGCAGCAGCAGAAGCAGAAGAAGAAGCAGCGTCAAACAACGTAGTCTTGTACATTGTAACTAAAACGTAGCAAAAAAACACCCTATAAATGAAGAAAAAAAAAGAACACCCTTTCCGTAGAACCAAGCAAAACGCAGCCCCACAGCACTTGCCCCCCCCCCCCCCCATAACCAAAAGAAATTCCCTTCTAGTCATATATTAAGTCTATCTCTGTCTCACTCTCTCTCTATATATATATGTATTTTTCTATATCTCTCTCTCTCTCTCTTTCGGCACGCTGTAAATTTGTTTTTTGGTATTTTTCTCAGTATTTTTCTTAAGAACTTTAATAATACGTAATATAAGATTAAAAGTAGCAACAAAAAAAAAGAAAGAGAAAATTTATAATAGTGAAACTTGTGTACTAATCAGATATACATATATATATATATATATCGATCGCTATTATATGTTGTGCCTATTTAGCAAAACTTAAAACTAAATGAAAAAAAAATACCAGAAATTCAATATTTTTGATGGCCTTTAAGCGTAAGAGCAGCGCCATAATCGAATCGGAAATCGGTCAAAAAACATATATATATATATATTAATCAAAGTCCGCTTCAAAGTTGTATATTTTGTATTTTTGTTGTGATTTTCGATAACTAAAAGATATCAAATTATATATGTATTTCCTATAATGAATAGTTAACCGATTTTCAGCTCAATGTTATAGACGTATGTATATACATACATATATATATATATATATCCTTATTATAAAAGGACTAAGTGTAAACTGTATTATAGCTATAAATTTGTCTAACATATATATGTAGTATATACCAACTACATATATATATATATATATATATATATATATATATAAAATGCATACAAAATACATATATATATATATACTATATAGCGAATGTTAACTAAAACAAAATCAGTGCCGCCCATTAATCCACGATTACCACCATTAAGAATTAGTCAAACACACACACACACACACACACACACACACACACACACACACACACATACACACACGCATACCTATATAAAGCCTAGAGTACTTTTATGCATACATACATACAATACATTACAGCGAACGCCAGCTTGGTTTGCCAACATATCGAGTGTTCACTGTATTATATACATATTTAGTATGTGATCAGTAGTCCCGCGCTGCCTTTAAAACTTAGCATACATTTTGTACCAGTGTGCGTACCTAAGAGCAACTTTAAACGAACCTTAAAAAACAACAAAAATCAAACAAAATCAAAAAATTCTCGAAAACACTTTTTGCACTCAAAAATCGTCGCTTCTTAGTCCGCCGCTGATTAACTAGCTTTAAAGTTTTTTCTTTACGCCGCCGCCGCCGCCCCCCTCCGTCTATACAAATTCATATAACTATATTCATATATACATATATACACACACACATGTATATCGTGGTGGAAATAACAAGGTGAGCTTTGCTCAACATAACGGTACCAACGATCTATCTCTTTCTCTTTTGCTCTCGTAAAGTTACGGGACAAGAGAGACAATGAGCTATGATGTTACTATTGTTGCCCTTTTCGCACGCCCACCTTGTTATTTCCACCATGCATATATATGTACATAAAGTATATTAAATATTAAATACTATAAACCAATACATAAAACTGAATGTATCTAAGTTATATGCGTATATAAAGAGCTAAGAAAATATCTATATATATATATAAATGTACTTAAATGTATTATAGTTGCCTCTTGGATATATATTACTCTATGTTGTAAATGTCGAAAAAAAAAACAAAAAATCATTTTTATATATGAACAAAACTATATATATATATATGAAATATAAGCTACAGCGCTACAAATCTAAACGTACATACATATATATATATCTGCGAGTACTATATACATACTATATATATACATGTACATGTATATTTTTCGCTTCCTGTGTTATACAAACATACATACATATATATATATATGTACTCGCATTACTTTCTCTATCTGTCTCAATCTGTATTAACTTGTAACCGAAAACGAAAATGAGAAGAAAGAAAAAACAGGGAAAAAGCGAAGTTATTGGAAAATGTACCCAACTAGTACTATACTATATATGTTCTATATGTACTTACTTCGATACTCTTTAAGAGTGAATATGTAATTTGAATGAAACATGAAATCAAATACTGAATTAAACATCGCTTTCGCAACTTTACTAAAACCAAAAAAACATATCTCACAAAAATGACTTTTCTTTCGTTCATATATATTCAAATAGGTTAAAGGTAAGTTGGGTTTTTCATTTCTCCACTGATAGTTCCGATAGTCGAGAAATCCCGACTAGAAGATACACAGAACCCTATACTTGCCCTTAGAGCCTCGTATCCAGCATTATGTCGAGTTGCAAGTATGTGTGTGTGTGCTGCATACTTGACTTAACTTCAATGTTCGATAACTCCGATATTTCTCAACCGATTTCAATAAAAATTACACAGATTGTCATTATTTCGTTTTATGTTTCAAACGCTATCTCAAAGTTTTTCAAACTCAAGATTTTATTGTTATCGATAACATGTGTATATCGAAAACGGAAAGAGTTATCGAAAATTTGAAAAAATTTCACAGATTATCATTATTTAGTCTTTCAAACTGCATCGAAAAGTTTTCCAAATTCAAGATTTTATTGTTATCGATAACATGTGTATATCGGAAAAGGGAAGAGTTATCGATAATTTGAAACAAACTTGTACTGCCTAGGGACAAGTCGAACTAAAGTTTCACATCTGGCGTCTCTAGCTTATATAGACTCTGAGATCGACGCTATATCCACTCGGCTGTTGATGCTGATCAAGAATATATATGCTTTATGGGCTCGGAGAAGCTTTCCTCAAGTTCAGGGTATAATAATGAAACACATTTTTGTTTGAATTTTCTTTTAAGTTTTGTGTTTATGCCACTTTTCCGCATTTATTATTATAATTAATATGTTTTGTTTGGATGTACCTCAGTTGTTTATATATATATATATGTATATATATATAGGTATTATAAATGGTATATGTTTATATGATAATTTATTGTATAATGTATATTAACACCTTTTAATGGCTAAACTTAAACTTAGTTATTACAGATAGTTAATTACAAACTGCAGTTTGACTTTTCAACTTAACCAAAAACAAAAAAAAAAAAAAATGCCTTAACTTGCTTGCGTTTTATCGTTTTAGTATATATATATATATATATATATATATTAACTGCTTAAGTGTTGCCTTTACTGTTAATTTAATTTGCTTTTTTGTGTGTTTTACTTCAACTTGCAACAAGCTGCATGCAGCTTAATATTACAAAAAAATTTAAAAAAAAAATTAAAAAAAAAAAATTAAAAATTGTTAAAATCAAAAGTCCAAAATAATCTGTTTTGGGGGGAAGTAGGATTTAACGTACATACTTAAAATATGTATGAATAAATAGTTAACATATTGCTTGTGTTGTTGGCATACTATAAACTATTTTTAGTGTGTGTGTGTACTTAAATTAATTAATATTTAGTTTATTAAGAAGAAAAGTCCATATAATAAGCGTTTTCATTTGTTTTCACTATATCTTTTTTCATGTTTTGTTTTTTGGGATGATTTTGAATGAGAAGCAAAAAAAAAAGAGAGAAAAAATTAATTTTTTTTTAGCATTTTCCCCAATTTCGTTTCGTTAATAGATAATGACTCTTGTACAGGGTGATAAATGACTGGAGAGAATGGGATAACGAAACCATAAACGAAATAGCAAATCGAAGCAGCGAGCAACTAGCAAGGAATCTTGATGCTTTGTTTTTTTTTTGGGTAAATGGAAGATTTAAGTTTTTTTTTCTCGTTGTTCTCGTTAGGAAGCTTTGTTGTGCAGTTCTTCTTCTTCTTCTTGTTGTTGGTGGGTGTGTGTGTAGATGGCTTTTAGTAGTTGAACTCCTCCTGCTTTTCGGAATCGGTGCGCAAATCGCTCATCAATAGCTCAAAACATGACTTTGGTATCATTGTGCCGACAATCTTCTCGCCCTCGGTGGTCTTCATGCGTATCACCTGCATCTTGCTGTTGGAGCGCGTGTTCAATATATGCTCGACACGGCCCCACACGGACAACACCGAACCGGCGAGCACATGGTACAAGCGTTGACGCAAACCAACCTACAAATCACAAACAGAATTCAGATTAGTACAAAAGAGAGTTGGAGGAATCGATATCGATATCGATCTCACCTCGCAATCGTTGCCTAGACTGACGTTGCGACAGTTGCCGTTCCAGTAGGCGTGGGAGCACGTCTGCACGGATGCATCGTACTGCTCGGTCCAGTGGGGCTCCGCCTCGGCCAGCTTAACCTTGCGATACTTCTTCTCCAGCTCGGCGAGCGATTCGTGTCGCACCTGGAGACCCGTATTGGGTCGGTAGATCTGGCACATGATCTCCTTTTTGCTGCGCGATTTCTTCTTATGTTTCGCTTCCTTGCCGCTGCTGTCCGAGGATGATTGCTGTTGCTGTTGCTGCTGCTGCTGCTGCTGCTGCTGGTCAAGGACAACGACCAGGATCGCTGTGCGCTTCGAGTTGCGCAGCTGATGCGAGGTATAGAAGCCGTCGTGCTCGCTAAACAGATTCGCATACCTGGAAACATTCGGTTGAGTATCGATTCAATGAGATTAGTCGAGTCGTTACTTACTTGTCGATGGCCTCCTGCCAGATCATGCCACGTTCGACACGCACCGTGTGCAGCTCGGTGGGTGCAACGCCGGTGGCATGCTTGCGCATAAACCGCATCAGACGCACACGCGTCACATTCTCGCCGGCAGCGCCCAGATCTGCAAGGACCACAATAAGGTGAGTCATAACCCAAAACACGTAAGGCTCTAGGAAGAGAAATGCCGACTAGACTATACCCTGAACCCTATACAGTCAGTGCTTGCAAGTATGTGTGAGTGTGTGCATGTATACGCGTAACTTCAATACTCCATATCTCCAGTGTTTTTCAACCGATTTCAATAAAATGTTCACAGATTGTCATTATTCAGTCTAAGCTTTCAAACTGCATCAAAAACTTTTCTAAATTCAAGATTTTGTTGTTATCGATAACATGTGTATATCGAAAACCGGAAAAGTTATCGAAACTTTGAAAAAATTTCACAGATTATCATTATTTAGTCTTTCAAACTGCATCAAAAAGTTTTCCAAATTCAAGTTTTTGTTGTTATCGATAACATGTGTATATCGGAAACGGGAAAAGTTATTGAAACTTTATCGACTCGGCTGTTGATGCTGATCAAGAATATATATAATTTTCCAAATTCAAGATTTTGTTGTTATCGATAACATGTGTATATCGAAAACCGGAAAAGTTATCGAAACTTTGAAAAAATTTCACAGATTATCATTATTTAGTCTTTCAAACTGCATCAAAAAGTTTTCCAAATTCAAGTTTTTGTTGTTATCGATAACATGTGTATATCGGAAACGGGAAAAGTTATCGAAACTTTATCGACTCGGCTGTTGATGCTGATCAAGAATATATATAATTTTCCAAATTCAAGATTTTGTTGTTATCGATAACATGTGTATATCGAAAATCGGAAAAGTTATCGAAACTTTATCGACTCGACTGTTGATGCTGATCAAGAATATATATACTTTATGGGATCGGAGATGCTTCCTTCTACCTGTTACATACTCTCGCACAAATCCATTATATCCTTTCTCACACATGGAATGGGTTCAGGGTATAAAAAAGGCAACGCGAGAACTTTCGAGACTTACCAACAATGCCGAGATCGAAGCGACCGCCACGCTTGGCCTGGTTGATGATGGCCGTCATGGTGTCGGTGAAGTACTTGAAGAGGCGATTCTGCAGATCGACGGGACAGCCGAGGATGCGATTGAGAAACTTGGATATGTTGTTGTAGTCCTTGTCGAGACTCAACACACCCGGATGGCTCTCCGTGTTGACAATGATGCCCACGCCCACCAGGGCGCCCGCAATGTCCTTGAAGAACTCGCCACTATAATCGGTGGGCGGCGGCACCAGCGGCGCCTCATAGCCCATAATGGTGCGCATCACGGTCTCCAGAGCCTGTCGTCCGTACTTGTTATCGATATTGAACTGGGAGAGATCACGCGTCTCGGTGGCACGACGATCGCCGTGGGTGAGCGCGCCCAAGGACTCCAGACGCTTGGCCACCGTCGAGGCGAAACGCCGCTCGCCGGCCAGATCCGAGATGAGGAATATGTACTCGGGCGCATTGACCTGATTGGAACGATGGGTGCGTCCAAATTGCTGAATGGCACGATCCGCTGACCACGGCAGCTCCAACGTGATATGGACGCGTCGCCGCTGATTGAACACGCGTCGATCGCTCTGCAGCGAGATGCCGCTGGACGCAGCCTCCGAGATGATGGCCACATCCTTTTGGCCATCCATAAAGCGTTGCTTCTCCGTTATATTCAGGGTCTCGAGCGGCACATCGGCCTCCGTGCGTGATTCGTACTGTATGGAACCGTCTTCGTTTTGGACGACCCGACCACGACGTCCTGTCATCTCGGCCACGTTGTCCGGACCGCCCAGCTCATCGATCAGCTGGTCGAGCGTATTGGGCGGCAACTTGGAACCCAAACGTTCGATCCGTCGCAACAGTTCCTCCTTCATGGTGCAGGCCCGCTCGATCGCATCCTTTGGCGGCGGACCATAGTTCATTTTGCAGCCATTCGCGCCGATGGGCGTCACTGTGCCCTTGAGCTCCTGTTTCTTTTGCAGGAGATCCTGTATGCGATCCTGTGTGGACAGCTGCGGCGGTTTGCGACTCTTTGCCGCATTTAAAGCTGCCACAATATTGGCGGACATTGCTGCCGCCGCCGACGCAGTTGTTGTTGTTGTTGGTTCGGTTGTTGTATTTGTATTTGTATTTGGTTCCTTCTTGATTTTGGTTTCCTTCTTGACAACTTTCTTCTTCTTTTGGCTCTTCTTCTGCGACTTCTTGGCCCCGCCGCCGCTCGACTTCTTGGCCCGCGCATTCACCCAGGGATCGATGTCGCTGTCGCTGCCGCTGGCCAGAAACGGATTGAAATCGGAGCTATAATCACTTGCAACACTGTCCGCATCGCCATGCTTATCGTCGTCCTCGTCCAGATGATCATTGTCCTGCTCATCGGCGTCATCCTCATCCTCATCCTCATCCTCCTCCTCGTCGTCATCATCATCAGCAGCATCACCATTATGATGATCATTGAAATCTGCATCGTCGCTGTCGTCGCTGTTGTTGCTGGTGTTGTTGTCGCTGTCGCTGAATTGCCAGGATCCGCTGCGTTTGGTCTTCTTCGTTTTGGTCTTGCTGAGGCTGGCCTTGCGCTTCTTGTTCTTGTTGTTTCTGCTGCTGCTGTTGTTGTTGTTGTTGTTGCTGTGATTGCTATTGTTGTTGCTGAGTATTGCCGCCTCCGACTTGACAGCTGGTTGTGTTGCATCATCGTACAAGCCCAGGATGCGATTGATGCGATTGCGATCGGGCGCCGGAAAATGTCGCTCCACAAACGATTGGAAGACGCCTCTGCAAAAGCAAAAGCAAAAGCAAAAGCAAAAAGATTGAAAGACAGGTTGAGGATTAGGAGTAGATATAACTCACTTGGCTGTGGACACAAAATCGGTTAGTTCACCATCATCGCGTTCCAGCTGGTCCAGAGTACGTGCCTCGCCCGTCGACTGGAGGCCGATGACAACGCATTTGCCGTACTTGATGGACTCGCGGGCAACGGTGACAGCATGATTGACCTTGGCGGCAATGCAGAGGTATTTGAAGAAGCGTTGATGCGACGACCAGAACTGTCCCCACATCGTCTTCTTCATGCGACTCTCGGCATCGATGAGCTCGGCGGCCTCCGTAAACTTTTGCATCGCCTCCACCCACAGTTCGACGGACTGGTCGTAGATCCGGCGAAAGTCCTTCGATAGCGGTACTTCCTCAATCTTAAAGCTGACGCCTTTGAAGCTCAGCTGGCGTGCAATGTACATGCCACGCAGCTTCATGTCCATTGCCACAATCTCCATGGCGCCGACACCGCTGAAAGGTAAATCAAATACAAAATTAGATAAGTAAGAACTTAAAGGTTCTATATCTCCGGAGTTTCTCAACCGATTTCAATAAAATGTTCACAGATTGTCATTTTTTAGTCGAATGTTTCAAACTGCATCAAAAAGTTTTCCAAATTCAAGATTTTGTTGTTATCGATAACATGTGTGTATCGGAAACGGAAAAGTTATCGAAAATTTGAAAACATTTCACAGATTATCATTATTTCGTATAATGTTTCAAACGCTTTCTCGAAGTTTTCCAAATTCAAGATTTTGTTGTTATCGATAACATGTGAAAAGTTATCGAAAATTTATCGACTCTGCTGTTGATGCTGATCAAGAATATGTATAATTTCCAAATTCAAGATTTTGTTGTTATCGATAACATGTGTATATCGGAAACGGGAAAAGTTATCGAAAACATATCGACTCGGCTGTTGATGCTGATCAAGAATATATATACTTTATGGGGTCGGAGATGCTTCCTTCACACACCTATACACTTTTTCGCAAAACCATTATACCCTTTCCAACACATTTTCAAAGGGGTTCAGGGTATAACAAACTATATCCGAAAGTCCTTCTCGGCTTACCGTCTCTCCACCGCTGTAATGAAGTCAGCGAAATTGCCAAAGGCCGTGCCCTGACCCCAGAGACCCAGCCGCACCATATACGCCATATTCTTGGGCTCCGAGGCGCCCGTTGCCGAGGCATAGACCACACGAGCCTTGGGCAACTTTTGCTGCAGCTCCAGGACCGTTTGGCCCGTCTTCGTGGGCTTGCTGGAGCCCACGGGGCACAGATTCTTGGCCTTGTGGCACTCATCGAATATGATGAGTCCCTCGAAGTCCTCGCCGCACCACTGCAACAGCTGGCGAAAGCGTGAACGATATTTGCCCGTCTTGTTGTTCGATTCGCCGATCAAAGCCGAATAGGTGCTAAAGATGACGCCACGCTTGCAATTGTTGTTGGCATCCGAGCTGATCCGGGCGTACTTGAACTGTGTAAAGAGAGAGGGAATACATTAGAGAGTGAAGGATTCAGTGTACAGGATCTATTCAGCGCACCTTGTTGAGAGCATGAACATCGACGCGATTCGCACCAATATCGATGAGATCACGCTCCGCATCGTATTTGAGATCATTGGACACGGACACCCAGAGCGCCTTCTTGCGTCCCTTCAGATAGTTCTCGTAGATGATCCCGGCTATGGTGCGACCCTTGCCCACGCCCGCACCATCGCCGATCAGGAAGCCGGCACGACTGCCATCGGGCAGCAGATGATCGTGTGCCTGCGAGGCATATGTTATGGATTCCAGCTGCAAGGCGCTCAGCTGTCCGCTGTTGATCGTTTCCGGCGGTATCGCCATCTTGTAGTAGACATCGCAGGGCTCCACGGAGCTCAAGGATGCTGTCTCCACCACGGCATCCGGATGCTTTCGACCCAGCTGAACTGCAAGGGGAGAAGAGAAGGAATGGGTTAATAATGGATTCTTGGAATCAGGAAGAGTAGTCCTTACGTTTTGCTGGCCAATAGTCGGCATAGGTCTCGGCCACGCCCATCTCCTCGTAGTCGATCTCATCCTCCTCCTGCTGCACGTAGGCGGACGCCGAGGCAGTTGCCGCATTCGTTGCATTCAGCTGTTGTTGCTGCTGTTGCTGATGTTGCTGCTGCTGTTGCATCGGTTGCATGAACAGCTGGGTCATCACATGATTCGGTATGCCACTGGTCAGGTATTCCGGATTCGATGCAATCAACTTTTGCAGCTTCTCCAGCATCATGGTGTTCACCTTTATGCCACCACCCCCGCCTCCGCCTCCGCCGCCCACGCCTCCCGCAGCAGCAACTGTTGCCGCTGTTGCCATCGTGCTGCTGCTGCTGCTGGTCTTTGGAGTATTGCTGGCCATGGGTCCGGGTTGCGCCAACTTGTAGGGTTGTCGCATAGCCGTAGTATTCGCTCCCGCATAGCTCACTGCAATACAAGTTTGGGATAGGGTGTTCGTTTGGTTTGGATGATTGTTTGTTTGTTTTTTGGTTTTGTTGTTAATGGTTATGAACAGAACAAGATGAAGACAGAGAGAGATAGAGAGAGAGAGAGAGAGAGAGAGAGAGACATAGAATATGTTGCTTGTGATTAGTACAAAGGCAAAGAAATTTGGATTTATTAATTCATGGACAGGAATCGAAAGCTACCTAGTCGAAAACAAACCCTATAAGGAATGGATAAAACTCAAAAAAGGATTGAAATCGACTTGCAAAATCCTAAATAACTTTCATGTGGAACAAAAAGAACCTTTAAAGCTTTCCGATATGGGAAAAAAAACAACTCAAATCTATAAAATTAAAACAGAAATTTTACGATATTCTCCTTTTACGATATTCACACTCACACACACACTGTCATGTGGAACAAAAAGAACCTTTAAAGCTTTCCGATATGGGAAAAAAAACAACTCAAATCTATAAAATTAAAACAGAAATTTTACGATATTCTCCTTTTACGATATTCACACTCACACACACACTGTCATGTGGAACAAAATGAACTTAAAGCTTCCCGATATGCGAAAAAAAATACTCAAATCTATAAAATTAAAACATAAATTTTACGATATTCCACTTTTACGATATTCACACTCACAGTCACACACACACTTTCACTCACACACATTTTGCGATATTCCGCTTTTACGATATTCACACTCACACACTTTCACTCACACACATTTTACGATATTCCCCTTTAACGATATTCACACACACACACTCACACACATTTTACGATATTCCCCTTTTACGATATTCACTCACACACACTCCCACATACACACACACTCTCACATACACACACACACACACTCACACACTCTCACACACACACTCACACACACACACACTCTACACACACACACTCTACACACACACACTCACTCACACACTTACACACATACCCATAGTTGTTTTTAACCGTTATTCTTGGTTGTTACCAACATTACAGGACTTACTCTGCGCCAATAAAGACGCGGCCATGCTATAATTGGCTGAAGCAGAGACGCCCGACGTTGAGGCGCCTCCGCCCGCACTGTTGCTGTTGTTATTGTGATTGTGATTGGGAGAAGGAGGCGCACCCTTGGAGGCGACATAGGCGGCGAGACTCATCAGATCGTTGGTGCTGAGGCTGTTCAAATAGTTGCCTGCGCCGCTGCTCAAATATGCGCTGGCAGAGTTAATGTTGGCAACGCTGCCGCTGCTGCTGCTGGCTGCGCTGCTGGCTGCGCTGCTGGCAGAGTTGCTGCCAGTGCTGCTGTTGTTGTTGTTGTTGTTGTTGTTAGTTTTGCTGGCGTTGCCACTAATTGCAAGGATCCGTGTGCTGCTCGAAGCTGCTGCTCCTGCTCCTGCTGCTGAATGACCAAAACAAAAACAAAAACAAAAACCAAACGGAACGCAACGAAAACGAAAACGAAAACGAAAGAGCAACCAACAACAAAAACGAAGTAGAATAACGGTATAAACCATACAAAAGTAAAGTAAATGGTGTGAGCGTGAGTGAGTGAGTGAGTGAGACAGATGTTGATGAAGAGCAAGCGAGAGCGAGCAAAAACAAGCGGGTGACAATTGTAGAGCGTTAAGAGTAGGTTAGAAAGAGAGAGAGAGAGAACAAAAAACACAGCAACATATTAATTTTTCAAAACTTGAGCTTTCTTCTTCTTCTGCGTCTGCTTCTTCTGCCTCTCTTCAAAGTGTAAGCGTGTGTGTTATAGTTTTTTCTGCCATTAATGCATTTTTATACACACATACATACATACATACATACATATATGTATATGCATGTAGTTTTTCTTTCACATGTTAAGGCAACTCTTGTGCACATTTGTTTTAGTTTTCTGCCATTAATGCATTTTGTCTTCATATATGCGCACATACATACATACATATATATGTATAAAGTAACGCAACTCTTGTGCACTTTCGTCCACAAAACATACATACATACATACATATGTAGTTAACGAAACTCTAGTGCACTTTCGTCAACAAAACACACACATACATATATATGTAGTTAACGAAACTCTAGTGCACTTTCGTCAACAAAACATACATACATACATACATATATATATAGTTAACGAAACTCTAGTGCACTTTCGTCAACAAAACACACATACATACATACATATGTAGTTAACGAAACTCTAGTGCACTTTCGTCAACAAAACACACACACATACATATATATGTAGTTAACGAAACTCTTGTGCACTTTCGTCAACAAAACACACACACATACATATATATGTAAGTAGCTTGACATTCACATACATACATACATATGTAAGTGGTTTGTCATTCACATACATACATACATATGCATGTGGTTTGTCATTCACATGTGAACGCAACTCTTTTGTACATAATGATGGCAAAATACACACATGTGTGATGTGTGGCTGTTGTAGTTGTTGTTGTTGTTACTGTTCTTGTTCTTTAATTTCTTAATGGGTGCTGGTCACACTTACCATTCAATTTCTTTGGCATGATGCTTTTGTCAGCGGCTACTTTGGCAGTTATTATTGTTGGCAACGCTGTAAATTTGCCGCCCGCAGTTGTTGCTTTTGTTGTATGCGTCACAATTGTTGGACGCAATAATGTATTAATATTGTTATTAATATGATTACTATTACTAATTATGTTACTATTGGTATTGTTGCTGCTGCTGCTGCTGATGCTGTTGTTGTTGTTTATGTTTCTACTATTGCTATTGTTGCTGAGCAGCAGCGAAGTTGGTTTGCTGCTGTTTATGATTTTTATGTTGTTGTTGTTGTTGTTGTTGTTGTTGGTGCTGCTGCTGACGTTGTTGTTGTTGTTATTAAGCTTAAGAAAAGCTTCTGGTATGTTGTTGTTGCTGCCGCTTGGGCCACTGCTAATTGTTGTTTGTTTCACACTGTTGTTGTTGTTGGTGGTATTGGTATTGATGCCAACACCGCTGCGAATGTTTTGGGCATAGGTAACTGCTGTATTCAGATCACGACCACCACCTGCAACAAACAAAGAAAAAACATATATGAACAACAAGTAAGAAGGCTCTAGGAAGAGAAATGCCGACTAGACTATACCCTGAACCCTATACCTTGCTAGTGTGTGTGTGTGTATGTATACGCGTAACTTCAATACTCCATATCTCCGGTGTTTCTCAACCGATTTCAATATAATGTTCACAGATTGTCATTATTTAGTCTAATCTTTCAAACTGCATCAAAAAGCTTTCCAAATTCAAGATTTTGTTGTTATCGATAACATGTATATCGGAAATGGGAAAAGTTATCGACTCGACTGTTGATGCTGATCGAGAATATATATAATTTTCCAAATTCAAGATTTTGTTGTTATCGATAACATGTGTTTATCGGAAACCAGAAAAGTTATCGAAAATTTGAAAACATTTCACAGATTATAATTATTTCGTATAATGTTTCAAAACGCTTTCTCGAAGTTTTTTAAATTCAAGATTTTGTTGTTATCGATAACAAGTGTATATCGGAAACGGGAAGAGTTATCGAAAATTTATCGACTCGCCTGTTGATTCTGATCCAGAATATATATAATTTTCCAAATTCAAGATTTTCTTGTTATCGATAACATGTGTATATCGGAAACGGGAAAAGTTATCGAAAACATATCGACTCGGCTGTTGATGCTGATCATGAATATATATAATTTTCCAAATTCAAGATTTTGTTGTTATCGATAACATGTGTATATCGGAAACGGGAAAAGTTATCGAAAATTTGAAAAAATTTCACAGATTATCATTATTTCAATAATGTTTCAAACGTCTTTTTTAAGTATTCCAAATTCAAGATTTTCTTGTTATCGATAACATGTGTATATCGGAAACGGGAAAAGTTATCGAAAACATATCGACTCGGCTGTTGATGCTGATCATGAATATATATAATTTTTCAAATTCAAGATTTTGTTGTTATCGATAACATGTGTATATCGAAAACCGGAAAAGTTATCGAAACTTTATCGACTCGACTGTTGATGCTGATCAAGAATATATATACTTTATGGGGTCGCAGATGCTTCCTTCTGCCTGTTACATACTCTCGCACAAATCCATTATACCCTTTCTAACACATTTTCAAAGGGGTGCAGGGTATAAAAAAATCTATGATAAATGTGTTTGATATGTGTTCAACGTTTATCACACTTAAACACGTTTAACTGATTATTAACGGTAAATGGTTGCCATCTTTTTTTCCCCAAACAGCTGTCATTGATCTAAGAAACAGCTGAGAAACTTTAAAAGTTCACTTTATTCTTGTTCTGCTTCTGCTTACCGTTAATCAGCTGCTAGTTCTTCTTCTTATTATGCTTCGAATTCACAGTTATTAGTTGCTCGTTGTTAACTTGACAATGGTTATGAAATGAATGCATCTTAGGCGATGCTCAGAACTCGACTGTACTACAAATACTTAGTAGTTATATGTAATCAGTATGTATGTATGTGCTGCATGTAACTGATTAATTAGCAATCTCCTTTCCCTACTCCTACCCCTACTCCTGCTCCATCATTTCAATGTCAGTTTGGGGTAGGGAAGACGACAATAGGGTGGGGAATGTGTCTCTAGGGTGGGGAATGTGTCTCTTAGGGTGGGGAATGTGTCTCTGTGTGTGAGTGTGTGTGTGTGTGTGAGTGTGTGTGTGTGAGTGTGTGTGTGTGAGTGTGTGTGTGTGTGTCATTTTAGGGTTGTGACAACGTCTTAAGCTCATCATTATTATTGGTAATGCAGCTCGGAGGATTCAAGTTTAGCTGGCCGCCGAATTTAGTGCACCCTTGCCACATGAACTCTTGCCACGATGGACACATGCCACCCCCATAACCCTATTCACACACACATATATATATACATATATATCCATGTGCATTTGCATTTGCATGGGCTAATTAGGTACTCATTATGTGTACATATGTATAGAGATGAGCGAGGCGGCGTCACGCCTACACATTGAACACACACACACATACATATATATATATATATATAGATGCACATGCCACACAATTGTAATCAGCAACAATCACATACCGCAGGCAATGGCAGGCCGTCAAGAAGGGGCGTACTGGGCGTGGCAACGATAAGAAATCGATTTCCATGCAGCTAAACAAACAATAAGTAAGAATATTTCAGGCGAAAAGGAAGATGTACCAATGAAAGTAGTTTATTATATAGGATATATGCTTCATAAGGATCATGAGTAGTATATAGTATATCTTAGCTATATAAGCTATAAGAATAATCAAGTGAGAAAACGCTTTAGAAACGAGAAAACTCAACTAGAAGATATTCCCCATACTAAATGCTTGACTAAACTTCATTCTTCGATATATATTCATTCTACGATATATATTCGATATTTTTGTCTATCGATTTGAATGAAAATTTCACTGATTTGCATTATTTGCGCATCTGGTTTCACAATCTACACATTAAAGTTTTGATTTGTTATCGATAACATGTGTATATCGTATTCGATAAATCCGATATTTGTCTATCGATTTAAATGAAAATTTCACTGATTTGCATTATTTGCGCATCTGGTTTCAGAACTATAGTATTAAAGTTTTGCTTGTTATCGATAACATGTGTATATCGTCTATCGGAAAGAGTTATCGATAACATGTGCTTATCGTATATCGGGAAGAGTTATCGATACATTTAAAGCTTACGTTACAGACAGACGGATTGGACTATATCTTCAGGGAGGAGATGCTTCCTCTTCTGTCTGGTACACTTTGCACCAAACCCCTTTTATACAAAATAAGGTAAAAGCAAGTCAAGTAGGAGCATAGGTCAAAAGTTATATCTCCATATATGGCATTGGAATGACTATGGAGACTAATTGGCACTTGTATATGGTAGACGCACACAATGCTCACTTCTAATAGATACATCTAATTAGGACTGTTCCGGGTGGTGGGTAATGTGGGAGGTAATGTGGGAGGTAATGTGGGAGGTTATGTGGGAGGTAATGTGGGAAGTAATGTGGGAAGTAATGTGGGAGGTAATGTGGGAGGTAATGTGAGAGGTAATGTGGGAAGTAATGTGGGAGGTAATGTGGGAGGTAATGTGGGATGTAATGTGGTAGGTAATGTGGGAAGTAATGTGGGAGGTAATGTGGGAGGTAATGGGGGAGGTAATGTGGTAGGTAATGTGGGAGGTAATGTGGGAGGTGATGGGGAGGTAATGTGGGAGGTAATGTGGGATGTAATGGGGGAGGTGATGTGGGAGGTAATGTGGGAGGTAGTGAGAGGTAATGTGGGAAGTAATGTGGGAGGTAATGTGGGAGGTAATCGGAGAGGTAATGTGGGAGGTCATGTGGGAGGTAATGTGGGAGGTAATGTGGGAGGTAAAGTGGGATGTAATGTGGGAGGTAATGTGGGAGGTAATGTGAGAGGTAATGTGGGAAGTAATGTGGGAGGTAATCGGAGAGGTAATGTGGGAGGTCATGTGGTAGGTAATGTGGGAGGTAATGTGGGAGGTAATGTGGGAGGTAAAGTGGGAGGTAATGTGGGAGGTAATGTGGGATGTAATGGGGGAGGTGATGTGGGAGGTAATGTGGGAGGTAATGTGGGATGTAATGGGGGAGGTGATGTGGGAGGTAATGTGGTAGGTAATCTGGGAGGTGATGTGGGAGGTAATGTGGTAGGTAATGAGGTCGGTAATGGGGGAGGTAATAGGAGAGGTAATGGGGGAGGGAATGGGTGGTTGGTTAAGTGGAGGACGTCATCAATAATGCTAAATGCAAATGCATTTCACACAAATCAGATGACAGACGGCTATAATTGGATTTGTCCTTAAGCAAACATATGTATATATATATATATGTGTATAAGTATATATGGTTTAAGAACGATTGTAACTAGAGATATATATGTATATTCCTTGGTATCTCAAGCAGCATCTATATACTAGATATATATATATCTATATATGTGAGTGTACTATATACCTTAGAGAGAGAAGTCTGCCCACATAAATCGTATTGAGTCCATATCTTCGTGATGCAAACTAAACAACAACAACATCTCATGTGACATCTTGTTTGTGGTTCGGAATGAGAAGTCGGGGGATGAAGGTTCGTGTGGTTCTAACGGGGCAAACTCTGGATCTACTGAACCGATTTTGAAACTAATTTTACCAATAGAAAGCCATGTTAGTTGTGAGTCTGAAAAGCTATATGTTAACTGAAGAGATTTATTTGGTGTTAGTCAGATTTGCAAATTAAAAAACCTTTTTTTAACGATATAGCATGCTTTACTGACGAACTTTCAACCCCTTTCAGGTAAGCAAGGAAAGATTAGTTCAACAAGAACGGATTGGATCTAGGAACGTTTTGGCTTCTTCGCCGAAAACTAAACCTTAATTAAATGGTTGTCCAACCATTTTCGTGGCATGTTTGGGACAACCTACACAAGTTAACCCTAACCGAACCTTTTTTCGCTGCCTGAATGCACAAAGGGACAGGCTGGGGCTGAATTGGGAATGGGGGAAGAAAGGGAGTGTTTTTTGTGGAGACAGAATGTCTAGGTTCTGGCACAAAAGTTGAACGCAAGTTTTGAACCTTTCTCCGTGTGTGTGTGTATGTGTGTATGTGTTTGTATGTGTGTGTGTATGTGCTGACAGCCTAATTTGTAGTTTATTATTCTACAAAAGTTCCCATGTTTCTAGCTTATTCTTATATATATTGATTGAGATGAATTTTACGATAAAATTTTCCAAGAAATTTGTAGAAAGAAGCTGATAAAAATATTGATTTCCTGTTACAATCGCATTACTAAATAATCTGGCATATTTATCTTTTAGTTTTTAGACTTTTTTTTGGTTTAAAACTTACCTGGTACTTCTATTTGATCTGGATCTTCATCGTCATCGAAATCGGAGCCCGAATCTTCATCGTCGAAATCATCGTTTTCGTCAGCGTCTAAAAATGATTTGCGCTTTTTTGATGTCTGCAAAAACAAAACAAAACCAAAAAAAACCGATAAAACAAATTCAACAATAGGTTTATATTATTATACACCCAATTTCGCACAGTGTACACTTTAAAAACAGCTGATAACAACAGCAACAAATTAACGGCAAATCACCAACAAAAAAAATTTACAAAAAAAAATGTAGCACACTTTTCAGAGACGCACACACACACACACATAGACAAAGCCAGAGAGAGCGATAAAAATTGAGCGAGAGCAAAAAGAGAGCGCACGAAAGAGAGAGAGAGAGCGAGTTGTTTAGAAAAAACGGCACAAAAGCACGAAAAGAAACAAGAAAAAAAAAGCTAAAAAGAAGAGCAAAAAAAAAAATAGAATATATGCACAGTGGGACAAAAACGTTGCGACATTCAACTTGTGTCAGCTGAGGTCAGTTTTTTCACTTTTTCACTATATATATATATATATATATTACCGTTATGGTTTAGATACGTTCTAGCTATTGCGACTGTTCCTGTGCTCAACTCTTCTACTATTAAATGCGACTCTGCCGACTACTCGCTAACGAAAATTAGTTGAGCCCAAAACGCTTGCAGTTTTTTGGCGTTCACACACACACAAACACACACACACACACACAAGTACTATGTATACAACCCTCTAGTCTGGTACACCTTACGAACACCCAACCAATCCACACCCCCTTGTTCCAAAAATGTAAACTACGGCCGCTTTTGTTGTTGTTGTTGTTGTTGGGGGCACGGGTGGTTGGCCAAACTTTTGAAAAGTGGTCAGAAGCGAGGATAAGCCACCCCACTCGGGAATACCAATTCGGCCAACTTGCAACGGCACAGTGGTAAACAGTCTGCCTTTTTTATACCCTAAGCCCCTTTGAAAATGGGTAAAAAGGGTATAAGGGTTTTCTGCTTAAGCATGTAACAGGCAGAAGGAAGCATCTGCGAACCCATAAAGTATATATATTCTTGATCAGCATCAACAGCCGAGTCGATACATTTTCGATAACTTGTCCGGTTTTCGATATACACATGTTATCGATAACAACAAAATCTTGAATTAAGAAAATAATATATATTCTTTATCAGCATCAACAGCCGAGTCGATAAAGTTTCGATAACTTTTCCGGTTTTCGATATACACATGTTATCGATAACAACAAAATCTTGAATTTTGATAATTATATATTCTTGATCAGCATCAATAACCGAGTCGATAAATTATCGATAACTTTTCCGGTTTTCGATATACACATGTTATCGATAACAACAAAATCTTGAATTTGCAAAACTTTTTGATGCAGTTTGAAAGATGAGACTAAATAATGACAATCTGTGAACATTTTATTGAAATCGGTTGAGAAACTCCGGAGATATAGAACCTTTAAGTTAAGTCAAGTATGCACCACACGTGTACACGCGTAAACATACACACACTCACACATACATGGAAGCACTGACTGTATGCGTAAAGTATAGGGTTCAGGGTATAGTCTAGTCGGGATTTCTCGACTCGAGTCTTCTTAATTGTTTTTTTGCATATATATGTTAATATTATATAAAGTTGATGGTAACAATCATGTTGGTACCACTGTGCAGCAGTTCAAGAAAGGGTTGAATGTTGAATCTCTCCGCCAGCACACCCTCACACACACACACCCTCACACACACACACACACACACAGGGCCTGCAAAACACTGCGAACAACGAACAGAACGGAATGGGAAGGGAATGAGAACGGAAGGGGGAAGGGAAGGGGGAACGGCAGGGAAAGCGAACAGAAACAACGTAAAGCATGTGCAATGTGCCAACCCCCGATTGAACCAAAGCACAACCTTTATCCCCCACGAAGTACAGCCCCCCCCCCCCCACCACCACTTCCCCTTCCCAACAAACCCTCCTGGGCTAAAAACAAAAGGACCGCCTGGATAACTAACTGCCTATGAATAGGATAGAGCATAGAGGTGTGTGCGGGTTGGCGGGGGGGTGTTGGGGAGGGTACTATACGACCAAACCGAGGCCGAGTACGACACGAATGCGAGGGGCGGCAATTAGCAAGAGCGAGAGAACGAGAGAGAGAGAGAGGGAGAGAGTGGGAGAGAGGGAGAGGGAGAGAGGTTTCAGAACTGGTTTGACGCTTGTTTTGGGTTGGTTGACGACGATTGCTGCCTGCCTTTCAGCCTCTAGTGAAACATAACTTGGCTGAAAGCAGTTGTTGTTGTTGTTGTTATCTATGCCTATGGATAGAGATAAATCAATGACTCGGGAACTTTGGGTACATATATATAGAAGCAATAACAAGCCCCACCACATATATATCCCATATATATACAGCAGGAAGGGTAGGGTAGGGTAGGGAAGGGTAGGGAAGGGTAGGGTAGGGTAGGGTAGGGTAGGGTAGGGTAGGGTAGGGAAGGGAAGGGGAGGTAAGAGTAAGAGGTCATATGTGTCCAACTACATATGCCGTTAGACAGTGAACACTCCTTCATAAAGCACAAAAGTTGAGAGGAACAAAATGGAAATGCAAATGGAATATGGCTTGAGCTTAAATTGGGATTATTCTGAATTATTATTATTATTGATTATTATTATTATTAATTATTATTATTCTGAATTATTATTATTATTAAATATTAATATTATTAATTATTATTATTATTATTAATTATTATTATTAATTATTATTATTAAATATTATTAATTATTATTATTAAATATTATTATTATTAATTATTATTATTCTGAATTATTATTATTCTGAATTATTATTATTAAATATTGGTATTATTAATTATTATTATTAATTATTATTATTATTATTATTATTAAATTGGGATTATTATTAATTATTATTATTCTGAATTATTATTATTATTAAATATTATTATTATTAATTATTATTATTATTAATTATTATTATTATTAATTATTATTATTCTGAATTATTATTATTAATTGTTTAAAAACGATTTCTTTTAAGTTTATAGTTTTTCGTTAAGAATATATTTATTAATTTAAGTAAACGACCAAGATCTAACCAGAAACAGTTGGAATGAAACAGTCTACAAAATGCTTGTACAGAAAAATACAGAAAGTTAACTGTAAATAAACAGTAAATACTCGCCATACAAAGTACGAACGTATGCAAACAAAATATAAGCACAAACATATCCCGTTAGCCCACACACACACACACACACTCATACTTGGCTGGAGCTTGTGAGAAATTTGTTTGTGTTGCTTTTTTGTTTTTTTTTGTTGTCTTTGCAAATTTGTGACACAGAAAATAAAATCAAAACGAACGACCTTGCAAAAACACAAAAGTAAATAAGCTCAAATATTCGCACACGCACACACACACAAACACACACAGACACAAGTGCAGCGTACAAAAAAAACACACACACACACGAATGATATTGTCTCTGTGTATGTGTGCGAAAAGGAAATACATCAACACGTTGCTGTTATTGCCCAAAAATGGGAGCAACAACAAAAAAAAACAGCAACAGCAGATAGAAATAATAAAGCGAAAGACAATGAAGAAGAAGAAGAAGAAGCAGAGAGAAGCAGGCAGCAGAGAGACACGATTAAGGGTGAAGCGAAAATAAAAACGTCAACAAAAAATGCCGGATAATTGCGAACAGCACAAAAACAATAATAAACAGTGTGCACACACCAAAAAAAAAAAAGTAAAAAAAAAATAAACTCACAAAGTTGCAGAAAAATATACTACACCGCGAGAAAATGAATATGAAGTTATTAAAAATATCTTTCTTAACATCTTAGATAATATTTATTTTATTTATTTATATATATATATTTATTTATTATATATTTATTTATTATATATTTATTTATTTTATTTTTAAATTGTTGTTTAATAAATACTTAAGTACATGTTTTTTTTCGCTTTGTTTTGTTGCTGTGCAAACTGTGAACTCTATAATCGAACTAAGCCTATGGAGAGCAATGTGCGGAGAGTAGATGAGATGTACGGGGGTGGGGAGGGGGGTTGGGCAAATGCAGTTATAACGCATGCGCTTTGAGTGCGACAAGGAGCAAGCATGTCTAAGCATATGCAGCGAATGACACAGCAAAGCACACACACCAATAAATAACGTAACTGGGGAAATTGTACATACAAACTATATACACATACACATGCATGTACATGTAGATATACACATACATGTACATGTAGATATACACATACACATGCATGTACATGTACACATTAAGGCACATGTACATGTACATATTTGTATGTTTGTTTGTTTGTATGTATTTTTGTATGTATGTTTACATATATATGTATGTAAGTTTATATATAAGTATGTATGTATGTTTATATATATATATATATATGTATGTATGTTTGTCTATATGTATGTATGTATGTTTGTATGTATGTTTGTGTGTATGTATGTATGTTTGTATGTATGTTTGTGTGTATGTTTATATATATATGTATGTTTATCTATATGTATGTTTATATATATGTATGTATGTATGTTTATACATATGTATGTATGTTTATATATATGTATGCATGTTTATACATATGTATGTATGTTTATATATATGTATGTATGTTTATATATATGTATGTATGTATGTATGTTTATATACATATATATATGTATGTATATGTATATGTATGTATATATAAGACGGGCGCTGCAGCAGCACGTGGGAGTGGCATCAAACTTGCTGCCGCTGCTGCTGTTGCAAGCACATAAGCCACACACATATACAACTAATGGTGCACACGGTACAGTGAACACACAGAACATGGACAACACACACTCAAATGAAGTTCGACTAAAACATAACCACACAAAGTTAATCCTTTCATATTTGCTTGCTTTCATCTTCGTGCTTTAACTTAAAGTTCGAATTAGTAGAGTTAAACTTAAGATCAACTGGTGAGATCTGGAATAAAAATATAACACTTCTTCTTTCCCTATAGTTTTCCCTCTAAAGTACGTAACGTGTCATCGAATTTTCGGCACGCGTTAAGCTTACGCTCCCTTTGCGAAAACAAACAACAAAAAGTACAAAAAGTACACCAACAACAACAACAAAGCAATGACAACATCAAAACGTTATGCTGGAGCCGAGCAAAGGCAAGGGGGGGTGTTCGGGTGGCGAAGGCGAGAATGAGGATCGGTTACTATGACAACATGCACGCATGGCCTCAACCCTAACCTAGCACAAGCATGTTCGAAACGATAGCTAACATGTATGGGAAATAAACAGCTATTTGTATATACACACATACATGCGTAAATAAATAAAGTTTTGTGTGGTGAAATTGAAAACGTGCAGTTTGCAAAGGAAAGAAGAGGAGAAGGGGCGGACGAACATGCCGTACAAGCTTTTAACGAAAGAATGCAAACAAAAACAATGCAAATTAATTAACGAAATTGACTTCTTTGCTCTGCTTCTTCTTCACATTTGCTTAACAGCGTGCAGACGCATCTGCAAAACGCCCCTTCCCCCAAACACACACACACATGTTATGTTAACAAAAAAAAAAATCATTTTTTGTTGTTGCTTTGCGATTTTTTTATTTTTTTTTATTGTTATGCCTAACCATGTGGCTGGCCACGCAACGTGCGAGTGTAAGCGAGATGGCTACATTATGCACACACTCAGCTGCTGCTGCCTGCTGCTACGGCGACGCCGACAGAGGCCATCAAATGTTGCCGATTTTGCCAAAGGAACAACAAAGAAATGCATAAGTCATCATGCATGGCAATAACAACAAAATGTGCACACATACATACACACATACATACATACTATCATAAATGATAAACAGTTACTTACCATTTCGTTGCTGATATTTAACGGTCTTAAGGCAATGTCTGCTTATTGTTGGTGTTGTTGTTGTTGTTATGATTTGCAGTTAACTTTGTTGCTGCCAGGCCGGAAGAGGAAAAGGCAAAAAAGAACGCGCGCGCGTTTAGAGAAGCAGGCGACGAAACGTTTGACGGTGTGACGACGGCGACGGCGACGGCGACGACGGCGAAGAGCGGTAGAAGAAGCAGCAGCCAGCAGAATCGAAACAGCTCTATTGAACAATTGTTCGCCTTCTTCTTCTTCTTCTTTGACTCGACTGAGCTCTCTGGCTCCGCGCTTCAGTTCGCGGCTCAGCACGCGTTTTTTTTTTTTTTTTTTTTTTTAGTACCCCTTCTTTTCGTTTAGATTTGTTTCTTTTGTTTGTTTAGCTTTTCTGCGCATGGGGTTAGTCGCTTTGCTTGGAACTTATTGCAAAATTTGTTAATAGTTTAACGTGATTCTTGTTCCGGCTGCCAGCACGCACACGCACAATAACAACAAAATAAAGGCGAGAGGATAGAAACAAAAATAAAAAAAATAAAAAAATTAACAAGCCGAAAATACACGTAACATACGTTCGCAGCGCACGTCGCACGCTAATAAAATGAAATATCTATCGATATATTTGCAATATGTCGCTGGTACCGCAAAAACACACACAAATTTTTGGTATTTCTAAAAATACCACAAAAATATACTAAATTTTGTTTTTTTCCGATAATCCCGAAATGTATTGCTACACACTGTCACTCGCCATCATATGATTGCTTTGCTTAGCACATAAATACTGACGAAATGTTACACTGTACTACATCGATAACTATATTTGAAATTGCGAACTGCGTTTATGGGTGCCGGAAAATAAATAAATTTTTAGAATATATATATTTATAGTATTATTACACATTTCTGGCCCAGATAGCTATCGCATAAATCATTTTTATTGAGAATGGCTGCTTTCGATAACTTTTAACAGAGCATGTTATGTTAACATACACATTGCTTAGAGGTGGGTAAAACTGATATCGATTGGGCTTTGCAGCACTAGTATTTTGTTGTTGCGGTCGCGTTGCCAGTGCGGCGGTTTATATTTATTAGCTATTACTCAGAAAAAAAAAACAGTCATTGTTTTCAGGCTAATCGCACAAAATGTGCGCGCCAACCGCTTAAAGTACAGCATCAACCGTTAAATATTATACCAGGACTCGCACAAAAAAAAAAATCAATTCACAATATTCGTGCCGCCTGCCATAAAAACGCACAGCAGAAGGAGAAGAAAAAAAAAACTCAAAAATAAAGCGAAAAATACTCGTTGGAACATAATTCGATCGATACAACTTCTAGCAGCTTACAACAAATTGTGGGATGTTGGTTAATTGTTGCTTGAATAGTGTAATATTTTTTGTTGTTGTTGTTTTTGGTTAAAGAGTAGTGGTGAATAAGAAGTGGACGCGGTGAAGAAACATTGAGAAGAGTGCATAGTGCATAAATGATACGCTCTAGTCGCCGGGTGTGAGAAAGGCGAGGAGAGAAGTGTGAAAGAAATTAGCAAGGCACATTTATAAATATACATATGTATGTTAATATGTATGTGCATTGATTTCAATAAAAATCGCAAATATTAATGAATTTGTTGCTGCTTGAATATAAAAATAAACCAAACAAATCGCTACAGCTAGCAACAAGAGAAGATATTCACCAGCATCGTAACAGTAACAAGAGAGGGAAAGAGCATCCGCCCCACATACACACACACACACACGCGCGCACATATACGGTAGCATCGATATTCATTTTATACGTTTGTTTACGCGAGGAGTTAACGGCACACCCTGTGCTTCAAAACAAGGAGAGGCCAGCTGCACCCTGCTTCACCACAACCAGCACACAGTCCGTTCTTGCGTGTTCCCCGTGTCTGGCGCCTTATTATATATATCCTACAATAATAAAACGAGAAAACGCCATTGACATTGCCATTGCCGAAAGTTCCACTTCCTTGTTTTGCTGAAAGCAACCAATAGCGTTTTATGTGCGACCCAACAGCATGGTGAGTAAAAAAAAACATAACGAAGAAGAACATAGCATAGCATATGAGTGAGTGAGAGCTTTCTAACGGGCCCCTGCACCTGCACTCGCGCTCGCACTCGCACTCGCGTGTCTTATTAGCATTAGCACTGTTTTGCCGATTCTTTTTCTGGTCATCATTCGGTGAACACAAGGCCGACGCCGGCCCATAAGACTACTTACATACATACATACATACATAGACACGAGTCTTAATTGTATGTATGTCTGAATGTGTGGGTGCCCTAGTGATGTGATTTTGTATTAATTGTATATTAGTGTGACTACATTAAATTAAGAAAAAAACCTACTTTTTGTGTCTAAGGTGTGCCCCTATAAGAATTTAGTGTTATACTCCTTACAAGGACTGTGCGAAGAAAATATAACACGCACAAGTATTAAGTAAGGGAATTTGAAATTTAAATACCCAGCGGGAATCAATACTTGTGTTACAGTTCCCACGCCTGTCACCTGAACCGTGAAACACTAGCGTTTCTTTATTTATTTATTTATTTACTTAATGGCTTGCCAGTGCTAAGTTTACGTTGCAATGAATGGCAAACTATTTAAAGCGTTGAATGGGATACGTGACTTACGGTATCTGGTAGTCAGTCACTGTGGACTACACTATTGTGAATGGCCCTGAATATGCCCTTAATATATAATTTACACACATTTAGAGTACAATGGAAAGTGGTCAATTATTTCTACATACACATACACATCTGCATATGTGTGTGTGTAAATATAACTGTTTTTCTTTCGAACTCGGAATTTTTCCGGTAATCGATAAACTCTATAGGGACGACTACTGATTGTTGTCACTGTGTGCGTGAGCATTGTTGTTACAAATGTTAGTTATGTACGCTTTATTTGTACGTATAATTAACGTACCTTGATTGTGCTTATCTAGCTAAGCACACACACACATACACATACACATACACACACATATGCATACAATGGCCAGTCTGTGTTTGCACAACCTACTGCGATAACGGGAAGGGGGCGGTCTCTCTTGCACTCGGTAAATGTACCCGCAGCGCGTGACATAGCCGACAACAACAACAACAACAACACCAGTAGCACTACCAGCCGATGATGAAGAAGAAGACGAAGCATTGGGAATGGCCCGCAAGTGGTCACCTGTTAGTTGGCAGCCCTTAAGGGAAGGGGAATGACAAATAACGCAACGCAACTAATGCTCAATTTGTAGAGCTCACAGTTTAGAGTTTTTCTCACCATAAAATCTAGCCTTTTTTATACAAATTTGCATGTTAGTTGCGGTTAAGACTAGCTTGTTTTTTTTTCGCTGCTTCAAGTTGGCAACACTGCTCTTCATTTATTTTCAAATGCACAATATGTATGTATGTATATGTGTGTGTGTGTGTGTGTACGATCGTTTACAACAATGGTACCAGCATACGATGCACAGTTAAATACAAACGGGCGAAATACAACTTAATAATCACCACAACGGCTGTTGTTGTTGTACTTTTGATAACGTATTTAATTTATTATTAATGTCTGCGTCTCACAAATACACACACATAGAATATTTGTACAGTATAACACATACATGCTTGCCGATGTGTACACACATGCACAATTAAAAACGCCGCTGTCTGGATTCGCGCTCTCTTCCTTTCGCGCTCTCTCGCTCTCTCTATTAGTCAGTGCTCGCCATTTTGTGGAATCGCTCTCTTTGCCGCCGTCTCAGTTTAACGGCTGCCTTCGAAGTTCAAGCTTCGAAGCTCCAAAGAAAAACCAAACAAACCAAACCAAATCAAATCAAATAAAATAAAGCAAACGAACGAACATAACGAATGTGTACGAAACGCGCGAAAAGTTAACGAAACAATAACAAATCACGAACAAAAACAGGCAAAGATGAACTTTTAACAACAACAAATTGCGGGTAAAACAATAAAAACAACACATACAAATCTTACACTTGAGAAATATATATATATATATATATGTATATATATAACACAATGCGGGGTCGTCGATATCACTGTCAAAGTACTCGAAAGTACTATAGGTACAAATTGTTATACATACGTATGTACATACGTATGTATGTATGTATATTTTAAGTACAAACATGTGCCCCGAAATGGACTCCAGTTTCTCCCTCTCTCTCTCTCTCTTTCTCACTCCCTTTACTTTACGTTGTTTTCAATTCCGTTCACACATTGTAAAAAAAAATGGACTTTGGGTTCTTACCTGCAAAAATACATACATAACACAATACATACGTATATATGTATGTATGTATGTGTGTAGGTTTAACGATCGTTACGTTTAATTGCCCCAAAGCCCTGACTTGTAACTATTATCATTGTTGACGGCGCGGGGAATTCCACAAGTTATATTGTGCTCACGCCTATATATTATCCATAACTGTTATATAACAAACCGTTCTAATGATTATTAACAACCAACCAAGCCTCTTATCTCGCATGCT